>VXAY01003731.1:109922-180086 GCA_013399855.1 Oxyruncus cristatus | reverse complement strand
TATGTGTATGATTACAGATACGGGGCTTTGGAAGGTGTTTTTTTTTGGATGAAAACCACATGCCTCTGTGTGTGTTTGTGTGTGTGTCTACAAGCCTGGCAGAGATGCTGTGTCAGCTAATCTCGCCCTAATTAAGAACCCCGAAAAGGCGCAGCAGTAATTATTATTTTATGTAAATGCCGGGATCGATCTGCTTGGATTGATTAAGAGCCAGCGACTTCAGTTTTCGCTCTCTGGTGTTTCTGGGTGACCGATAGATGACGCTTTACAGATTTAGGAGTCGGGGCATGTGCTTCACCCTGAGCCTGCCCAGAGTGTGTGCGAAGGGCTGCGGAGGGACATTGATGTATTTATCACTAATTAGGGGCCGGGCCATTACGTTGCCTGATTAATTACACGGTTGGTTGGCTCCTGCGCTGCTAACGGGCCCTTAACCCCGCGCCTTTCGCATGAGAAAGGGGAGCCGAGGGACCAGCACCGCCTTTGTCATTCACATCTCGGCTCCAAAGGCTGCTCCCGGTGTTTAGGGCAGACCCCGCGGCCTGGGGCTGTGTCTGCTTACCCCTGAAGGTAAAGGGTTTTCTCGGCAAGGTCTTTCCATGAATTGATCCCGAGGACACCCGTGCTGATCTCCGTGAAAATTCCACTTCGGTTCGCTGGGGGTGGTGGGGGGGAATTCCCTCGGGAGGCGGGTGCAGCAGCCCCATCCCGCTGGTGCCTGGCCAGGGGGGCAGGAGCTCCCCGGGGGTAACTTTTGGGATCACAATGGGCCTGGAGCACCTCACGGAAAACTGCCCAGGGGCTGACGGGGAGCACTGATAGGAGATAAGGGAACTGGGGCCAAAGGAATGGCTGAAAGCTTCGGCTTCGGGTTTACTGTGAGGGGGGAAAGGTGTCGGAGGGGAGGAGGAACCTTAAGAAGAGGCTGCTAAAGCCCCTCAGCTGAGCAATGGGGCTCTGAAGGAGCTGTGAACTCCTGGCTGTAGCTTTCCAGACATCAGGAGCAGCGCTTGGAGGACCTGGAGTGGTTCTTTTTATCCGCTCCCTACCTCGGAGGACGGATCTTGAGCCCTGAACATGTGCCCAGATGTGGCTGATGTTAAGGGAGCTGTGATATCCATCCCCGTGGACTGCTCCTGTCACCCAAAATGACAGGGAGAACATTCTCGTCTCTCCCTTTGGGACTTTAATTTCTCAGGAAGGACCCGGGGAGAGACTAACGTGGCATGGGAGAACGGGATGTTTTGCCTATTGTAAAATATTCCAACTGATCATTTCCATAGCCTTCTAAACTGGACTCCCGACTTAACTCTGCAGTGTGTGGGCTTGAAAGAGTTAACCAGGAGCTACTCCCAGTTGTGGTTTTGTGGTCGAAACCATGATCGCCAGGAGCAAATTTTTGTCATGCATAAGGTGTGTTATTAAAACTTGAGTTATGCTCCTGGTGAATGAAAAGTTAAAGCCCTTTTATAAAATCCTGGCAGTAAAGCACACAAGGGATAACCAAGCTGGAGCAAGTGAGCTTTCAAGGGAGGCTGGGTTGGAGGTGGTGGTTTTTTGTTTTTTTTTTTTTTTTTCTTTTCCTTTCTTGTTTTGGTTTTGGGTTTTTTTTTTTTTTTCCAAGTTATGTAAAGAGAAGGAGAGATTTGTAAATTAAAGAAACAACAGTCAAATAACTGCTATGCAACTCCCAACAAAGAAGTAAAAGCCCTCTGAATAAACTCCAGACTCAAAAGCAGGGATAAATCAACATTTACATAGTATCTCTGCTTTGATGCTCTGGGTCACATTTTCGACTGATTGGTACACGGGAACGATCCCAGGGAAATTTGTGGAAGAGAGACAGTCGCCCTGATGAGGATCTTCTCCTGCTTTGTTCTGGCTGGCGTTTAAATTGTTGATCATTGTCAAGTATTCATCCAGAAATGCACTTGTACTTGGGTTGCACCTGCGAGCACTTTGGTTCAGCTGACTGGCAGGGAGAGGGATCCTGGAATAGCGTGTGCTCAGGGAAGAAAAATACATTAATCAGTGGAAAATCAGGATTTAACATACGGTTCTGTTCCATCTGAGACTCCACTGCTAACAGCCAAGTTTGAAAGATAAAAAATGTGAAAGTCAGTGTTGAAAAAGGATGGATATAGGTGGGATATTGGGAAGGAATTCTTCCCCGTGAGGGTGGGGAGGCCCTGGCACAGGTTGCCCAGAGAAGCTGTGGCTGCCCCATCCCTGGAAGTGTCCAAGGCCAGGTTGGAGCAACCTGGGCTGGTGGAAGGTGTCCCTGCCCGTGGCAGGGGGGGTGGCATGGAATAATTTTTGAGGTCCCTTCCAACCCAACCCATTCCATGATTCTGTCATGGTTTGTTTCTCGCTGTTCTTTAGGTGTTGATGTTGTTCTGGCTGGTAGCTGATCATGACGAGGCTCTGATCCAAAATCAGTCCTTGTCCCCAGCGTGTTCCTAACCACGAGTGTTCAGAGGACAAGAGCAGCTGTCATTTACTCAGGTTCCAGCCTCCTGCTCTGTCAGCTTCTTGCTCCTTTTCATCCTTCTGCCTCTGCAGTCCAAGCGGTGGTGCTTGTCCTTGCTCTCCAGAAATGCCTTGTTTTAGAAGGTTATACCTACAGTGGGATGAATCATGTTTGTTTGGCAAAAACACTGTTTGAAGCACATTATGCTGGTTTGTTGTTCTGTTGGGTTTTTTCCTTTCCTATTAAACAGCAAAGCAAAAGGCTTGTTGACCTTGGGACGTGCGTTCACAGGACACTCTGAATCAGAACAGGTTGGAGGGTTTGTGCAGAGGTGCATCAGCCAGGCGCCTTGTCCGGGATAAAAAGTCCCTCCAGGATGGGAAGACAGAGATAAAAACCCAAGGGGAGAGCCCACCCTGGCTGTACCTCAGCTCTGCAGACACTCCATGGTGCAGCTGAGGGAGGAACGAGGACGGAACAGGACAGGGCAGGGGAGCAGCTGCTCCGTGCTGAGTGTCCTGCCCTGACACGGCTTCCTGGAGCCTCTTGGGCAACAGGATTCACCTCCAGCCAGCCTAAACCCCGGTGCCGAGTTTGATCCCTGGCTGAACTTGCAGGTAGCAGGGAGAGATCAGCACATCCCAACCTAAAACGGGAGCACGAAGTGTCCCGTTGGCTCTCGGGGCACGTTGGGACCCTGAGACTCAACGCAGGGCTCTGGAGTTAAAACCTTCCGGGGGGGGATCAGTGTCAATCTCTGCCCTCACTGATTTATTAATTCCCAATTCCTTAATTCTTGTTTTTCACACAGAAACATGTGTGTCACTGCAGGATCCTCTGATAGGATGTGATGAGGGAAGCGTGGAAACTGGAGTCAAACTGGGCTCTGCTCTCCGAACAGTGCAAGTAACACATAATAACTGGATTAAAACCAGATTACTGAAGAGCAGCAAAAAAGAAACAAATTTCGTGACAAAAGATTTCATATCCCTTTATTGCTGCCATTGTTTTAGGGTTTTTTAATCCAGATCTTGTAAAACTGATTTTTTTTTTTTTTAAATTTTATTTAAAAAGCCAGAGCTCTTGGAGTTAGGGACCAACAAGGATTAAACAAATAAAATGGCAAGTAGGAGGTAGGATTTTGCATGTGAAAGCTGGGAGAGAAATTCATAGGCACTGAAAACAAACGAAAAAAAATAACTGAAAGCACCTAAACTCTTGGAGTTATGAAGCTCTTCTTGTCGTGTGTGATCTTCCTTATGGTGTGTGAAGGACTGGGAGCTTCAATGCAGAGCGTGTTGTGTGTTGGTGAGATGAAGGTTTGTCCTTGAATATATGTATATAAGGTGTCTTTACCTGTCCATAATGAAAATAAGAAAGAGGGTGAAGTTTACACCGATATTTCACCAGTCCCAGGTGGCAGCAGATGCTCAGGGCCTGCTTTTGTGCCCTCCCTTTGGGGGTAGATCTTCCTGAAACTCAGGGCACCCCAAAACTGAGCCGTCTGACATCACAAACTGCTTCTGGGAAAAAAAACAAAACAGCCCTGATTCCTGAACTGCAAACTAATTCTGTGCCGTAATTTGTTTTGTTAGGCAGGGGAGGCACTAAAGCTGGAATCGTTTGTGAAATGGGATTGTGTGGGTGGATCCCTCAAGGGTGATGTTATCAGGTGAAACACAAAACCAGCTGGTGTCCCCCAAACATCACTCAGCAGTAGATTGTCTCCTGGAGCCCTCCAGGCTGAGGAGGCAGGAACCAGTGTGGTGCTTGGGAAGGTTTTACAGCAGAGGTTCAGGGCTGGTTCTGCTCTCTCACCTTGGCTGAGCAGGCTGGGATAAGGCATTTTAAAGATGCCTGTGCCTCGGGTTCTCCTCCTGTGAGAATAAGGAGCTACCAAAGCAGGGAGTTAGGCTGCTGTGAAGAAAAGGAAGAGTATTGAGTTTAAGGGGTTTAAGGGTCCTAAAGAGCTGTGAGTAACCCAAAAAGGCCAGGAGACAGGTGAGTTCCCTGGGTATTCCCCAGGTAGCAGCTGCCCCCGGATGGTTTGTCTGGTTCCACCATGGATTTGACCCTGCAAACTGTTCCAGCTGGTTCCAGCTCCACGGGAGAGCTGGAGTTGGGGGATTCAGTCCAAGAGCTTGGCAGGGCTCTGCCTCCAGCACAGCCCCGTGCCCACCCTGCTCCACCCCACCACATCCCACCTTGGACACACCACACCTTCCCCGTGGCATGGCCAGAGCCAACCCTCCTTCCCGGGGTGCTGAGCTCCACCGGCTGCCATCCTCCGAGCCCTTTTGGGAACCAGGAGCCACTTCCCAAAGATGCTCATCATGGCCCCTTCTCTTCCTGTCCCATCCATGGCACATTCCTGCTCTGCGCTCCCTGCAGTCCCTGCCCTGTGCTGTGCCCCTGTGCAGGGCCCGGGCTGGCTGGGGTGGGTTTCCCGGCTCACGCCTGTGCCACACGGGGCTTCCAGGGAAAAGAGAAGCTCCTGCTCCGTCTGGGGGCGAGCCTTGGCTGAGGGGTGGCTGGTAACACCAGGTTGTGCTGAGTTAACAACCTGCACTGCCCCGGGGGGGCTGGGGGTGCTGCAGAACCCCAGTGACAGAGCCCACATTGTTCTCCAGCTGCCAGAGAAAATACTCCAATCCCGTAGACAGAGCAGGTCAGGGGCCGTGAGATCATGGTATCCTGGGCCTTTGCCTATGGATTGACACCGTGTTGTCCTTGGCATCGAGGCAGAGTTCTTTGTCATTAGTCTGTGTTTGTTGTGTTTCTTTCTGTGTTGTTTTTTAGGGTTTGGGGGGGGGGGGTTGTTGTGGGTTTTTTTTGTGTGTGGGTGTTTTTTGTTTGTTTTTTTTGGTTTGGTTTGGTTTTTTTTTTTTTTTTTTTTTTTTGGTTNAAGCATTCACTGCTACTCTAAATAACCCATACAGCAAGAATGCTTGGGGTTTGTCTTTCTTTGGGTTGTTTTTTTTTTTTTTTCCTGATGCTGTCTCCATTTGGATTTTTGCCTGACCGGGAACAGACCTGTGACAACACACTCACTGCTGGCTGTGCTCTCACGTTGTCTCCAGGTGCGCTTGTTGATTGGACTTGCAAAGAAAGGGTGAAATCAGAATTCAGCCGAGAAGTTTGGCTTTGCTTAGGAGGCCACTTTGGGTGATGCTCTTCTTCCCTGACGAGGGTTTATGGGGCAAAATCTCTACTCCAGAAGGAGCAGTCACTGGCCTTGCTCTCCCCAGCATTGACCCTCCCTGTATTTCTGACAGGAGGCTGTTGGGGGACAGCAGGGTTATTCAAGAGGGAGGTGAGTGCAGTGCACAAAGCCAGAGCTAATGAGAGATCCCTCCTGAGCTGCCTGGGGTATCCCTGAAGTCCTCCAGCCCAGGGTCTCTATTCCTTGGCTCTGAATTCCTGCTGCTGGTTGCCATGGATTCCCTGCTCCGTTGACAGTGTGATGTTGCTCTGTAGCCATCAGCATCTGGCACGGCTGATATTTAAGTTGGAGGCTTAATCAGTTGTAGGGGAGAGAACAAAGACAAGCAACACAAAGCTTAAAGGCCGACAGAACCTCCCACAGAAACCCAACAAAAGGCAAAAGGAACACAAGGGTTTCTCTCCTGCTTGGCTGATCTCCCCACCGAGACCCTTTGGGCATATTCTCCTGTTTCAGGACAGCCCTGGGTGTTTGTTCATCACCCGGAGGCCACTGTTACGGCAGAGAAACAGGGGAAGCAGAGATGGGGTGGGATGGAGCGGGAAAGGGGGCCGGGATCGCCTTGTGTCAAACTCTGGAGCTGTTTGGAAACAAACAGGCTGCTGCCTTCCCAAAACCCAGCTCTGCTTTGCACATGACCCCGGGGCTCCGGCAGGGAGGGAGGGAGGGAGGGAGGGAGGGAGGCTGCTGGTCCCACGTGTTTGTGTTTCCCTGGGTTTGAGCCACAGCACCGGGAAAGGAGCCTTTGCTTTGCCAAACACAGCGGGGAGTTTGCGACGGGCAAACACGGCACAGCCACAGGGAAGGGGCACCGCAGGGAGCGAGGAAAGCAAAGGTCAGGTGTGTTTGGAGCTGGATTTGGGTGCCTCTTGCCTGCATCTGCCCTGCACAGCAGGTTCCTAATGCGACCTGTGCCATCTCAGGTGCTGTGGGAGCAAACTGTCGGGGACGGGGTCCTGTCGTGTCGTGGTCTGAAATGCATCTGGTGTGGAAAAGGTGCCTTGAACGCGTCACCAGATCTGCTTATCTCCTCAGGTCTCCCTCTTTTCTCGGATACTGGTTAGCCCTGTTGACCTTCTGGAGTAGGGTCAGAGCAGAGCTGGAAAAGTAAATGGGGGGGGGTCTGCCCTGCACCTCATCTGCTGAGTGTGCTGAGGTGATTCCCATGGCTCCAATCACGTATTTCAGTGACTTCAGGGACCGTATGGACTCTGGAACAGAAACGAGGTGGAACAAATGTGCAGTCCCCATCATTCCACCTCTGCCCGATCCTCAGTGGGTTCTAAGCACCACAGGGCCCTGCCTGAAGCTCCCAGTGGTCCGATTGGAGCATCCTAAAATGCTGCTGTCCTAATCCTCCCGTCCCTGGAGTTTCTGCTTTGTGACAGAAGTTGCCATGAGGCAACGTGTGCCCACATTTCAGCTCTCTCGAGTTCACTTTAGGAAAGTGCCTTTGCCGTGCTCCAGGCTGAGGGCGAGGCAGGTTTCCTGCTCTGCTCCAAGGATGGTTTGTCCCAGCAGAGCTGTGGGGCAGGCAGGGATGAGGGGGAGATGTCTGTGAGCTGCCCGATGAAGCTGCCTTTGGAAACGAGGATCCAAGGGCACTTTTCAGACTTGTGTTCTTCATAAACTCAGACCTCAAGCTCCCCCCCCCACAAGACTTCCCTCTGCCCCCAGAGTGCAGAGAAGGTGAGAAATGCTGGCAAGGTGACGAGGCAGGAGGGAGTCACACTTCGGGTGAGGGAGAAAAGCTCCAAAACATTTTTTTCCCCCCCTTGTAACATCTGTGCCTTTTCAAGCTCCTGAAAGCTTTGTTGCTACATCTTGCCCCGGTGTGTTTATCCGCGTTGATTACAAGCGATAGGAGCCGTGTCTCACCCTGAGCAAGCCCCGGTGCTGCCTTTTCTTCCTTGAGAAGACCGGATCGAGAGCGGCTGAGGATTCCTGTCCGGGCAGGACCCGACAGCCCATCGCCGAGTCGGCAGCGGCGAAACCTGAGTCACGGCGATTGCTCTGCTCGGAGACAGCGGCGGCACTGGAGGGGAGGAGGGAGGGAGAGAGGGAGGAAGGGCTGCGTGAGAAACGCTAAAGACAACGAAACTCCCCAACCACCCAGTGAGGTTTCAAGCGCGGGGTGAAACTGGTGCTGGTGCATCATCCCGGTGCGAGGGAGAAGAGGAGCAAGCCCGGCATCCCCGTTATCCCGCCGTGTGAGGGGAGCAGGTGGAAGAGCTGCTCCCTGCACCAGCCCGAGCTCAACCACGTGAGGCCCAGAAACCAGCGGGAATTGGGCGCCTCGGGCCTCCAGCAGAGCTGTTTGCAGCTTCTCCAACGTACTCCTCAATAAAAGGTGGCGAGGGGAGCAGAGGCAGCCCCTGATGGGCTCATCCGTGCTGCTCAGCCAAGCACAGCTCAGGAGCACCGCCAAAGCTATCCCTGGATGGTTTATACGTGTATTCCCTGGATGGTTTATACGTGTATTCCCTGCTGGAGACGTGGCAGTGGGAGAGACTGGGGGGTGTGCGGGAGCGAAGCCAGGCTGCCAGGGAGGATGGACCAGCGTCCTTCACCCCATCCCAGGTCCACCTCCGTGCCCTTCCAAGGTTCCATCCCAGGAGCATCTGCTGAGCCCTCGGCTCAGCCCCTGCCAGCGTGGGCAGCTCCCACCACGCAGGCTGGCACTACCTGTCAGGGTTCCCAGTCGTGGGGAGTTCTGGAGATGCCAGGTTCCTTTCAAGAGGAATTATTGTTCTCCCAGTGATTCACTTAGAAGTCTAGACCGGGACTTGTTATAAACAAAAGGAGAGTAGCTTAATGAAAACAACATATTCCTTATAAAAATGCCATTAAAATGCAGCATTCGCTGCCTTAACTCCTGTAGATTTTCTTCACCTTGCCATAAAATACTTCAGCAACTGGTGTCATGATTTAACCCCAGTTGGCTCCTGGTGACTTCGGAGATTCAAAGAAACCTTCTCATGACTTTTTTTAAACCTCTTCTGCTAACAAAACCCTTTCTGACCCTCCTGAGCATTTCCACTTGGAATTTTTGTCCAGGGACTGGTTATTTTACGCTGAATAGTGTGAGCTGTGGTGGTGGCACCGTGTACCCGTGGCTGAAGGGTGTGACAGGAGCACAGCCACTGGCTCATCCTCTGTGATTTAGTGGTTGTGGTGGGTATTCGGTCAGAGGTTGGACTCCGTGATCCTGGAGGTCTTTTCCAACCTTAGCAACCCTGTGATTCCATGATTTTGCCCTCTGAGCAGGGGGCACCCACAGCAGGGAGCACCCAGGGAATGCACGGAGGTACTTCTGTGCTGGCTGCTGGTAGGATTTGCTGGAGGAAAAGGAAAGGTGGCCAACGTTTGGGTAATTAAGCGTCTGACAGTTTATTAACATAAGATGGAGAGGCCTGGAGAAAGTGCCAGAAGAGAGGACAGGCAGGGCATTATTTTGGTGTGTTGCTTCCTGGCTCATGTAGTCCCATGAGCCTCACCTCTGCCAGGAATTTTTTAGTGGAAGAGAGGGGGTTGTGATCTGCCTGTCTGCTTCCCTCTGAGGAAAATCACACACAAATGGTGGGAAAACAAACTAATTTAGGTTAGGACTAAGTTTAAAACCTGTGAACTGCAGCAAATACAAACGATGAGGTTTGGTTTCCTCTGGGCAGGGCAGGTTCCTTGAACATGGAGTGACAGTGTCTAACGTGGCTTGCACTGGCCTGTAGCTCCAAATTCAAGGAAAAACTGTGAGTTTCCTGATCCCTTTTTGCTGACCAACATCCCCCTGTGATGTGTGTGATGTGAGTGGCTGGTGGTGTGAGCTGAGGAAGGAGCAGGAGCAGGCGATGCTGTGGCAGGGCAGGAGGAGGGAACAGAGGCACAGCTGCCCCTGCATGGCCTGACCTTGGACACAGTTACAGGCAGAAGAGTTGGTATTCCCAAAGACTCTGGGAGTTAAGGACCAGGAAAACATCCCTCCTCCATTCCAGAGCACTTCTGGGAAGTCCTGCCTGTGTCCAGCTGGGTGACAGGGAAATGGCTGTGGAAAATTCTCATCCCTCACTCCCGGTTTCCTCTGTGTGGCTCAGTTTTAGGTCTGTGCGCCTGATGAAGAATGACACCATGAACTTCCAGAAATTCCCCTACACCAACGAAGATGAAGCCTGGAAGACCTACCTGGAGAACCCCTTGACTGCAGCCACCAAGGCGATGATGAGGGTGAACGGTGACGATGACAGCGTGGCCGCCCTGAGCCTCCTCTACGACTATTACATGGTACATCCCCCCTGGGAATGGGGCTGGGGGGCGGAATTTGGTCCCAGAGGAGAAGTGTGAAGGGAAAATATGTGTAAAATATGTGTAAAATACGTGTAAAATATTGTACCACCTCAGGAGGGGACCCACGTCCTGCGCTCCCCCTGTTGTTTATGTAAGGATCCTCAGAAGACCCCCAGTGCCACAATTATCCCCAGGGCACACAGGGGGTAAACTGAGGCACAAACCACCGCTTTAGGGGAATCCAGAACACATTGAAAAACAGAACCCAGGTGTCCTGAGTCTCAAGCTGGTGGGTTTTTCAGCCAGCAGCTTTTGAGAGACACAGAACTGCAATAGCTGTTGCAGCAGCTTTATTTTTCCGGTGCTGCTGAAGGACGGGGCTTCAAGAAATGTGGATGTATGATTTATCCCTAATTGAAACCAATAGGACTGATGTTCCCACTCACTTGGGTGCTTTTGAAGGTCCTTCCCAGAACAAGATGATGTGGCTTGCCTAAGGTTGCTTGGGAATCCGTGGCAGCAGCCCAGCAGGAGAGCCCAGCTCTGCCGTGTTTCTTGTTCACACAGCGTTTTATCTCTGAGACTTCACTTGCTCACAGACAGGGCTAATTTTTGCCTCTGTTTTCCCTTAATAAAATCTGACAATAAACAAAGCCTTTGTTCTGCCTGGCTCTAGGTCCCGAAGGAGAAGAGGATTCTTCCAGCTGGAATGATGGGACGCAACGAACTAGGAAAGAGGTTGGCTTCAGTTTGTGCTCTCTGTAGCTGTCTCCCTCTCCTGCAGCTGCTGGCAGGATGGGGCTCTTAGCTTGCATAAAATAGACATCAAAGCACAGTGTTATTACCAACAACAGTGCAGGTTATTAACCCTGAGACATGCATTAAAATTCTTTAGGCCAGATCCCAAGCGGGTATAAATGGAGCTACACCCATTTACACACCTGAGGATCTGTCTGGCTGTGTTCAGAGGGGTTGTGCTGATTTGCAGCAGCTGAAGAATTTGTCTTTATTTCCTGCTTTGTGACAGCTGGAAAGGGCAAAAGGATTAAGCACTGGCAGCAAGAAGGGAATGGCCAAGTCCTCTCCCATTCCCTGGGCTGATAAGGGTACCTGTTTCACTTCCCAGGATTCTCTTCCAGTGACTCCCATTTGTCCTTTGAGGTTTTCAGATAATTAACTATTAAATTAAGGGCTCATTTGCCGCTCTGAGTTCAGTTCCCCTGGATGTTGTGTACTTTGGCAACCTTTTCTGGTCGTCAGTTTTTAACTACTTGACAGAATAAGCCTCTCGAGTGATACTTCATTCCTTCTTCATAAGTAAACTGAGCTGAGCCGATTTCTCCTCTCTGAAAGGCCTCTGCATTCCGGGCAGTGCTATGATTTTTATGAACTGTGGATGTTTCAGCAAATACCCGAAGGTGAAGCTCCAAGTGGGTGGGAGCTCCTGGCTCACCCTTGGGGGAGTTCCTGCTGCCAAGGGGTTGCTGATGTGGGGGTTGGTGTGTTTTCTGAGCCTGGTAACAGGGGCAATAAACCACCTTCTCCCGGCTCAGCCAGAGCTGCAGAGTCAGCAGGTCACAGAGTCACTGCTGCAGGAGGGACCAGTTTGGGATGCTGCACAAAGGGATGGTTTCCCTGTGCAAGGAGGGTGGTTTTGCAGGTCTTTATCACTTGGTAGCTCCTGCACTTAAGCATTTTCTGCTCTGGAGAGGCCACTTCCAACACTGCAGCCTTGTCACTGACCTCGTTCTCTGGGAATTTTGCTTCCTAAGCTCCTGGACTTTGTGAATTTGTATGAGAAGTGGTTTTCCTTTAAAAAAAAAGCAGCAACAACAACAAAAAAATCCCCAAAACAAACAAATAGAAAGCCCAAATATATTTAAAAAATCAACTTTAAGCATCAGTGAGCCCTAAAAAGACTAAGAGGCAAAGACCACATAGCAGTAAACTTCCTTACTGTCCCTGCTGCTCTGAGCGTTTAATAGCCTAAATAAAGGAATAATGGATGTAGGCCCTGGATGTGCAGCCTCAAACCATGACTAAATCATATTCTCTGATCCCATGTGATCATCCCTTATCTGCTGAGCACCTCTGGCTCTTGCTGATTGCAGTGGGAGGTGTGGGTGGAGATCACCCAGGGGCCTGTCAGGTCTCCCATGTCAAGCAGGAGCTGTACCCGGCTGACTCAAAGTCACCTGTGCAGTTTGCTCCCCAGCAGCACATCAAGGCACTTGGTTCCTGCTGTGACAACTCGCTGGGGTTGTCCACGCTCTGCCCCAGTTTGAGACGGGCCCCTTCCTCCAGCAGGCACTGCCACGGGATGGACTACGACCCGGAGATCGCCTCCTTCGACGGCTCAGCCCACCTCATGAAGCTCCTGTCTGAAAACGTTTCCATGAGCCAGGAATACTGTGAGCCGCAGAAGAAGAACAGCTTGAGTCTCGAAGGCGTCCCTCCTCCTCCTCCTCCTCCTCCTCCTCCTCCTCCTCACAAGCCGGCCCTGCTCCCTCCAGGCACCAGCAAGCTGGAGGCCACCCCAGAGAACTACCTGGTCCCTCCTGGGGATGTGTATGACAACAGCTCCCTGAACTCCCTCTTCGAGAGCCTCCCCATGGCCCCGGCGCAGCAGCGGTGGCAGCCAGACAGCACCTTCAAAGAGGACCCCCAGGAGGTCAGAGCCCTTTGACTGCAGGAGTTTGGGGGTCTAGTTTGGGCTTTGCTCGTGCTGGGATCAGTGGGAGCTTGGCTTTTGTGTTAAGAGCTTGATGCCGCTCCCAGGGGATCGCTGGGTTTGGAAATGGGATAAGGCTCTGAAATGGGGGTCTGTGTTTTATCTGTGGCCTCTGTTGTGGCGTCTGGGAGAAGGCGGATGGAAAGAGCAATGGAAGGTTCTGCTTCTGACTGTTTTGTTTGCACTTGCCTGCAGTCGCTGCTCTTCAGTGACATCCTCAAGCCCCAGCCGGAGCCGCCCTGCCCCGAGAGCTACAGCACGGACGGTGTCAAGAGGTAACTGCCAGTCCATGGGCTCGGGCTTTCCAGTGAACACTGGGCTGTGTCCCTTCCCTGGGGAATGACTTCATCCCTTCCCTCCCCGCAGTCCAGTCTGGGCAATGACCAGTGCAAATTACAGAGCTCGTGCTTTTCCAGAGACAGGTCGTGTCTCCCCGGCGCCTTTGGAACAAGTTGCTGTCCCATGAGCTTTCAGACCCAAAGCAGTTGATGTTCTCTGTACAAACTGGTGTAAATCTGGTCACATCTCATGAGCAGCACCTTGGCCTGCCCAAGGGGAGCCCTGGCCCTGAGATCTCCATGTGAGGGTTTTTTTTGTGTTCCAGCCCCTTCCCAGGGAGCCCTGCTTGGCTCCTGGGATACAGACAGATCCAGGTGGCTGCACCATCTTCCCACAGGCTACTTGGAACGGGGCAAATGACAGAGAAAACAAGGATTGCAGTTGATGAGGGTGATAATTACCCTCCTCCTAATCTAAGGTTTAGGTTCTCACTTAGCACTGTTAGTCAACCTTGATTTTAGAGGGTGCCAGTGCCTCTCATGCCTAAAACATGAGAGGGATTTCTTCCTCCTTTCCACCCCTGTCTCAGGCAGAGCTTCACTGCTCTAGATACCGCATCAAACCTCCCAGCAGGTAACATTATTTCACCTCCCACTTTTTATTTGCCTCCTGAGTCAGCTGACTGGGTGACTCAGCTGTCAGACGTGGGGATGTTCACACAGACACCAGCTCGTCTCCGTGAGCCAGAGGCTCTCTGTTCGCTGTTTATTTGTGCACTGGAGTTCTCTGGCTCCCCTGGCTCTAGGTGAGAGGAGCTGCCAAGCCCATCTTCAGAGGTGGCATCACAGGAGGTAGAGCAGGAGAAAGATGGGTTGGTGACTAACCAGGGCGCTTGGAGGGGCTGTGTGAAGGCTCCTGCACAGGCGGTGGCTTGCACAGATGCCTCACAGCAGAAAGCAGCTTGAGCCTGTGGCCTCCTGCTTTGAATGCTCAGAGGTGCTGGTGGATGCACAGGAACTTATGAAAATCAGGATCTTCTCTCAGATTTCCTTGTCCACAGTGACACCTTCCTCTGTGTGACACACAAATCTTTTCTAGCTTAAGACTGAGGCTGCTGTCCGCCCGGCTGAGGGTTCCACAAGCTGGGCTTCTTAGTCCAGCTCTACCTGGAGAATCAGGCAGTGTCCTGCAGGTCCTCCTGCTTCTACAGGACCATTAAGGGACAGTATTCCTGGCTCAGCCATGGATGGGTGTGAATTTGGAGACAGGAATCTGAGTTTAGGATGTTGTAGAAGTCTCACCGCGGGTACCTATTCTCTGTGTTTTGGTTTACAGTGTTGGTTGAGCAATGGTTCTGTTGCCATCCACAGAAAAATACTGGTTACAGTCACGTCCAGGGTTTTTTTAAGCCAAAGCCAAAGGGTAAAATGAGCCTCTTGGAGTCCTGCTGCTCCCTGGGGTGTTGGGGAGGATCAGTATGTGCTGTGCTGGGAGGTGCTCGGTGCTGTCGGGGTGTGTGAGATGGGGAACAGAGCAGAAACTCCCGTGTGTGCAGTGCCTGTAACCTGTAACCTGCAGGGGTGGAGGCTTCCACGGCTCTTGCTTTGTTTTTGGAGTGAAGCAGCAGCGTGTGCTTATTCATCATTCTCTCTTTGTTCCGTACAAGTGACTTTGAATACACGCTGGGGTCACCCAAAGCCATTCACATCAAGTCTGGGGACTCTCCCATGGCCTACCTCAACAAAGGGCAGTTCTACCCCATCACTCTGCGGACGGCAGGAGACAGCAAATGTTTACACTTGTCCTCAAATAAAGTGAAGGTAAGGGCCAAGCTGACAATTTTGCTGACACACGTCGTCGGACACGCAGCGATTCCACGGGCCTGGGAACAGAGCTGAGCGTGAGGAGTAATGGCTTTGTGGCTCCTGTTGGCTTGAAGGGATGAATGGCACGGATTCACTCATAGCAAGGGAATCCTCTGATGCACAGGTCATGTCCCTGGGTAGCTGGGACCTCTCACAGTGAGGCCAGGGGTGCACAAAGGGCAGGGTGGGGACATCTCTGAGCTAGGGAGAGGTTTCCTGTCTTGTTCCTGGGATGTGCGGCCAGGCCTCAGAGCCACCCCTGAGACTGTGCTCAAATGCCTTCCCTTGCCTGCCTCAGTTTCCCCAGGTATAAAACCTCCTGTTTTCTGTGACCCTGTGACACTGTGGCGCTGTGACACTTGGCCAGGGCATGGATGGAATGGACAATGAGGGCACCAAGCCCCGGCCTGCTGTGTGTGCTGACCTGGGCTGTCCTGGCTGTGTTACAGAGTGTGGTGATGATCGTTTTTGACAACGAGAAGATCCCCACGGAGCAGCTCAAGTTCTGGAAGCACTGGCACTCCCGCCAGCCCACGGCCAAGCAGAGGGTCATCGACGTGGGTACGAGCTGGGTGGGGATGGGAACTCGGAGGGGCAGGATTCTGGGGAGCTGGGGAGCCTGGGGAACGTAACCGGTCTCGCAGCCCGAGTGTAAACTGCCCCTCCACTGCCCTTCCAGCTGACTGCAAGGAGAACTTCAACACGGTGCAGAACATCGAGGAGTTGGCCTACAACGCCCTGTCCTTCGTGTGGAACATCCACGAGGAGGCAAAGGTACAAAGCGTGTGTGGAAGAGGGGATGTTGGGAAGCCTCGGTCCGCAGCAGCAGCTCCTTCCTGACGGCCCAGATCCTCCCCCCCGCCCCTCAGCTGAAAGACAGGGAGAGTTTCAAATCCAAACAGGGCCATTCCAGCGGCCCCAGGGAGTGTTTGCCTGCCAGGACAGCGGGGAGGACACGGGGCTGCTCTGTGTGTTTAAGCATTGCCATTAGCTAACAAACACACTGGGTGCACCCGAGCCTGGCTCAGAGATGTTTTCCTAGTGCTGACGGACATAACTCTGAAGAAAGGTTTTTGCAGCAGCTCGAGGCTCTGCTCACATGTACCTGAAGCCTGTTTAAACAACCCCCAGCTCAGGGAACAAAGACCTTCCTTTCAAGGCAGCAGTTTGATGCAGACATGACTGACCACCCTCCTGTGCCGTGTGTGATGTGGAAAGGAGCCAGGCAGGTCACAAGATCCCTTTTCGCCCTAAAATCTCTAAAGCTTAGGGCAACAACTTCCCAGCTCTGCTGTCTCCTCTGCATCTCCTCAGACCCGGGTGTGGATGGAGAGGAGCATGTAAAAACAGATGAAGGAAAGAAAAAAAGGAAAGCACAAATACCCCATGTCTCAGAAGCTTGGGAAAACTCTGCTTTGGGATCTCAATAAGCCCTCCTTTAGCCCAAAGGCAGCAGCGGGTCTTTTACAACCCAAGAGGTTAACAAATGTCTTGAAGGCAAAGCTGTCAGAAATGGAAATATGTCAGGTATGTGGCAAGCCCTGGGGGCACCTCAGCAAAACTGGCTTTAACTCTTAGCAGAAACTCTGTCCCTGCACTGGCCTGGGGCAGGTAAAGGTGAGACTTCAGAGAGCTAGGAGGGCTGGGAGTGAGACAAGAGGGGTCAGGAATTTGGGTCTTCTGTGGCACCTGTTACTTCTCTCCTTCCAACTAAACTTCACACCACAGTTAAGTGGTTTTCTTTCCCATACTCAGGTACTAACTAGAGCTCACACAGGGTTTCAGGGCTCTAATTCTCAGCCTAAGCCTTGCTGAGGGAGCTGTGGGAGCTTCTCCAGCTGCAAATCTGTCCCCAGAGTCCAGGGGAATTTCAATATCACACCAATGACTTGGCAATTGGGAGATACCATGTGGATTGTAACTGTGCTCAGCTTTTCTTCAAAAGCTTCCACCAGAGCTGACTCCATCCTCCTGATAAAAGAGACCAGTGTGTGATGAATAATCATTTAAGCAGCAGCACTGCTGTGCCATTCCCGAAGCTGCAGTTTATCCCTCCTCCCTTCCTCCGGGGCTCTGCTCTGAGGGTCCCTTGTTCAAGTGAAAGCTCAGAAATACCAGCAAGAACATCCCCAGGCAGAAATCTGGGAGTGCTGAAGAGCTGGAATAGGTGGTGGTGGTGGGAGACTGTGCCCAGGGTGGGAAACCAGCTGCTCATGAGCCGGGCTGGCACCGGCAGGGCTGGGAGGAGGCTCAGCAGGTGCTTTTGTGCCGTCCTGCCCTCCCTGTGCTGGGTGAGAACAGAGTTGGCGCTGAAAACATCTCCCTCTGTCCCTGCTTGCAGGTGTTTATCGGGGTGAACTGCCTGAGCACAGACTTCTCCTCCCAGAAGGGAGTGAAGGGTGTCCCCCTGAACCTGCAGATCGACACGTACGACTGCGGCGGCGGCAGCAGCCAGCTCGTGCACCGCGCCGTCTGCCAGATCAAGATCTTCTGTGACAAGGTACAGCCCGGCTGCTCCAGCCGCTGCTCCGAGGCCAGAGGCTCCAGGAGAAAAGGCAGAAGGGCCGTGAGAGCCCAGACCAGCCCGGAGGTCAGGGCTGAGGGCCCCTCACCTAAACAAGACAGAACGGCGGGGTTGGGTCTGCGCCGAGGCCTCTGCAGAACAGTCGCTTCAGAGTTCTCCCCAAATCAGGCCCAGCTGGGGCTGTGCCTCGCTGTAAACTCTGTTTTTCCAAAGTTTTTAAGTATCAGAAGAGACGAGAATTTCCTTCGAGGTTCTTCCCCCCGTCTCAGATATTTTTCCCCGTGGAAAAATTTCTCACTGTTATTTCTGTCCATTTTTTTTAATTTTAAAAAGCAAATTCTACTTTTGTTTTGTTGTCTAATTGATAAGTTATCAGAGAGTCCTGTAGAGCCTCTGGGATGACCATTTTTTAATAAATGCTGCCTTTACCTTACCGTGTTCCCCATCCCAGAGGTGGTCAGAGGTTCCTCTCTTGGAACTCCCAATGTCCTGATTTTTGTCTGATCTTGCCCACAGGGAGCAGAGAGGAAAATGCGGGACGATGAAAGGAAACAGTTCAGAAGGAAAGGAAAATGCCTGGACTCCAACAACAATGGTCAGTGCTTGTGTTTGTTACCTGATCCCAAGTGTGTTGAAATCCATGTCCGTTAACTTCCACTGGGATCTGGCCCCGGGTATCCCAAGCCTGACGCAATCAGCACCACTCGGAAGCAGCCTGTCAGTCAGGTCCTTGCTGGGCTCCTTCCAGGTCTCCCAAAGCCCTTTATTGACACCAACCAACCCTTCTGAACCCCTTTGGACTCACGGCAGGACCTCCCCTAGGGCAGCCAGCCCTGGAGACCTGGTTCCACAGAGCCCTGTCTTGATTCCAGTATTTCAGCTGGGACTCCTTGGGAAGGCGCTTTCCCCTCTCACGGGGCCGTCTGAACTGAGATGAACTGGACTTTCCATCTGTAGGTCTGAAAGGCTGTTTGCTCTCTGGCTTCAGAGGGAATGAGATCACGTTCCTGCGGCCGGAGACCGACCTGGAAACGCAGCCGGTCCTGTTCATCCCCAACGTCCACTTCTCCAGCCTGCAGAGGTGTGGCACGGTGAGTCCCTGCAGAAAACAACCAACCTGCTGCCCTCACCTGTCACCCCCATCGTTTCCAGGCTGATCAGTCTCCCACACACGACTTGTGTCATGCAAAAATCCCAAACCAAACCACAATTCTTCGGGGAAATGTGGTGAACTTGAAGACGTGGCTGTCGGGGGCGGCCCTGTCATGCAGCAGTGATGGATGGGCAAGATAACCTTGCCAGGTTCCTTCCAGCCAGATATTCCTGTGGTTTACAGGCATCACCTGCAGCTTTCCAGAGAGGACTGGAGTGGTAGCAAAAATATCAGTGGAAAGGAAACTAGAAAAATGTGATTATCAGTCCCTGCCTGTGTGGGACATCTCTGCCCCTCTCTACCCCCTTGAGCCGAAGGAAACCTAAACCCAGAGTCCTCCAGAGCTCATCAGCATTCCCTGTCTCACAAACAACTGTCCAGCTTGTCAAAAAGAGAAGTTCTTTACATCAGATTTCATTTGATCTGAGAGACACAAACAGATGTTTGGGTTTAATTGTGTAGGGAAACTGATGGGCTGGGAGGAGGGAAATGGTGTTTAAACTGTGCCCGTGTTGCCTCACCCCAGCTTGTCTGGCACACAGTGCTGCTGTGCAAACTCACAGATCCACGTTCCCTTTCCATTCCAGGCTCTCCCTCCTGCTGTTCCCAACGCTGCAAACAGGTAAGGATGCAGCTGGGTGCATTTGCCTGCCTTTGGGAATGTCAGGGCTGGTTGATATTCATAGGCAGTGTATCCATGGGTGCAAACTACCACCTGTGTCTCCCTGATGCCCTTGAGAGTCAGACTGTGCTAAACTTGGGCCCAGAATGGACTCGAGGGCTGCAGAAACACGGATCCATTTCTCTCCCTGCCACTGAGCCCCTCCAACATGAGCTGCTCCCTGACTGTCCTGCAGTTCTCATTGAGATGATGCTAGAAAGGGAAAATAAATATCACTGGAGGGTTCAAGTAACCAGAGGCTGCAAAGTAAACTGGAATGAAATAGAAATCACACTTGTGCCACGTCTGAAGTGGGGGGCACCAGTATCTCCCCCATGATCCACTGTCTGGTGATATCAACAGAGAGACAATGGCACGAGGTTGCAAAAGACTTTTGGGTTTTGGTGTGACACCAAACCCTCCCTGCGCTCCCCGCGGGCTTTAGGCAGGAAGTTACAGCTCTGGTGGACACCTGCTGCTGTAATTACAGGCCCCTATTTAATTGCTGGATGGTTGCTGGGGTAATTGGTTGTTCAGCCAGAAGTCCAGTCGCGGGGGTTATTTTGCTGGCCCCTGTTGTTCTGTGCTCCTGAGAGCGTTGTTTCCCTCGGCCCAGGCTGCCCCTAAAGCGGAGCGGCGCCTCCTTCACGGACGAGTTTGACCCGGTTCCTCCAAAGCAAGCCAAGGAAGAGGATCCCCAGAGAGGTAATCCCCTGGGAGGGACCAGGGAAACCTTGGACCTTGAATTCCACGAGGCCACATGGCTGTGGGACCCTGCTGGGGGGCCCCTGAGTCAGCGCTTGCCCTTCCTCTCTTGCAGTGCTGTTGTACGTGCGCAGGGAGTCCGAGGAAGTGTTTGATGCCCTCATGTTGAAGACACCGGATCTCCAGGGCCTCAGGACAGCTGTAAGTGCTGTCAAAATCCCCCTGGGGAATGAGCAGACTGTAGACAAAAGGGAATGGTGCCGGGGCACAGCGAGGTGGAGGTAAGGCTGCTCCTGGCTCCTTGTCTTGGGAATGGAAACGAAAAGTGTGAGCAGCAGGTGAGTTCTACCAACAGCTCCTGGCATGGGCTGTGTTGGAACACACCTCGTGGCAAGGTGCTCTGCTCAGAGCACAACAGCACCTCCTCCTGTGACGACACATTCATATTTTCCGCCGTAAAACACCTTTTCCATTCTCAAGGCTGGGAGATGAGCACCCTCGAGTCAGCTCTGGTCTCCCGCTGGAATCCCCTGGCAGTGTTTGAGGAGCACAGACATATTTCTGTGATGATTATCAGCAGCATCTCTGATAAGCCAGCTCTCCTTGGAGACTGCTGGGAAGGAAGCAAACAATAAACCGCCCAGATTTGGGGTGGCTTTTATGGCTGCACTTTAAGCTCTGTCGGTTCGACAGGCTTTTAAAAAGAGACAGTTTGAAAAATGTCAGCACAGAGGATCCTTTGACGTCTTGTCCCTCGCCACCCCTCACCGCAAAGAGTAAAAAAACCTCTATGGAAAATGCTCGGGGAAAACCTGCAAACCTCCTGTCATCCTATGACCAAAACTGAACTTGCCCATGAGAATGTTCAGATCGTGGCTTTGGCCCCTTTTTTCTTGAGCAAAAGGGAAGGGAAGGGGGGGGATCCTTTGCTGCTGAACACCCCCTGGCTTGGTGTTATCTTTGATTTTTATCATGGGAATTTTATTTTACAAGTACAAAGATTTGCCATGTTTCCTCTCACAGATTTCAGAAAAGTATGGGCTTCCTGAAGAAAGCATTTATAAAGTCTACAAAAAATGCAAAAGAGGGTAAGCTAATCTCTCATCTGCTTCCATGCCGTGCCTCCAAACCCCCCATCCTCCCTGGGACCCTGCCATAGGCTCAAACAGCATTTTAACAAGATAATAAAAGGCAAAGCCATGTCAGGCTGTGCTATTTGGAGCATATAAAACTCAGATCACTCTGGGCTTTAAAGATTTGGGATAATGCCTGTTTGTATTATATTTGTTCGGAGGGTGAAGTCTCCCAGGGAAAGGAAGTTGGGTGAAGGAGGAATTGTTTGGGTAGTTTAATGGGTGATCCTTTGTGTCTCAGTCTAAAAGCCCGAAGTTATGGGGAACTTATCAAAGAGGGATCAGTGTTTGCTTCTCCAAACCAGTTCTGAAATGTCCCTGGCTCAGTGGTGGGGACTGTGCTGGCTCAGGGCAGCCCTGGAGGAGGAGAGGGAGATGTGACTGTTCCCAGCTGTGCCATCCCACCCCCAGAGCAGGGAGGGCGATGGGAACCTTCACACCCAGGCTGGGAGGTGATGGATCAGACCCCTCTGGGCACTGGAGGTCCTGGGGCAGCCCCAGGGCCAAGGCAGGTCCCACGTGAGGCACCGCTCAGGTGATGCTTTCAGGGGGTGACAGGTGAGGTTTGCAGTAGATGGTAAAGCGGCTTCTCAAGTTACTCCAACGTGGTGCTCCTTGGGGACGGATCCCTGTGGACCTGCCCCGTGGCTGGCAGGGAATGGTGTGGGTTTGCAGGAGCTGAGGAGCTGCTGAGTGTTCCCTGGAGGGCAGCGCTCTCCGTGTGGAGCCAAGTGCTACTTTCAGGGGGGCTTTGTGGACTGAGAACCCCCCTGTGCCATCCCCAGCTCCATCACCGAGTTGTCCCTTCAGCTGATGGAATGGGAACGACCCATAAACTGCCAGGCTTCTTTCCACAGAGCACAGTTTGGAGCCCTTCCTGCAGAGTGAGTGAGATACCATCAGGCTTGGGCAGCGGCAGCGACTGCCTGGGAGATGAACTCATTGTTGTTGCTGGCCCTGGCCCAGCCCTGAGCACGGGGAGAGGCAGAGACACGAGGCTGGTGACAGGTCCTGCGTTGGGCAGCTCTGCTGCTCCCACCAGCACGGCCCAGAGAGGTTCTCTGTGTGACAACAGGGCCCTTGGGATCTTGGGCTTAGCCCAAAAGCCCCGCTTCTGCATTTCCTTCCCGGTGACAGCGGCGTGAGAAAGTCCTAAAGCTCCTGGGTGGGATCTTCCAGCTCGCTTGGTGTCACCATAACTCGATCCCAGGGCACTGAGCTGGTTTGCTTCATAGGGGCAGAGCTGAAGGGAGGCCTGGAGGCAGCTGCAGGGTGGGAGGGGAGAGGCAGTGCTTGCTCCTCCACACTGGGATGCGTCACTGAGCTGGGAAGCTGAACCACCTCAGCTCTAAATCCAGAACTGAGCAACCTTTCCCTTTTAAAAAGGTTTTTTTCAATATGGTCCTAATTTTAGGATGAGGGATGGGCCCTAGTGAGGTGTCCAGCTTTGCCAGGATGTTCTTCCACCTGTTCCTGAGCTCAGGGCCCTCAGTTCTGTCGGGTGCCGCTCATCCATTAGCCCCAGAAACTGAAATTTTCTCCCCAAAGGAGACCAGCACTGGTGGAAGAGGGGGGGCTTTCCCTGTTCCTGCACCCAGAGAGGGCCTCGAGTCTGCCCTTGGAGAGGAACCACTGCAGGGCACAGGGGCGCTCAGGTTGTTATTGCAGCTCCAGGGCTGAGCCCAGACTCGGGTGTGTCAGCGCTGCTGGTGGCTTGTGATGTGGCCACCACAGGTCACCAGGCTGTCGTCAGGCAGCAGCTCCCCTGAAGTAACTCCAGCTTGGCCCGGAGTGTCCTGGCCCAGCTGACTGTCAGCGTGTGCGAGGCAGGAGAGGTCCCAGCCCTGATGAGTTTGCAGGTGGACCAGGAAATGGCAGCGCTTCAAGGGAGAGGCCACCTCGGCTTTGTTTGGCTTTGGTTCCGTCCATTACTTGATCTGAGACTTAGTGGATGTTGTTTAACAATGACTGGGAGGGAAAACAGGCAGGTGTCCTTCCAGCTCTTCCCCGAGACGGAGGAGCTAAGAGGTATCTGGTGAAGAGAAAAGGCCACGCCTGGAAATCAGTTCAAATAAATAACTTTGACACCTGGTTTGGTGAAAGCTGGACGTGACCTGTGCCAGAAGTTCCTGCTGAAGCGTGAGGGGGATACAAGATGCCTCCAGTCTGGTACAATGGCAGGGTCAGGCCCCGTTTCCTGCTCCCCCAGATTTAATTTCCAACAATTTTATCCGATTGCTCCACCCTAAACAATCGTCCCTCGGTAATTACAGCTTGAGGGGCAGATCTTCATCTGGTGGAAAGCAGTGAAGCTCAGTGGTCCTGCCTGGCCTGATGGCAGGTGAGGTCCTGCCCCAGCCACGGGCCTGCCCAGGGCCATGAGCTCACGCAGATGAACTTGGGCCCAGGGTGACTCAGGAGCAATAATAAGCAATTTCGTATCTTGGTGAGGTTTGGTCTGGAAAAACAATGCAGGGCTCGGATTCCTAATCAACACTGCCTGGGATTGTTTGTGGTTGGGAAATCAGGTGGAAGCATGGGAGCAGCAGGCACAGGTGACTCCTCTGGCTTCCTGCACTGAGATAGACAGAGATAAAGGGAGCAGCTCTGCTGCTGCGAAGCTTTTTGGGACATCCCACCCTTGGGAGCCCTCGGAGACTCTCTGGGCCACCTCTCTGAGACCAGACCTGGCATCCAGGGCTTGGGGACCTGCCCCTGGGTGCTGGGGCTGGGGCTGGGATACAGCCACGGGAGTTGTGATTCCCCTTGAACACCCTGGATGGCTCAGCCCCCGTGTCGCAGCCTCCCCCTGTGCTGGGCGGGCTGTGCCCCCCGACTGTGCCCTGGCAGAATTCACAGCCCTGGGAAACGTCCTAAAAGGCACCCCTGAAAGGCAGCACAGCTCACACCAGAAGAGCCCAGACACGGGGGCAGAGCTGCCACCTCCACCCACCCCTGCAGTGTGGGCTGTGAGGAGCCTGCCCTGCCCCCCGAGGGGGGACACCAGGGCCCCGTGTTTGTGCTTGTTGAACTGCTGGATTTGTCAGAGGCTCAGCCCTTTCTCCTTTTTAATCTTGGCTTGAGGAGCGTTGCACAATTAACGCTCTTGCCCCGCTAATGACCCCAGTGGGAACCTGGGGGGGGGGTTCTGCTTCCTGCAAAGAAAGAGCATTTGTTCTTTGTTCCCTCCAAATTTCACGCTGATTTATGGGAACACTGTGGGATGATGCCAGGCTGCCCCTTCCCGTTACAGGAATGAGGGGCTCTTGTCTGGCACAGAACCACAGCCTGGGGTTTAAATCTGCCCTTGAAATGTTTCCTTTTCCTTGTGTCTCCATGGAATTGGTTCCTGCTCAGGGAAGCTGAGGGATCTGCAGCAGGGCTGGGATCCCTGGAGCACAGGGATGGGCTGGGGGTGTTCCTGCGGGAAGGGCTTCCAGGCAGCACTCGGGGCACGTCTGCATGGGAGGCTGTTCTGGAAAGGAGAAAGGCCTGTCCCAAACCACTTCCACGTGCTCCCAAAGCAGCCTCAGCTCCTCCAGAACACCCCTGGAAGCACCTGGGTGGGAAAGGGAGGAGGGAGCACTTCTGCTCTGAACTCAACACCCTGATAATCCAGGGGGATTTGCCCGTGGAGCCGATGCTGGGCCAAGGCACGTCAGGGAGAATGTCAAAAGCTCAGCAGGACCTTCCCTTGTGTTGTGCTGTGGCTTTAATCAATCAGTTAATTAATTGATTAACAATGGCTAAGCCCCTGGGACTGGGTAAAGGGGACCTGCTTTCAACGTGCTGCTTCTGACCCAGCCCCTCTCCCTCTCCCGTAGGATCCTGGTGAACATGGACAACAACATCATCCAGCACTACAGCAACCACATGGCCTTTCTCCTGGACGTGGTGGAAGCAGAGAACAAGTTCCAGGTCATCCTCAAGGAGCTCTAAAGAGCCGCAGGCAGCACTTCCTGGGACTTCTCTGCAAGCCTACGGAGCTCAGCCTCGTGGCCCCTCTTGTTGCCTTGACTTGGACCCCTCGGGGGGAGGCCTCGGGGCCGGGCCGCGAAACTGCTGCGAGATCAGTGATGGATGTGAACGTGGAACTTCGCTCTGCTGGGTTGTTTATTATNTCTGCTGGGTTGTTTTTTATTATTATTATTATTATTATTTTTTATTTTATTTCATTCCCTTCCGGCGCTGGGCCTGACCTGCTGTTTCAGAGCTGGGGAACACGAAGCGACATCAACAGGCAGAGACCAGAGCTGGTGGCCTCGGGTGTGGCTGATCCCACCCCAGGCCTTGGGTTTCTCCCAGACCACGGAACCTTCAGGCCATTTCCAGCTCTGAGCTTCTCTCTGTCACAGAGACTCTCACAGATGCATTTTCAGCTCCCTGTTGAACGGACACTGCCTGCTCCCACCCCCTCCCTGCCACATCTCTGACTGTAAATACCACCAAGGCCTCCACAGCCCTTGTTTATACATTTCTGATGTACTGTTCCTTTTATATTTTATATATGTATAAATGTGCGTTGTTTTATATTGGACTCAGTATGGTGACACAGAGCATTTCAAACACAGGCTGCTTCACATTTCTCCGTGAACTCCTTTTGTAACTGTGTTGTTGGTTTTGTTGTTTTGGATATTCCGTAGTAATAAAGGTTCAAAGACGGAAAATGAGCTGTTTCACCCACCTCTGGAGTCGGAGTTGGGCTGGGCTGGGCAGGAGCCAGGGCAGGGACGTGACCTCAGAGGCACCCGAAGGCCTCGAGGACGGTTTTGCACCACACGTTCCACGGGCAGCCGTGATCCTCCTCCCTGTCCTGCACGGACTGTTGGAACTCCTCACTCTGCCAGCTCTCAGTCCCTCACCCCTGTGCTAGAACTGCCTACAGCTGATTCCCATTCAGGTGATCCAGTGCCAAGGGGAGCCCTGTATTTTCTAATTAATCCTCTGAAAATCGGGGCCTTTCCTCCTCCCTCATCTTCATCCTCTGCTTTTCCTTGCCACGTTAAAGATGCACCTGAGCCTCGTGACTGGGGAAGAGAGAGCAGCTCTGCTTCCACTGGGGAAAGAAATGCATCAGGTTGGTGAATTTTGTGTTACTTAGGTGTTGGTAGAGGCCTCTAAGATGAAGCTCAGATAAGTTAAAGGCTTATCGACCTCTGAGATCTCTCCAGCACCCTGCACTGCCTCGTTTCATATCACAAACTCCTTCTTCAGCAGGATTTCTCTGATCCACCGTGGGTTCCGTGAGGCTGTGCAGCAGAACTCCAGCTCCAGATCAAACCAGTCGCACCAGGAATCCCCCAGCACTCGGCGGTGCCCGTCTGATCCTCTTCTCTCTGACTCCAGTGCCTCGAGCTCCTAACTCACCGCGGCAAAAGCCACCTCACGCTGTAACCCTCGGGTTCCCAGCAGAACAAAGCTGGGTTTTGACGGATTTCGTGGCGCTCCCTCCCACGGGAAAGCCACCCCGAGCTCTGCAGGGCCCCTGGCTGCGGCTCCCCGAGCCCGCACGGCCCAAATGACCCCCCGGCTCTCTGCCGGTGGGACGGGGGCAGAGGAGCGGGAGCTTTCCCTGGGCGATCCTGGCTCTGGGAGGGTTTCGGTGCCGGTGAGTGCTGCGGGCAGGGAAGCGCCGGTTGATCGAGGGCAGCGCAGGAGCGGAGCCTCCACCCGCTGCCACCCAGAGGTGGGTGTTTTGCTGACTGGCTCAGTATCGCTCATCCCTCGCAGCCAAGGCGAGTTGCCGAGGGTGTTGCGCAAAGCAGAGCTCCCAAATATGCGAGAGCATTCCTGACTCCTCGCCCGGAGCCCACCAGTTCCTTTTGAAGATCAAGGATAGGAGCGCGGCGGAGGCGACTCACCCCCAGCGAGCAGAGGTCGTGTGAAAGCGGGAGAAAGTTGTGTTGTGCAAAGGGCTTGTGCTGACACAGGAGGGGCTGCCCCGGACAGCTGGGAGCTGGTTTGTGCTGACTCCAGTCGGGAGCACAAAGGAAACAGGGTTGGGAGATGGACACTGCAGGGGCTGGATGTGTGCTCTGCACAGGGCCCATCCCTGAGCTCCAGGATCTGCCCCCCTGCCCTTCTCCCTTGTTCCTACCCTGCTCAGGATGGACCCCCCCCATCCAGGGTAACATTCCCTATGGAATGGCACAGTCAGCCTGCAGCACTGGTGTTCTCAGATAAAAACACAGAGGGTTTGTTTTTTTTTTTTGCATTAATTATCAGTTTGCCTTAATGATTAGTTTATATGAATTATTCAACGTCACAAAACTGCAAGCTTTCAAACCAGCTTTAGCTAATGGCCATTCTCCAATTCACAGAACCAATTAGCTGCTGAGCTATCAGTGAGCCAGCCCTTTTAGGCTGAGGACAGGACTGCTCACTGTGTGCTGTGGTTTGGGGGAAATCCTGACATAGGAATCCCACCCCGGCATCCCAGTCCTGCTGCTCTCAGGCTGGGAGCCACTTCCCCCCCGCCCCCTCAGCTGTGGAGGAAGGAACACTTCCAAAGTTCTCCTGGTGAAGAAGCGCCCACAAAGACAGGGATGCATCCAAAAGAGAAGCAGCAGCGCATGAGCCGAGTTGTGCAAGAGCTCAGGTATCCCCAGCCCTGGGCGGAGGGCTCTGCTCCTCACTTCTGCAAACAACACCCAGTTTCTGTGTCTTTATTCGTGCTTATTCATTCCTTGCATCATCAACCAGGCAGCCGAGGAGCTCGGTGTGTGTGGTGTGGTCCTCCAGTGCTATAAAGGGAAAAGCAGCACCCTGTGTTCTTGTTGGGACACCCACACGCTGGGCTCGGAGAAGCCCTGGCACTGGGCTGGGTATCGGAGGAGAGGGTTAAAGACAGGAAAATGAAGCCCTGTCTACATCTGCTTTGCAGCGTGGAAACCTTTCACAGAGCTGCTCAGGGTTCCCCCAGCTCTGCTGCCTCACCTGTTTGCCCAGGTAGTGCCTTGGGTTCGGATAATTCAATTTGTGGTGGGTGAGATGGGCACTAGAACCCCCAGCCCGTGGGAATGTCCTGGCACTGTCAGCTGGAAGGTGGCCACAGAATTAGGGTCCAGTGCTCACACCCAGTGTGCACAGACTTGGCTGTTGCTCAGCAAGGCGAGGGTTGTCCTGGTTGTGTGTTTGACTGTGACTGCTGTGCGAGGTCCTGGGAGTCGTGGGCACACTGAGACTGGCTCCAAAGCGGCCCAAGCATCAGCTGCTGAACAACCAGCTTTTAGAAGAGCTGCTGCTTTGTATCAGCCACTGACTGACTTAATTGTGTAGCCTTTTGCCTCAGGTAGCCCTGCTCTTTGGGTAGAACACGGAATAGTTCTCTGGGTGTTGTTGGTTCTATAGTTGTGCAGCTGTTGTCAGAACTGTACGTTCTGCAGTTCCATGGGCAAAGAGCTCAGGTCACCTCTAAGCTCAGCGCTGGGAGTTTTGACCTGGTGGAATTTTCTTTCCCTCTTTTCAGGTTAGAGAGGAAAAGGGATGTGTTTGGTTTTTTCTCGAAGCAGAGGGAAGGCCACACGCAGGGCTGTGACCGTGGTGATGGTGTCCCCTTGTCCCCCTCATGCACCGACGTGCTATTGCAGGGTTCCGATCAAGTTGGCATGAAAGACAGATGAAAATTAAAGGGTGCACTTCTGCACCACTTGCTGAAGATGTTTCTACCCCATCCCCTCCCTGTTTAATTAATTTGTAACCCTCCGTACCCACTGTGGGTCTGATCTGCAGCGTGAACACCCTGCCTGGCTCTGTTCCTTGGGCTCCTTGTCCGGGGATCCTGCCCCAGCCGAGTCAGCAGAGCTGCTCTGGGGAGCCGGCAGCTGGCACGTCCATGCACTGCACTGGGATATGATCTGGATGGGGGCTCCAGAAACCCCCATTTCCCTGCTTGTGCTGCCATGAGGGCTCAGGAGAGACGAGCACCATCGGTGTGTCCCCTCACTGCCCGTGGCTGGGACAAAATCCGCACCTGGGTGGGTTCAAAAGCTGGAAATGCAGCGCTACAGGCTGGGCACAGAGTGGCTGGAGAGCAGCCAGGCAGAAAGGGATCTGGGGGTGCTGATTGACAGGGAGCTGAACATGAGCCAGAGTGTGCCCAGGTGGCCAAGAAGGCCAATGGATCCTGGCCTGGCTCAGGAACAGTGTGGCAGCAGGAGCAGGGAAGTGATTCTGCCCCTGGACTCAGCACTGGTGAGGCCACCCCTGGAGTGCTGTGTCCAGTTCTGAGCCCCTCAGCTCAGGAAGGACATGGAGGGGCTGGAGCAGGTGCAGAGAAGGGCAACCAGGCTGGGGAAGGGACTGGAGCACAAGTGCTGTGAGGAGAGGCTGAGGGAGCTGGGGTTGTTTAGCCTGGAGAAGAGAAGGCTCAGGGGAGACCTCATCGCTCTCTACAACTCCCTGACAGGAGGGTGTAGCCAGATGGGGGTTGGTCTCTTCTCCCAGGAACCAGCAGGAAGACAAGAGGGCTCGGCCTTGAGCTGTGCCAGGGGAGGTTTAGGTTGGATATTAGAAAGAAATTCTTTACAGAGAGAGTAATCAGCCATTGGAATGGGCTGCCCAGGGAAGTGGTGGATTCTCCGTCCCTGGAGGTGTTTAAGATGAGGCTGGACGTGGCACTGAGTGCCATAGTCTGGGAACTGCAGTGGTGTTGGATCAAGGGTTGGACTTGATGATCTCAGAGGGCCTTTCCAACCCGTCTGATTCTATGATTCTATGAAATCACAGCTGCTGTCTGCTTTGCTGCCCCTCAGTGACCTCCCGGGACTTGGGAATCTTGGAAGAAATAAACGGGGCAAAAAAGGGGTCTGACTAAGTGGAAAAAAAAAAAAAAAATCACGTTACTCGCGCCTGGCAACCATCAGCCAGCGGGCACCGAGGGACACGACCCGCCCCGCTGAGCCGGGCTCTGCCTCCACCCTGCGACGAGCTCGGCATCCAGGCAGGGCAGAGCTGCTCAGCTCCAGGGGACGGCTCCGTGGCAGCATCTGCAGTGCCGATGTCGGCGCTCAGCTCTGTGCCCCGTGCGCACTCAGGGTGGGGGGTGCGTGTTCAACCCATTCCCCGCTTGCTTCCCCAGGCAATTCCCGCTTACAAGCCGCAGGATGTGTTTCTTCTCCCGTTTTACTCAGCTTTACGTCAGGAAGGAGCCTGGGGAGGGCAGGACAGGCCAGACGGGGCGGGGGTGCAAACCCGAGGGGCTCCGTGATGCTGCTCTGAGCTGGGGCACGGGGCTCTGTGCCGTGGGAAGTCACCCTGTCCCCCTGCAAGTGCTCCCCTTGTCCCCCTGGAGCAGAGAAACTGTTGCAGGTGAAATATCTGTTGTACCAACAGCCTGAGTGATGGGAGAGTTTGACACACACAGAGAACTCACAGAACCTGTTTGGCAGATGCCCTTGGCGGCCAGCGGGGCTTTAGCGGCCTTTACACTGCAAACATGCTCTTTTTCAGTCTTCCAAATCCCTAAAAATAATGTTGCAAAAGGTGAACCAGCCCAGCTGGGCAAGGAGCTGGTAGTGAGAACTCCAGTGCTGCTGCTGCTGCTGCTGTGTGGCCCTTGGGGTGACATCAGACATCTGAGGGCGTCAGGAGATGCCGTGCTCTGACCTTGGAGGGATTCAGTCACTTGGTGTCGTCACAAACCTTCTGTTCACAAAAGCTCCCGCATCCCTCGTGCTGCTGAATCAAACACCTTGGACACGGTGCCTGTCCTCAGGTGTCCACGTGGCCTTTGCTCACCTCTGCTCCATCTCTTCCTGCTGGGGGTGGGTGGGGGGCAGAAGGGCTGCTCAGCCCCATTTGTGGTTTGCTGTCTCCAGCAGGGAGAAATACTCCGGAACAATCCTTGGTTTTCCCAGGGAGCCCGTCCTGCGGTCCACGTTCTGTCTCTTTGCTTCGGAGACCCTTTGTATCCACAAGGTCCCACTGCCCAGGCCAGGGGGGATCTTTGAGAGGTGGGATGGCTGGAGCACAGAGAGCCCGGCAGAACTTCTGCCAGGTGGGGGAAAAGGAGAGTCAAGGGACTTGTCCCACACTGGCGAGGGTTTATGCCTGGAAATAAAAGCTGTGGTTTCTGTTAAGTGGCCTGGGGAGGGGGATCCTTAATCCTCCTAAGCCCAAACATTTGGGAAATGATCTGCAGGGAAAAGGGCCCAGCAGCAGGGCTGTGGGCAGCCTGTGATGTTTATTGTAAAATACGTGGATTTGCCCTGGTCCAGCCTTGCAGACACATGGCTGCTCCCCGCTCCAGACAGCACTGAAACCAAGACAGGGATGCCAAGTGACTCCAGCTGGGGGTCCCTCCTGTTCCTTCCCACTGCCTGGATCAGGAGAGGGAGCAGGCTCTAACCCCAGCAGTGGGGCGTGGAGTGTTTGTGTGTTTTCTGATGACACAGACTGGTGATCTTCCCCCCTCATATTCGATTTGCCCTTTCCTCCAAGCCCTCTGTCCTTATCAAATGCCTCTTGGCACTGCTCCCCTCCCAGCACTGCAGGTTCCCTCTGTTTTACCAACCCCCTGTTACAAGATACAAGTGCTGAGAGATGCAGTAAAGATGTGGTAAAGATACCCCTGTTGGGTAAGGAGAGCCCTGGGCTTTCTCATGGGCCCACTTTTTTTTTTCCCCTCCATGGTCAGGAATTTATTGTTGATCTTAATCTCAGGCCCAGGCAATGTCACTGCTCCGGTGACAATAAATGCTCTCGGACAATCCGCTGATGGATTTATTTGCCTTCTCATGAGGATTCCAAGGGGCAGGAGGGCTTGGGAGAAGGGAGTTTCCGTTCATGCCTTTGCACCTCTGTGAAACAGCGGTGGGATGGAACATATGGGGATGGCAGTTCTGGCTCAAAGACTTTTACAAGCCTCTCTCCAGCTCTAATTCCCAGTCCCGGGTTTTACCCTGGTTCCTTGGAGTGCTGGGCAGCCACGAGTATCCCTTTGCCATTCCTGCCCAGTGGTTCCCAGCTTCGAGTCTTCATGCCCAGGGTGTTCCTCTGGGGGTGGGTTTCAGCACAAAACAAACCCAGCCTGAATGTCTAAAGCCTCTGCTTGGGATACGAGGGATCTTTTTCCAGGTCGTGTGCGCTGTGGCTTCTTGCTCCGTGCAATGGGGATAAGAAATTGCTCCCACATCCCGGGCTGGTGCAGGATTTAATTACTGTTTGTACATGTCTGGGGCCCCTGATCCACTGCTCCAGGCTGTTGTCAACCCACACTCCCCTTCCAGGCACCTCCGAGCCGGTGCCTGTGGAGCTGTGGCAGTGACCGGCCCCCCTTGGAGCAGGATGGACAGTGGGACACTCTGGGGTGGCTCTGCTGCCTGATGTACTCCGATACATCCCATGAAAGTGGTGTGTCTGCCGGGCTGGACTCGCCTTTGCTTCCCTGGGAGGTTTGTGTGGCTGAGAGGCTGCAGGCTCTGGAATAAATCCTAGCTCCTGGTTGGGTGGGAGGTCTCTGACTTGCAGCGAGGTGTTACTCCCTCGGAAGACAATCGGTGTTGGAGTGACCCACAGGACAAACAGGGAAGGGATGTAAACACCACACCAGGCACTGAGAGAGGAGGGTGCATCCGTCAGGGAACGTGAGAGAGGAAAAGGAACCGATGTGGCAGGGCTGTGTGGGGAAGCTGCTGCTGGATTTAAAAGTGCTGTCCCGGGCAGAGCTGATTCCCAGGGACACCGATAAGGCAACACCAAACTCTGTCCCGAGCACAGGAACAAATGGATCATTAGCAATGTCAAAGAGTCAAACAGGAGGAGAACTCCCATGTGGTGTGAGCTGGGAGATAAGCTCTGTGCCCTCACGCTGCAGGTCTCAAACCTCAGCAGGCAGTGGGCCAGCAGCAGATGTCTGGGTACATTATGCACTTACGTGGCTTCTCCTGAAGCCTCTGGCTTTCACACCGAGCTGTGGGGTGCTCTAGTGATTCCTTACGGCTACTCCAAACTTCCAGGGTGGTTTCCAGATGGTTTTCTCAGCAGAGCTTCAAAGGGACCTTCCCAGAGCTCACGGAAAGGAGACTCACCAGTGTCCCGTGGCACTGACGTCAAACATGCCTTGAGAAGCTCTGAGGGAGTTGGATTTGTGTGTTAAGGTGCTCTGCACCACGAAGGATCAGAACCAAAACCACCAGCAAAACCTCCCCTCCCAGCTCAAGGCTCACGGATCTGGAGAAGGCCATTTTCCAAATTTTCCCAAATTAAATCCTCTTGTGGTTTGGGACATAAACACAGCCTGGCCAGAACTGGTGTTGCTTTGCTTGCAGAAAAGCACAAAGGTTTGTCTCAGAAAGAAAAAGGGCTTTGTGGAGGCCTTTGAGTTGCCTTTTCCTGTGGGTGATGACCAACAAAGGAAAACCCACCTTTAAAACCCAGTCGTCTCCGTTGTGAGTGGTTCCAGTGGCAGAGCTGTTGGCAGCACCAGGCCCAAAATCTGGGAGAGCTTCCCAGGTGTGGGCAGGTCCCTCTGTGCCTGCCAGAGGTGCAAAGTTTGCATTCACACAGGCACTGAGGATTTGAGACTCCGGCAGAAAAAATGTCTCTGTGCGTAGCCGTCACATCCAGAATCCTCCCTCAGCTCCGAGTGTCTGATTTGGTTCAGGGCACCAACCGAGCACAGATTTTGAGGCTCTGAACCAATTAACTGGGATGGGGGTGCCACAAGTCCCTGGGGAGCAGGTCAGGCCAGGAGGGGATCGCTGTCCTTGCAGAGTCAGAAATCTGTGGTGCCAAAGGTTCGAGTTACCCGAAATCACCGAACAGATCACAGTGAGGTGGGACAAAGGATCCTTCAGATTCCCAGGATGAAGCTTCGCCTCTTGGAACGCGCTCTGGGATTTAAAGCTTTTAACTGTTGGCTGCTGAAGTTGGCTTTTCTAATGGGGCTGTAGTGAGAGAAAACAGCTGATGGTTGAGGCTCATCCTCAAGTGGGAGAGTCCAGTTCAAGCACAAGAGAGGGGAGGGAGCAAGAAAACACCTGCATTATAGATTCAAACAAAAAACCATGATGCTTTCTCCCTGGTTTGTTTTTTTTTTTCCTTATGTTTCCTATGCTGAGCTGGTGAAATGCCTCCAATCTGTGATGTTTAACTGCCTCTATTTTAACACAGGGTTTTGTCCCAGAGCTGAAGATGACTTGGAGGACAGCTTGGGACACTATTCCCTTGTTTCTCACTCCTTTTTTTCCCCCCTCCCAAATCTGGCAGTTTTCATCTGCTACTGCCTCAAAAGCAGAACCTCCAGTTACCAGATAAAAGTTCCTTTTTGCTGAGGGAGAGCAGTGACCACGAAAATTGCAGGATCTGTCCACTCCTTCTTCTCAGATGTCTCTTTGTCTATAGCCATAAATTATCAGCCACTGCCATCTTTTAAATAGATAGTTTCCTGTTCTGCCTCTTGTAGGTTAGATATTATCTCCCCCAGTAAATCGTGAGTCAGTGATTAATTCAAGAAGGCCGTTCCCAGGAGCAAATTCTTACAATGTTAAAATTAATATGATGCGAAGGCATTATGCTATGATATAGAAAATAATTATGGCCTGCAAACCAGTTTTAATCAACTCAGAACATGCTGGGGCAGGTGCTCAGCCAGAGTGAGTCATTGTAAGAAAGTTCACAGTCTCAGTGTAAGGGCTGTGTGAGCAAACAGGATTATCCCCTGTCAGCTGAGCCCGGTACCTCGATGTGTGTTCTTTGCACGCCCAAACTGTGAGGTAAGACAGCTCTGCTGATGTTTCAGCTGTATCAAATGACTATAAAAGCGTGAATTGCTTCAAGAACACGCATGCAGCCGGTTAAGATGTCTCAGCTGATGAGTGGCAGCTTATTAAGCTTATTAAGTTCTGCCTTAAACAGCTCTGCAAAGTCATCAGATATCAGAGGGTGAACAGGCTCTGCCTCAGCACAGGGATGTGTCTGCACCAAGGGAAGTTTGAAAGGGGACAAATCCCTGGGAGATGGCTGCTGTGCACAAAAGGACAAAAACTCTCACTAAAATAACAAAACAACCCAAAAGCAGGGACAGATCCAGCAAGACACCGTTGAGGGGACGGGGAAGTCCGTGAGCGGTGCGCGTGTCATTATAAACTGTCCGACAGTGGCTGATGACACTCGGTGTCCTGTTGACAGCTCCCGTGTCTGAGAACCCTGAATTGCTGAGGGTCAAAGCTGACAGCGCCCCAGAGGAGCCTGCTCCCCGTGGCAGGGGCGGGCAGCAGCAGGCACAGAACAGTTAAGCGCCTTGCACAAGGGTGAGTCAGCAGGGCTGGAGGAGCTGAACCCCAAGGCAGGTCCTCAGTGACAGGAGCTGGCACAGCTCCACAGGCAGAGCCAGCGGGAGTGCCCAGAGCTGAGCCCCAGCCCCGGGGGGCTGAACCTCGAAGGCAAGGACCTGTTAAAGATGTGACTCACCTGCCTTGAGCTCCCCCCATAACCCACCCAGGCAGGGGGGATGTTGTTACAGCAGGAGAAAGATCCCACACGGACCATCGATGGTAATGGGATGGCTCCAGTGTATCCCCGCTTTTCATCCTTCACAGACCAAGACAAACCAATTTTTTTAGGAATTGCTCCAAGAACAGAAATACTGGAGCACAACAATGGTCCGTCTAGTCCATACGAGTCCATATGTACATAATGAGTTCCACAAACGAACTACTATTAATTACTATTTTATTTCTCTGTCTCTTGCTCCCAACAGCTTTCATGGTAAATTATCATCCCAGTTTACAAAGGGAAAATGAGCATTGCTTGTACAATTACTTCCTTCTTTCAAGTTTAAATTTACTGGGGTTTAAGTTTATGCTGATATCCCTCTGGTTTATGTGGTGTGGGAGAAGCTCATTATTTCACTTTTCTCAGCCATCTCACACACACATCTTATGCAAAATTCTCTCTAAATTAAACATCATCAGTGTCTTCAGTCTTCACAGGGACTCTGATAGCTCTTATTTCTAAATTAAGTCCATTTCCGCCGTTGCCTTTTAGAGTGAGTGTGGCCAGAACTAAACACAACATTCCAGCTGAAGACTTACCAGCACCATCACTGATGGTATTATTGTACCTCCCCTGTTGTCCTCCAAGTCTCATGAATTTTAGGCTTTGGTTTTAACCGTGTCTTCACAATTTCAAAATTATAATCCCTTAATGCAAGTCTCCTGTTGCACGGAAAGCTGGATATTTCTGGGCATGAGGGAGATCAGATTTCTCCCTGTTTACAAGGCAATTTGTATAGACTGGGAGCCACAGCAGATCTAAAATCTCACTGCAACATCTGACTGGGGCCTCATTAATTCAGCATGTGGGCAGAAGGCATTATTTGCAGTACCACACCTTTCCTGCCTCTCTTCTCTTCCTGGGCTTTTCAAAGAGAGGACTGGGCAGGATTCTATTTATAGAGCCAAATCAATGCCAACCCGTCTCTGCCGTGTGGGATACCTCCAGCTTTTCAGACCTGGTCCCGGGAAGTGCTGGATGCCCTTGGTAGCCTGTCCTGCTTCTGCCAATCCCAGGAAAAAAAAAAAAAAAAGCGGGGCTTGGAAGGGCTGGGACCATTCAAGATGAAAGCAGCAGCTTTGTACTGATGTAAATGTGAAATTATTCCACTTGTGGAGGAGGGGGGGAACTGGAGTTCCTGATCCTTAAGAGCATCGTGTGGACTCCATTAATTGTCTTGTCCGCCAGTTGCCAAGGGAAAATATTCTGGAAGGGATTTAGCTCCTGTTCTGAAGGCTTGAGAGTTGGATTCTGGCAGGGATCAGATGCCCCCTCCCCAAAACAGCACGTGTGCAATGGTGAGGGAGGGAGAACAGGATGCCTGGGACTGGAGAAAAAACAAAAAGTGCAGTTGAGAGGAGAAAATAAAGTAGTTTGGGCATTATTCTACTCTTGGATGAGGGGGCTTAACTGTGTGGAAGGTTTTGCAGGACCAACCAGGATGGTGCAAGGTTCAAAGGGGGCAAATGGAAGCCTGCACAGGACGAGCAAGGGGTTGATTAAAAACACCATCCAGGCAGGACCTGTGCTGGTGGGCACAGCGGCAGCAACTCTGGAATGACTTGATCCCCTCTAAGAAACAACCAGGAATGGCAGGGAGAGGAATGGAGGCTCCTGCTCTACTTGGTCTTGCAAAATTCCGAAGGGGAAGAGGATCTGGGAGTGGGCAGGCAATGCTCCTGCTGGAGAAGGTGCTGATTTATGGTGACATCATGGGCAAATCACTTCCCAGGCTGTTTTCCTGAGCTGTTCCTGCTGCGTGCACGGACAAGTGCAACAGTGCTAAAAATAATAAACCCCAAATATGCGCCACCTCCATGAAAGATGGAAGAGCTTTGCAAGGAATCAGATCCCGAGCAACCAGCCTCCAGCTCTCGTGTGCACGTGGAATTCCCGTGGATTCAGCCCTCCTCGTGAAAATGCCACCAGTCAAGCAGATGGACACGGATAATCCTTTCCACTTCTTTTTCTTTGTAGGAAAATGCTTCAGGACTAGGCCAAAGTTTGAGGTGTGTGATAGCACTGGGGGATTTCTGCAGGGCCGTGCTTCGCTTTAGCACACGTGACACTCCCAGGGGGCCGAAGTGACAGGAGGAGGTTTCTGGCTGGGGGGTGAGGAGCAGGGATCCTGAGCCAGCTATTCCTTATCAACAGCCCCTGCCCCTGGTCATGGGCTCCCATCCCCACGTGGCCCTGATGGGTGGGAGCTCTGCCACGTGCCTGAGGTTCTCCACCCTGGACAGGAGGCTTGTGCTGAGGGAAGCAAGACCAGCCCAATGTGCTGGAACCGACTATTAAAATTGCAGCAGGTTTCCCAAAGCAGCTGATAACAAACTGCACCTGCAAGCTCCGTTCCCTGGTGTTGCCAGGCTTGGCTGCTCCTGCTGACCATCCTGCTGAGGCTGGGATGCAGCTCCATGCCCAGCCCTGCCCCACAAGAGCTGTTAGTGCTCTGGCAGCACGTTCTTGATTAGCACCTTCCAGGACAGCACGTGTCAGGGAGGCAGCCACGGAGCCCTTCTCCCATCCAGTGCATCCAGCTCCGTCCATCATCACCTCAGTGCTGCTGGAGGTAATTGGAGATTAGATATCTCTCCACACCCTTGGAGGTTTTACCTCTTGCTGAAGTGGCTGCACCTCAAGGTGCCCTCAGAATGCCCGGAACTGGGTTTTGGTAACACGAGGACCACTGTGCTGAGAGGTAAATCCAGCGGAAACAGCTTCCCCCCATGTCCCCTGGGAGCTGGAGGGATGGGTGAAAACAGGGCTACACTGGCAGAGTAACAGAAGTGGGTCAACTCACCTGTGGGGAGTTCTAGGTCAGGGAGGCAGAAGCAAATAAGCTCCTTACATTGCCTAAATTACAAGTGGGTAAACTCCACGTCCTGGCACTTATCCCTGACTACAGGAATGTGCTCCGGAATGGCTCGTGCTGGAGAAGACACAGCTTTTGGTGGAGGGAACTGTCAGCAGCCCCTGAAAGGTCTGGTGTTCATGGATCCAACGCTTCCCCTCCCCAGGCTGCTGCAGGAACCTTTTTGCAGGGCTAAAGCCCACGAAGGAACCAGCCGAGCCCTTGTGTAGCTTTGTGGTTTGGCTCCCTGCCCGCTCTGCCCTTCGAGCAGGAAGCTCTCAAAGGGAAGGCAGTGCTTTGAGAAGCTGCCTCCAGACTCTGCCTCTTCTCTTTTAGTCACAGCTCAGCACCAGGTCACCTGGAACTGCTGGAAGCTGACCAGGCAGACTGACGGCGCCTGCAGAAGGGATTTAAGCAACTTCTCCACCTTGATCATTTTCCCTCATCTTTTTGTCCTTTCCATCCTTGATTGCTGTTATTCCACGCGGAGATAAAACACTCCTGATATCACTGAGATGGGAGAGACAAGCAAGGGGGGAAGAGATCAAAGGAAGGAGAAGAAAGAGAAGATGCCAAAGGCAGAAGAAGAAAGAGGGAAGATGTCAAACACTTCCTTGATTTACCTGCTTTACATACCCGGTGCAAAGCTTCAGAAATCCCTAATGTACGTGATTTTGGGAGTTCTGGGGTTACCACGTAGTCACCAGACAGCAGGAGGCTGTGGAAGGGCATCTTCCTTCCACCAGCTGAGGAAGTAGCTTGAAAGGTGGATCCAGAAAGCCCAGGAGGCCCTTGGCACCTGCGAGTCTTGGCTGGACTTGAAAAGGAACCCGGGAGAGGGCAGGCTGGGGAATCGCGGGGGTTTGACAGTGTCTTTCTGCTTCCCTCTGCTGGCCAGACAGAGCCGTGCCGAGGGAATTCCTGAAAATCGGGGATCAGCGGGAAGGAGAGGGAAAGATGGGAGAGGTCACCTCGTGCTGTCAGTGCACAAGAATTAACTCCACCGATTTCTTTGAATGCGCTCCTGGAAAAATGCAACACGTGTGTGTGATTGTGTGTGTGTGTGTGTGTGTGTGTGTCCTGGAGAGCTCAAAAACACGGGAAATGGGAGCAGGGCCAGAGTTGGGTGGGTGGGAGATGGCACAAATGAACCAATAATATTGAATTACCATTTTTCTCATCCTGTTATCAGCCGTGATTACAAAGTTAACTTAACGGCCTCGACCTAGACCTAGTTGCTATTCTTGTTACAAACCAGGATCATTAGGGGTGGCAAAAAAACCCTCTAAAAAAAGGCTTAAACTTCAAACATTTTTGTTAGTCACTTGGTTATACCGAAATCTCTTTAATTGAGACCTAACCCCCTTTTTTTTCCCCTAGTTTGAGATCACTTTCCTACGGTGTTCATAAGGATTGGAGGAAATTTTGAAACCCCAAAGGAACAGCCAACGATGACGAGATTGTGAATATGGAGATACAGGAAAATGCAAATCCAGGCCCAGCTTTCATTTTAAATGGGACGTATAAGAGAAAGGCAAATCTAACACTAGTGCCAATCTAACATTCCAGCCAGGAATTCAGCAGCCACTTCTGCATTTCATTTCCCTGTTTTATTTCAGAAGCAAATGGGGGTGGGATAAAGAGCCCTTGGAAGCTCTGCTGCTGCTGAATGGGCTGTGACTCAGTGCTGTAAATCACTTTTGCAGATTGTCCTCGTTTAGTGAGTCAGGGACTTGAACAACCACGGCGCTGACCCTCCCCAAACTGGAAAGCTGAGGGGAGATGCCGAACACCCCAGATCTTGCCCAGAGAAGCCGTGGCTGCCCCATCCCTGGAAGTGTCCAAAGGCCAGGTTGGAGCAACCTGGGATAGTGGAAGGGGGATGATCTTTAAGGTCTTTAAGGTCCCTTCCAATCCATGGAAATGTAAGTGGGATTGTGACCAAGGACAGCACAGGCCTTCAGGTATTGCAGGGCAGAGATCTGAGTCACAGCTGGGACAGGGGAGGTGGTGGGACGAGGAGCTGGGCACTGCCACAGGGCACATTGGGGCTTGATGGCAGTTCTTAGTCCCTTGTGCTGGTTTGTCACCATGGAGAGAAATTTAGGGCCTCAAACAGCTCTAACCTGCTGTGGATATAAATAGCATCAGGTATCAGTTCAAGTGCTCCATTAATGGACCCTCTGCTGAGCCTTGAGTGAAAAACCTTCCTGTGGTTGGGGCTTTCACTCCTCAGCTGTGCTCTAAGTGCAGTTTATTTGGGGGACGTGTCACTGGGCAGTGCTTTTGTACTTCAAGTGCCTCGTTCTCCGGGACATCCCTGAGCACCCTTTGGAAGGTAGGAATCCAGTTTAGATCCCATTCCAGTGTCCCTGCTCAGTGTGGCACCAGGATTTTTGGTTCTAAGACCTGTCCCAGGCGTTCAGGGGCTGAAGGGCTGGTTTGAAGAGATGGGACAGGGCAGCCTGAGAACTGCCAGCACACGGGGAGATGGCTCAGGAAGCACAGAGGTCAGGAGAAGCCTCAAGTGGAGCCTCAGCTGGAGCCACAGGTGAAGCCTCAGTTGAAGCCCTGAGTAGCGATACCGGACGACGCCTCAAGGCGCGCCCCGCCCAGGTGAGGCGCCGCGGTGGATGCCGGGAAGGGCGGTACCTGAGCGGCTGAGGCAGCGGGGGGAGCACCCCGCACACCCCACTGCCCCGCCCCGGTGAGGTGTGCGGCCGGTACCTGCCGGTGCATCCCCAGCCCATCCCTGTGCCCCGGCGGGGCCGGCGCAGAGGGAACGCGGGCACCCCGGTCCTGTGACAACCGCCGGCCCCGCTGTCCTCCAATCACCGCGCCCGTTACTGTGAGAACGGCAGCAGGCGCCCAATCACAGGCGAACTCTCAGAGCCAGCGCAGCTGGTTTAAGGTGGCTCGGCGCAGGTGCTTCGCGCATGCGCTTTAAGGCGGCTGTAGCTGCGCCACCCGGACCCGCCGCTGTCGCTGTGCCCAAGGCGCGCGGGAGGGACGGGCCCCACCGGGAGAGGGCGGGGGTCCGCGCCTGTCCCTGCGGCCCTGGACCGGGGAGCTCCCCCGGAGCCCCGGGAGGGGCCCGCGGGACCGCCCCGCCCCAACCGAGCGGCGGAACGCAGCTCTTTCCGCCTGGCCCCTCAGAGTTCTATGCCCATTGGCTGAGCCGGGTCCCGCCCCCGCGCGGCAGCCAATCCCCGCGCAGGGCTGGGGCCCGGCCGTGGATTGACAGCGCTGGCGGCCAATACGAGAAGCCGGGCGGTGACGGCCCGCGGCGCTGACCGGGACCCGCAGTTGTGGCCGGGGCCGGGGGGCGGCGGGGGAGGGACGCGCTGCGTCGCACCTGGGGGACAGGTGAGGGACAGGTGAGTGGCGGGGCCGTCCCGTCCCGTCCCAGTGTGCCTGGGACTCCGGAGAGTTCGGTGGGGAACAACCCGGGGCTGGGCTGGGTAGGGCGGCCCGGCTCGGGGTGGTGTGGGGACACCCCGTGCCCGGCCCGGGCTCTGCGCTGACGCGTCCCTCACACCGTGTGGGAGGTTTGCCCCCCAGTTCCCCTCACAGCGGGTGTCTTTGCCCTTTCGTGGCCGGGCTGAGATGCTGTCCCTGTTCCCCCCGCGCTGGAGGTTCGGGGCGGGTTAAAGGCACCAACGTGGGCTCAGGGGGGTTGCGGTGCCCAGCACGGACTGGTCTTGCTGCCTCAGTTTCCAGGGTCCTGGGCTGGGATGCTCAGTGTGCATCATTCCCGGGGGTCTGATGGCCTGAGGACGTGTCACGGGTGGGGATCACCCGCTCTCTGTCTATAAACCTGCATCTCCTTCCGTAGCAGGCAGGGGTGATGCCGCTGCTCCCTGAGGGAGAAGGAGCCATCACGGTGTGCAGGGAGCTCAGACAGACTCTGTGTGAGGCTTGTCAGACACTTACAGTGAGTTTGACTCCGAGGAATTCCGGCTCCGAGGAATTCAGGCTCCCCACTGTTCACAGGGATTGTACTGGGATGACCTCTGGGAGCAGCTCTGTCATCCCCAGCACGTGGGGATGGGGTGACTCATGTAGTGCCGGTCCTCAACAAACCCGGGGGGAACAAGCAGGAGGAGAATGAAAAGCAGCTCTTGCAGGACTTCAGAGACTTTGTGGTGCTGTTAAATGCCAGCTGAGTGTGTCACCCCTGGGGCCCAGCCAGCTCAGAGCTCTTGTAAAGCCAAGTCTGTGGGAGTTTCTGTCCAGGTTTGTAAGAAGACATTTAAAATCTGCTTTCACTGCTCTGAGTTTGATTCCGGGGGGCAAGGGGGGGTGTTCTGTGGCCTAACCTTCAGCAGGATTTCATTGCAGGTTTTTGGACCACTGATTTAATTTGATCTAATTCTTTTTTTATTTTTTTTTTTCCTTAGTGTCACCTTGGAGGAATATAACCCTGCTGCCCCACTGACTGGTGGAAATAGTGGCTCATCTGCCCTTCTGCCTGTCCTATCCCTGGTGGGGAAGCAAAGCACTGACAGGCTGCAGAGAATTTGTGCTTCACTGAACTAATTGTTGCTTGGCCAAGGAAACAGGATGGATGGGAAGGAGAGGTACCAAAAGCTGGTTCCAGCAAGGTCCATGTCTCTTCTTTAAAGAGAAGCTCCAGCATCAGAGAGGCTGAAAAGCAGACACTCCAAAGAACCAAAATGGAAGGAGGCAACAGCCCAAATCTGCAACTCCAGCAGCTCCCCTTGGCCACAGCAGCAGTTTCTGTGCAGCCACACACGGACTCCTTCTCCTACAAGGTCAGATTCCCACCCCAGTCCATCCCTAGAAGGCCCTGACTGTTGGATTGGGCTGAGAATGCTGCTCTGTTTGGGTTACTTTTTGCAGAAAGTGCTCTGTCTTTGTATCCAACCACTCCTGGAGGCTCTGGGGTGTTACATGGAGAGAAAGAAAGAGAAATTCGGTGTCTGCAAAGCAGCCACAGTGAAGGAAGGGCTGGCAGTTAAAAGATGTGGGTGTCTGGAGGTGTTTTAAGTGCAGTAGATTCTGGCAGGTTGTTCTGGTTCACTGTGCATTCAAGGGCTTGAATTTCAGGTGGGTCAGCCCACAGCCAGGCAGAGCCTGCACAAGGGATGGGATGTGTTCTCCAGCTGGGAACAGGGCTGCTCCAGCTCAGTTTCCTCTGAATCTCTGGTTCTGAAGTGCTCAGAAAACCTCAGCAAGAAGGGCTTTTTCTTTTTTTTTTCTTTTTTTTTTGCTGGAAAAAGTACTCAGAGCCCACAGTCCTGGGTCCTTGTTGACCCAACTGCTGCTGACCTGTGGCTCTCACAGCCCAGAAAACTCTGATCACACAGTGACATCCCTGTGCTTTTTTTTTTCTCTGTGTGTGGGGCTCTCCCAGGTGGTTTTGGGTGAATCTCATTTTTGTACCTCCCAAATGAGGAGATTTTTTTTTGTTCCTCTTGAGATCTGAAAGTTCTTGTTTTACCGTGTATGAGAAAATCAAGATTTACTGTGCAAGGGAGGGATGTGAATGTGAGCTGGGTTATCCCAAATCAATCCAAGGTGGGGATTGGGCTGTATTTTGGAGACCAGTGATGAATGAACAGTGCTGAAGACATCTGGTGAGATTTAGACAGTTGTTGGGAGCACACAAATGCTAAAAGGCCTGGCTTAGCCTCAGGCTCCTCACTCCTACTCCACGTTTCCTTTGTGACTCAACCTGCTTTACATCCTGTTTTATTTCAAATTCCACATTTATAGATCGTGAGAATTATTGCTGAGCTGGGAATGTCAGTGCAGAAGGAGCTGGGAGTTTGCTGGGAGCTGTTACCTGTGACTTTTGGAATAACTGGTTCACATAAACAGCGTAAAACCTGTGACAACTGAGCTGCCTCCTCAGATGGGCTGAATTACTGAGTGAACCAGCAGCTGTTACAAGTGGAGAAGAGCAAAACAGTTTGAAAGCAGAGGTTCCTGATCCATACTGTGGAATTCCAGAGCAATAAACATCCTCATGAAAGGAGTTTTCTCAAAGGGAATGAGTGGCAGGGTCATTGTGTTTGGCCTTATCTTCCTCCCCTCTGAGAAACTGCAAACTAATTGAAGTCTCTTGGGGAAAGTGGCTGTTAGGGGTTTTCACCTGAGGTCACAGCTTTGGAACTCAGGGACTTCTCTGGATTGCCCCAGATCAGTAGAAAGGGAGGAAGATAAAGAGATTTCATTGACAGGTGGGTGTTGGACTAGATGACCTCCAAAGGTCCTTTCCAACCCACCACTGTTCTGTGATTCAGGAATGTGCAAAAAACCCTCCCAATCCCTTTGGCTAAATTGAATGCCTTCGTGTTTCCTTTGTTTTCACAGGAGAACTTGATTGGGGCATTACTGGCTATTTTTGGGCACCTTGTCAGCAGCATTGCCCTCAACCTCCAGGTGAGTGTCCTGAAGCAAATATTCCTCCTGCGCTGAAAACACCCACCACGACCAAACCCGCTTTGCTCTTTTCTTTTGTTCTCTGTTCCAGAAGTACAGCCACATCAGGCTGGCAGGCTCCAAAGACCCCAGGGCCTACTTCAAAACCAAGACCTGGTGGTGTGGGTTCCTCCTGCTGGTGCTGGGAGAACTGGGAGTGTTTTCCTCCTACGCCTTCGCTCCTCTCTCCCTGATTGTGCCGCTCAGTGCAGTGTCTGTCATAGGTGAGGAGGGATCTGAGTGTGTTCCAGAGTCACGTTCCTGGTTGATCCATAACTCACTGTTTCTCTTTCCTTTTTTTTTTTTTTTTAATAGCTAGTGCAATCATAGGCATTATATTTATTAAAGAAAAATGGAAGCCCAAGGAATTTTTGAGTAAGTTCTACAGTTGCTTTTCGGTTTTCCCCTCTGTTTGCAAGCCGTTCAACACACACAGCATGGCCTCTCAAGAATTAGACTTTCATTATTTTATATTATTATTATTAGAGGGATGGCAAGGTCAACAGATGGTATCTGTTGGAATAAAGGTGTCATCTCATCCACTGGTAGTTAAAGGTGGATATTTTTTTTTCAGACTTGCGCCAAATCACCTGAATCTCACACATCTTAGAAATTCAAGGAATTGCAGGATTTGAGGATCCTGGCTCTCCAGGCTGAAGCTGCAGCCCTGACTCTGAGGCACAAGGGAATCAGTGTTTGCAGAACTGGGGCATTCATCCCTGCATTTCCTAGGAAAAGGGCTGTGCAGGGCAGGACAAGCCCCCCTTCCCCCCAGATTCGTAGCTCTGTTAGTTTAGCAGATCCTCTCTGGTATCAGCTGCTTGTCCCAGCTCCCACACACCCACTGCCCAGGGGTTGACGGCTCTGATATTTGGGAAGTGGGGCACTGAGTCACCCAGAGGAATGTTCAGGGTGCCACTGGTCAGGTGTGGTGTTGATTCCATGCATCCACACCAGCTCCTTAACTCTGCCCTCTCTCTTCTGTCCCCCGGCTGCAAGGACGTTACGTCCTGTCCTTCGTAGGCTGTGGTTTGGCAATTGTTGGGACTTACCTGCTGGTGACTTTCGGGCCCAACAGCCACGAGAAGATGACAGCAGAAAACATCACCAGGCATTTAGTGAGCTGGCCATTTCTGCTCTACGTGGTAAGGTGGCCCCAGGAAAATGTGGGATGGGTTTCTCAACGTTCCTGGTTCGGGAGTTTCGTTTCAGACATTGTTCTCCCCCATGGTTGCTGCCAATATTCCTTGTACTCACTGATGAACCTCTGGCAGCTTTTCCAGGTGTCAGGCACATGCACAGCTTAGAACTCTCCCATTCCTTCTCTGAATTATTCTGTTAGGACTTAAAAGATATTTAACTGGGAAGTTACTGTGCTTGCAGCTGGGCTTTTTCTGCACCGACTTTCTCGTTGGAGCTGCTACTTTCTCACTGAAAAATCTTCTGAAATCTGTCATTTTATATTTGAGATGAGCTTGGCCATTAACTGAGACTTGTGCTTCAGGGATCACTTGACAGAACCTCGTTACAGAAAGCAGGCTGAGATCTCTGATGGGAATATTCAGTCAGGATTATTTGATCTGCTGCTTTACCATAAGTATAAGGTCTAAAGTGTCCCATGTTTCCTGTTCTGCAAGAAGCCACTGAATAGGTCATTTAACTGATCCTAAGATCATGCTAAATTTAATCTGTAATTGTGGGGGATCCCCATTTTCCTTTGGTTTGACCTGTTGTGTAATTCCAATGTTTGTCTGGCCCAGAATCCCATTGACTGCCAAGCCCATCTAATCTGCATTTTTAATATTCTCGTTTCTGTCTTTTGTAGCTTGTGGAGATCATTGTTTTCTGCCTGCTGCTTTATTTTTACAAGGAGAAAAATGCAAACTACATTGTAGTTATTCTTCTGCTGGTGGCCTTGCTGGGTAAGTTGATGTGGAGTTGTGAGATCTTTTAAACAGTAAACTACAATAAATTGAGGCATCTCTGGCATTTAGGGGATTATATTGACCTAATTAATGCCACAAAATGCACCAATCTGCTCCAGGAATGTTACTACAAATGCTGGACATCTTTGCAAATGACCTTGGAACAATTAAGGCTTATTTCCCATAAGGAGGAACAATCTGCCAAACACAGAAAGCACAAGTTATTTATTTAATTTTCATTTTAATCTATGCACACAAAGCATGGTATTCAGTGGACGAGCAGGGCTGGTCCAGTGGAGGAAAGAGAGGATTTGACCTACAAGAGTGTTCTTGGCTCTGGGAAGATCTTTTGTGTGGGTAAAGAAATGAGAAATACCCTCCCCTGCCAGTGTGTCCCTGTTGAAACTGGGAGAGTCTGTGGGCTTGGAGTCAAATATATCCCTAAAATGTACAGTGGGATCCTGCAGTGACTTTAGGAAGGGCAGGATTTCACTTGTACCTTTCTCCACATTAATCTGCTTTTGTTTTTAAAGAAACTGTACTCCATTAAACTTTCAAAAGGGTGAATGAAGCAAGGCAGTGACTCAGTCTGACACACTTAAATCTGGGTCTCAGTCCCCAAAGTTTGCTGTTTGTGCAGCTTTGGTTACTGCAGTGTCTTTTCTTTTCACACTTTTTTTTTTTCTTTGAGTTTTTTGTTTTTGAAATGTTTGGGGCTGGATTTCAGTCACTGATACCTCAAAGGCTCTGTGAGTTACAGACAAAGCAACTACACCAACTCTGAATGGCTTTTAAGAGAGAGAGGAAGGTTCTTTCTGATTCTTGCTTTGAAAACTGCCTCGGCTTTTATTAACCAAACCAGATGAAGATTTGTATCCTTCCATCATGTGACAGCACTTGGAAAAAAAACAAACAGTAAATTCTCTGTGGACATGGGAATGGTGATACAGAAAGGTTCAGGGGACTTGCTGAAGTTGTTGGGAATAAAACTGGCAGAGCTGGTGCTAAAAGGGGCAGTTTGCACCCCTTGTTTGGCCTGGAAAAGGGGGGGTCAGGTTTTTGCAGGTTGTATGGACCTTCCTGCCAGTGCTCCAGGCCGGGTGTGGTGAACTTCCATGACCTCCCCCAGGTTCCATGACCGTGGTGACTGTGAAGGCTGTGGCAGGGATGATTGTTGTCTCCATCCAAGGGACCCTGCAGCTGGACTCGCCCATATTCTACATCATGTTGGTGTGTATGATTGCCACAGCCATCTACCAGGCCACGTAAGCCCTTCACTCTTTGTGTCTGTCATTGTTCTGCTTTGGGCTGCTTGTTACCCTTCCAAAACCACTCTGATTAAAACTGTTCCATTCCCTTCTGTGACCTGTCCTCAAATCCATGTCACGGGAGCCTCTGGGATAATGGCTGTAGTGACTCCGCCAAGCAGTTTGAATCCCAAATGTGGACACACGTCATCCAAGCGTTTGCAAAGCAGTTTTAGGAATGATCTGGTGGTAAATCAGATACAGTGTCTGTGCACTGGCTAAAATCAAAGTGCAGAATCGGTGCTGTTGACAATGTGTCCGTTTTTAGCTTTTTTTTCCCTTCCCCTTGGCGCATAAAAACCCAGTGGCAGCAGGGATAAAAAGCTTCTCAGAATGTGAGTGGCCCTGAGGTCACTCAATCCAAGGAATGCTGCAGCTCCTTCAGTGAGAAAAAGGATTGATTTTCCAAATCTGTGCATCACTTCTGAAAGGCGTTTCCAAAAAGAGCATCCCTGCAAATGAAGCCGTGTGGTCTGTGACTGTGTTGCAGGTTTTTAGCTCAAGCCTCGCAGCTCTATGACTCAGCTCAGATTGCCAGCGTTGGCTACATCCTGTCCACAGCAGCAGCAATCTCAGCAGGTAAGGGCACAAACCTTCCCAAAAGAAGGGCCAAAGATTTTGGAAAATCATCCCCACTCCCAGCTGAGGAAGGTGAATGCTCCAGCAAGGTGACGACTCGTGTTTTCTTGTCATCTTTGTTTGGTTTTTCCCTCATAAAACACGAATTACCCCGTTAGACCGTGTTAAAATTTTCTGCTGAGTGCTGTCCCTTTATTTGAAGGGCAGGGAATCTTTAGATTTGAGACTGTGACTACTCATCCCATGTAGGGTGATGTGTGATTTAAGATGTGCAGTTCGATCCGCAGCTGAAGTTTCTCCTCGTTGGATTTTATTTCCTGCCACGTCCCAAGTTCTCAGGTCCATCAGCTGATTTACTTCCCTTCAGTTAAAAATGTAAAGGGTGGCACCCAGAACGTGTGTCCTGCTGCCACCCAGGACATTTATCTTGAGAGGTTTCAGCTGAATCTTCCTGTTTGGGGTCAGGAGTTTGTATCCTGTTGCAGTTGGATCCAACTGCACCAGTAAGAACTGTTTTGGGAGCGAGAGTTCTTTAAAAAAGACTTGTCCATAATTTTGTGTTAAAATAGAAATCAGGCCACCTTTTTCTATTTTGAGATCATTAAAGAAACCAGAGGTGCTGACTGTAAAAAAACAGGGATCTTGCCTGATGTGGTTTGTGGAGGGATCTGGGCTGGAGGTGTAACTGAGGCGGGGGGAAAGATGTAACGAGTTATTTCCTTTTGAAGGAGCGACTTTTTACTTGGACTTCACGGGTGAAGATGTTCTCCATATATGTATGTTTGCCCTGGGGTAAGTGCTTCAGGTTTCCTTGAGAGAAAACTGGGAAGTGTTGTTCCGTGGGACTCCAGTTGTAAAAAATACATGGATAAGGAAAGAAAAAAACACACCTGGGAGATTATTGTTTTGAACTGCACCTTCCACTGGAAAAATCAGGACCGGGTGGTTGTTGCTGTGTTTGCCTACGGGAAGCCTTTCAAAGGTCAGGCTGCTAAATCCTGGAATTTCATCAAAGAAAACCAAGTGTTGATATGCTCCCTCTCCCCTTGAGTTAGTCAAGGTTAATTCGTTAATGAACGTGAAAAATTTCCCCTGTGCTTTGATAAGGAAAAGTGGGACATTGTGCTGACTGCTGGGTGGGTTTCAGTGCTGGTGAAGGGGGCTCAGCTGAGACAGTGCTCTGCAGTTCTGACTTTGCAGCTCTAGAACTTCAGCTCTGAATCCTCCATGGAGCTCCATGGGAGGCACTCTGGAAAAGCAGCCTGCAATATTGTGTGCCCTCCCTTTTCAGCACTCTCAGTAACGTTGTTCTCCTCCCTCAGGTGCCTCATAGCGTTTCTGGGGGTCTTCCTGATCACGAGAAATAGGAAGAAGCCTGTGCCCTTCGAACCGTACATATCCATGGATGCCATGCCAGGTAACAGTGAAACTCCAGGGGTTTGTCACTCTTGGGAAGTGTTGGGTTCCCAGGGAGAGCTCAGGCTCTGGGCTCTGTTCAGTGCCAGAGGGATCAGGCAGTTGTGGTGTTTTCTGTGGGTTTTTTGTGCCTTGTGAAGGGTTTGTGCACGTTCTGCACAGAGCAGACAGGAGATGATGATGATGATGTGCCACTTGGGTGCCACTGGGTCCCTGGCACCAGGGGCTGCCCTGTCCTGTCAGGATTTCCTGCCCTCTGGGAATATTTACTATTTTTGAGCATATATTTGGGACTGGGCTTGGTCCAGCAGGAGGAGCTGATTACTGGGGAAGGCTGATGAGATATTGCAAGAGGCAGAGGCCAGGGGGAGCAGGAATTTCTTTTGGGAAGCACTGCTAAACCCTCTTGTGAGCTGTATGAGAGATATGCAGCACTTGATGGATCACTGACTACCATCCCTCATTCCCTTTGGAGCTCATTTCCCCATTAGCTGCTCCAGTGCTGAGCACGAAAACCATCCTGTGTTTCATTTAACACTCAAGGAACTGATGAGCTGGAAAACAGGGAGACTTCATAATTCACTGATCTAACAGAGCCCAGGAAAGATGCATTTTCATCCCTGAGAATTTAATCTCTGCTCTCTCCAGGCATGCAGAACATGCATGACAAAGGGATTGCAGTCCAGCCTGACCTCAAAGCTTCCTTCTCCTACGGTGCCCTGGAGAACAACGACAACATGCCCGAGATCTACACTCCAGCCACGCTGCCCATCGTGCAGGAGCAACACGGTCCCAAAGGAGTCTCTGCCCCACCCTACCGGGTGCTGGAGCACGGCAAAAAGGACTGAGTGACCTTAAAGGACCGATTTGAATCCTCAGAAGTCTGACCTTTTATTTATTTACCCGTTAAAATACGAGCGAGTGTAAAGCCGACCTTGACAGAGCTGAAAGCTCGTCTCCAGCTGAACTTTCGAGGCTGGTTGTTAAAATAAGCAACTCTTTATAGCTGTGAAGTTGAGAGCACTCATCTTAGCAAGGAGTAAATCCCAGTTCTGCGTGGAATCCTGCTGCCTGGAAGTGTGGAATGGGGAGTGCAGCATTGTGGAATTGATGAGAGAGCAGATGCTGTGGGAAGAGAAGTGACTGTGCAATTTTCAGTCCTGCTGGGAGTGGGTTTATCTCCAGCCAGAAGTTTTCAGGAGTGGCTCAGAGAGAAAGAGAGGGAAGAGCAGGATTTAATCTTTCATTTCTAGAGACTGTGATGGATTTGCAGGGAGGCTGTAAATCCTCACGTGTCTCGTGTGACCACTGACTTCCCGAACACGGCAATAAATGGAGTTGTTTTTGAGCACCAACACTGGAACTTTCTGTGTTTTTAGAGCAGCAGGACTGGGCAGAGCGAACAAGCTGCTTGATTCCCTCAAACCACGAATTTTTGGGGCACTTCCTGTCCTGCTGTTCTCTGGCTGGTGTCGAACACGAGCACTGAGGATGTGAGTTGTTTTTAGAGCACCGCTGGATTATGTGTCGGCTTAGAACAAAGATTATTTCCCAGTTTTCTGTTCCGTGGCAGGAGCTTCCAGTTGGATTAACTGGTGCAGAGGGAACACTGTGAGGCACAAGGGCAAGGAGAAATGAGGGTAATGTGACTGGATCTGGTGGGGAATTTTATATAATTTTTGACGATGTCTTAATTATTTATCACGTTTATTTTTTGACCTGCTGGGGGCAGCATTCCCGACTTTAGTGGTCCCAAATACTTAGAGGTGTTGACATTCCTTAGTTCAAAAGCTCAGTCTAGGTCTTGTAAGCTGGGATCCTTCCCCCCCACCCCTTTTTTTTTTCTTTTAAAAAAAGGAAAAAAGTACTTGTCTACTCTTATGGATGACCTAAGGAGAAGAGAGAGGTGTGCACAGGACTGTAACAATAATTGAGCTCTGGGCACTTGTGATATTTATCTTTCCAGCTTCCAGCAGATGGCCAGGAGCTGATATGGAGGGAGAGAATAGGTGGGGTGGGGGGAGAAGGGGGACTTGTCAAGTGAAAAAGGACAAAGTATAATGTTTACTGGTGTTGGCAAGTTATCCTGGCACTTTAGTATATCCTTGTCCTCTCTAAAAGTTGGGGTTTTTTCTGTGACACTGAGTTTTAAGTGTATTTGGTGTGTCTTAAGCTGTAAGCACAGTGAAGTGTCTCCAGGACCTTGGAAAACTTTATTTGAAAGGAATTGTGCTCGTGTTCCGTGCATTTTGAAGTGGTTACTCTACTCCCAAAGGGTTTGGGAGGATCCTGGACTTGGAACAGTGTCTTGCTACCTTTATTTATTTTTATGTCTTAAATTGCCTCGTGGCCAGTTTCTGTTCCCACCACCAGAAATCCCCTGCGACTCCACTGCCTTGTACATAGTTCTTCCAGGTTCTTGCTGTTGTGCATGACACCAGAACCCTTCCTTCGCAGAGATTTGCCTTGTCAGCTCTGGAGACTAAATTAATCAGGACGTGCTTTTGCTCTGGTGTTTTTTTTGTGCTGCTTAGAAGAATTATAACCTTGTCCCCTGCCCAGAGGAGGTGCCCAGGGGCTGCACCTGGGTGAAGTTTCTTCACCGGTCTGACAATTCAGATCTTATCAGTGGCATCCCCTCCACTGCAGCTTATGAAACTTGGGAGAAATAACAGCTTTTCTTTTCCCCTCAATCCTTTCCTGTGTTTAAGAAGATAAGGATGTTGATGGGCTGATGCTGCCAGAGCATTCATTCATTCATTCATCTGGCTGGAGCTGCAGTGACACTGATTTACTGCCTTTGGGTCCTGGTAATCAATTGTGAATTTATGTGCAGCTTTTGTTCATTTACAATTCCCAGTGAAGTCAGGCAGGGAGGCTGAATGGGAAGGGCACAGGAATGCTGCCTCTCCTTATCTCTCCCCTTTTAATCAACCAGGCAGTTTGGACCTATTAGTTCTGCCACCACAGAACACACACAGTTGGAAAACAAGCTGTGCTGAACCACTGACAGCTACAAACACCTCTTTTACCTGGCAATATTCTCCCTGTTTAATTGTGACAGATGCTGCTGTGGTATAAAATAATTCATCAGAAAGGCCCAAATGGTTTCCCAGTTCTCAGTATTTTAAAAAGGGGCAGGTGACCAAGCACAGACTTTGCAGCAATAAATGGCTGGTTTGGGGTTTGTTTTTTTTTCTCCTCATCACAGGCCCTGACATCCTGAGAGGGGACAAAGCTGCTCTCCCTGGCTTGTGCTTCTCCTGCAAGCTGCTCTCTGGCCTGAAGCAGGGATTTATGTCATTGGGAAAAAAAAAGGGCCAAAACCACACAAAGATCCCAAAGGCAAGAGTCTTGCTCCAAAGCTTTGCATAACTGTGTGTTTTATTTACTCAGTCTCTGTGTGTTCAAATAATTCTGCTTAATAACGACAAGCTCCCTTTACCTGCAGCCACAAAGGTATTTATTTGCAGCCACCATAAAGGTATTTATTAGCCTTTGGAAACTTCCTGCCAGAAGGACTCCAGGGGAGGCGGTGTCTGTTTCTGCAGCATATAAATCACAATATTTTTGATTCTCCTGCCACATCAGTAGAGCCTGAGGTGTTCCTTCGGCCTCACCTCCAGGCACTGAGGGAGGGGGTTGCATTGTGGGACTGATGGATTGCACCTCGCTCCTGTTTGCTGCTGTTGGTCAACACTTGAATTTTAAAATGTGTTTGGGTTTTTTTTTACGTTATGTACTTCCCCCTTTCTTGCTTTTTCTCCCAAGCTTCCAAAAAAATTTATTTTCTGCTCTCTAACCCAGTCTTACAGCTGAGAAGGCACGAGCAGGGCCCTGAGAAGCCAAGGATCTTATTTCAACCTGACTTGTAGGACTCCTGTGCTCCTTCTGACAGTGGCAGGGTAGAGCTCAGGATTGAATTAAACTCCTCACCTCCCTTCTGGTTCAGAGCAGCTGAAACGGGGAAGGTATTTGTACCTTCAGATCTGAACCTTCTACAGAGTATTTGTTGGTCTGAGGTGACAATGGCCATGGCCAGGATTGCAGCAGAGTATTCACAGCTGAGCAGCACGGGGAGGTTTAAAGGACAGTGAAAAATAATACAATAAAATTCACATTTTAAGCTGTGAATGTCAGCCCTGCAGTGTGATCCCCAGGGAGGCAGGGCCCTGCTCACAGCACAGCACCCACAGATTCCCAAAGGTGAAGGATTTTTCAGCACCAGGAGCTGTTTCCTTCACCAAACTACGGAACAGCTCCTCGGCTCTTATCTCTGGCATCTTCATCCAATGTGAATTCCCATCTCTTTGCCTCCACACTGTGTGGCTTCTCGACGCACCAGAGCACTTGATACCTCCCCAGTGTGTATTTTATATGTGATTTAATGCTGTGCAGCACAGCTCCTGTGCTGGCTGAATGGATAAACTGACCTGCCTTCAACGTTGTCTCGTTCACATAGAAGTGTGTAAATAAATCAAGCTTTACAGTGTCGCACTATCAGGGTAACTGCTTCATTTTTCACAAGCAGGGTTGCATGTCTGTTTAATTCTGTTTGTCTTTTGGGCGAGGCCTTTGGAAATGGAGCTTTTAAATAAAAAGACAGCGGTGAAATGAAACTTTGAATAAAAGGTCGTGGTAAAACCGAGAGAGTTCCGGCTTGCTCCGTGCTCTGGGAGTGGCTTTAATTGGCCATAAACGTCCTGAGAGAAGTTAAGGCAGAGTTTATTTTACTGAAACGTGTATTGAAAGGCCTGTCTGTCTGTCTTTCAGCAGGATGCTCGTAAATGAGATGCAGAGTGCTGTGTTTGGGGCTGCAGCATCGCCAACGCTCAAGTTTTACGTGAGTGTCCAAGTATTTGGTGTCAGCTGAAGGAATTGTGCGATTTCCTTAAAAAACTTCATGTTACAGGGCTTTAAAAAAAAAAAAAAATTAGCATTTATTATTTTGGAGAAGAGCTTGAAAAATGTGATCCGAGGATAACCTAAAGGAGCGGGGAGACACAACCCCAAAATCACTGTATTACTGGTGGCCTGACTCATGAGTTTTTTTACTGAAATTGAGGTTCTCTGAGACAGCCAAGCCCTCTGGTGGAAGTTGGGAATGCTCTGCTGGAGGAGGTGTCATCCTTCAGCTCCAGGGCAGCTTCATTGCCATTTAGAGATCTAGAGACAGTCATAAATAAATTTAGAATAGTGGGGACGCAGCTTAATTGACTGCTTGCCAACTTAATTAACACTGAACAGATGGGTTTTAGTCCAGGGGGATAAGAGGATAACCCTCAGGATACTCTTAATTAAATGTATCTCTTGGGGGGTCCCAAACCACAAAGGAGAAAACAAAACCAACTGAAGAGCAGCCTCAGCTGCTTTGGTGTTAAGAGCTGCACTTGATTGAATCCCTGGACAGTGCTGGCAGAAGCAGCTTCCCCAAGCCCCAGAATTTCTGATAAATGTGGTAATAATTTGTTGACATCAATCACTTAAGGGTTAGCGTGTTATATTACAGACAAGTGTTTTAAGTGCTAATGTAAAGCGATGGCAATTGAGCCAGATGCCAGGAGCATTGCAGAAACAGGTGCTGCTTAAGGAGGTGTTATTTCAAAAGACAGAGGTATTTAAAATGCCTCCGAAATGGCCGTAAATGTTGGGAGTTTGTGGTATTAAAGCAGAATATATTGCTGGCCGGGGAGGAAGAATGTGGTATTGATTCAATAAAGTATGTGACTGCAGCAAGGGAAGGCTGAGGTAACTGAGAGCAGCCAACTACCACCTAAATTTGCATGGCATCAAAATTGCAGAATCCCTTTATCTTGGGCAGGTGAGACTGATCTTAACTTTCAAAGAGAGCTCTGCTCTGCTGCTTTCTTACGAGGGGAAGGTCTGTTCTGTGCACAAATATATCACCAGCCTGGTGGAGAAGACCAGCTGAGCGTTGCTTTCTGCCTTTTTTTCCTGTACCTGAAATTTAGAACACAAAGCGTTTCAACCACAGAAATTTAGTGTTCATGTCAAAAACCCCACACTGTCTTCTGGCTTTCCAAACAAGGCCAAAGCCGTTGGGACTAAATATTTGTGTAGGTGAAATTCAATAGCTTTGTGTGGGTGCGTTTGGCTGCGGGAAACCAAAGGCGGCCAAACAAAGGAACGCTGGATTGTGTTTTATTTGGGAGGCAACCGGGCATAGGCATCGATCCATCAGCCGGCGATCCATCGATCCATCGATCCATCAAACCGTCTCACGGCTGGGATTAAAGCCGAGATTTCCTCCCAGGGACGCGAACCGTCACTGTTCCCACCTGGCAGCTGGCCAAGGCTGGCCGGAAAATCCACCCTGGAGGAGCAGCGCCTGTCCCGGCACACGGAGCAACCCGCTGGGCCCCCAGTGCCACCCCGTGTCCCCTGCCCTGCCCGCGGTCCTGCCGGGACACCCCCGCGGCGCTCCCCGGACCTCAGTCAGCAGGTGATTAAACCGTGGGATCCCGGAATTGTGGGACGCTTTGGGCTGGCAGGGACCTGCGAGGTCACCCAGTTCCACGGGCAGTGACACCTTCCCCTCTCCCAGGCTGCTCCAACCGGGCCTCGGCCGCTCCCGGGGGTGGGGCAACGTCTCCGGGCACCTCCGAAGCGGCTTCTTCCTCCGTGCTCGGCCCTGCCAGAGCCGCCGGCTCTTCTCCAGACGCAGCTCCGAGGGCAATTCGCGGAATTTTTAAATAAATTTGTATAAATCCCCCCCCACACACACAGCTCCTCCCCGATCTCAGCCATCGCCGAGCCCGCCGGACCCGCCCGGCGCGACCCCTCAGCGGGGCCGGGGCATGCGCAGGGCCATCCCCTGCCTTCCCCTCCCTCCTCTCCCCTCCCTTACTCCCTCTCCCTCCTCTTCTCCCTCCCTCTCTCCCTCCCTCCATCCGGGTNCCCCCGCCGCCCCACACGGACAGCCGAGAGCGGTGCGCGCTCCCGCCGCTCCAGCCCCACAGGGACACCGCGGTGCGCGCTCCCGCCCCTCCAGCCCCGAGCCCCGTCCGCAGGTGAGGCTGAGGGTGAGGGTGAGGCCCGGGCGGGGCGGGGGGGGTGTTTGTTTGGGGGTTTTTTTTCCCCCTCTCCCTTAGGGCGGATCCCGAGGGTTTGTTGGGGGGGTTTCAATTCAAATCTGTCCCCGGCGAGGGCTCCGGCCCGGGCGTGGGGTGAGCCCCGGACCCAGCGGGACGGTGTGGGATCGTGGGGCGGGCTGGGTTGGGAAGGGACCTCAGGGATCACCCGGTGCCCCCCCTGCCACGGGCAGGGACACCTTCCACTGTCCCAGGCTGCTCCAACCTGGCCTGGGGCACTTCCAGGGATCCAGGCGCAGCCACAGCTTCTCTGGGCAACCCGTGCCAGGGCCTCCCCGCCCTCACAGGGAAGGATTTCTGCCCCTCAGCTCCTCGGAGAGGATTCTGTTGCTGTGGAAATCGCCATTTCTAGTCCCTGTGTTCAGGGGGTTTTTGGGAGGGTGGCTCCCTGAGCGGTGGGATGTGACTGTGGTGGGAGCTGCTCGTGGTCAGCTGCTGCTCCAGAGGATTCCCGGGAAAACACCCCCGGTGCTGCCTGTGCCGGGGAAGAACTGAAGCCCCCAACGGCAGAAGCTGCTTTGCTTAAAATTTCAGAAGATTTTTAGCTCTGTGTGGAGTTGGAGAGTTTGCTTTCGAGTGTTTCACCTGCTGTTTAAGTGGTAAGCAGATATTAATTCCCCGAAGAAAGGACTTAGTGAAAGGTCTGATCCCAGTGGCTTTAGTTCTTGGGATCCTTTCAGTCGTGCTGTGTGAGGCTGTTAAATCTGAAATCTAAGAGGCAGCGAGTGAGCAGACTAGTTTGGTAATGAGCATTGCAATGAAATCACTTTCAGTTTGTTTGTTGCAGTTAATACCCTTGTAAGAAGTAGCTGATCATAATAGGAATTAGCTGGTTGTAATAAATGACTTGCATTTGCATATCTCCATTCATAGATAAATAGGAATCTCTCGCCTCTCTAGGGAGGTAAGTGAAGAAATTCCCTTTTTTCCCAGGAAAGCTGAATCAGAGCAGTCTGGCTGTTGCACTGATGATCACATTCCTGTACCTGTCAAGCTTGGAGTGCCCTTCTTCTGGTTTTAATGCTCTCTAATAATTGCGTAATCAAACAGTTCTGCCTGACCTCCTAAAATACCACTTCTCACAGGGCTGTTTGTCACTGGACTTGTTAATTAACATTCACACATCAGTCTTACCTGTCTCATCTGATGCCAGGGAAGGTGTTGGATATTCTTGCATTGCTCAGTAACCAGGTGCTTTGATACTGATTTGGGTGAAGCCATGAAGAAATGGGTAATCTGAGAGAAAAACAGAATTAACCATGTAGCTTCATGATTAAAAAGAATAGAACTGTGATGCATCCTTAATGAAGGAAGAACCACAGCGTAATTGAAGTGGCTTTTATGGCTCAGTGTTCTCTACAGAAGCTTTTCAGATTTTGGGTTTACAGCAGGAAATGCTGTGCTGGAAATCACACAGAGCTGTTGATGTTGCTGCTGAAACGTTTCCTTAACTCGGGCTGAAATCGCTTCTGTAAATCCCTTCCCCTGCAAGCTGCAGGAATTCGAGGGAATAACTGCATTGTGTTCTGCAGCTTAACCATGTCCGAGTTTCCACTCTTGTTCTTTGAAGCAGTGAGATGATTTCTGGGAATTAAATTTGTGTTACTACCTGAGGAAGGAATTTAATCTGCTTCCTGGCACGGGGAGGGTTAAACTGCCCCATCGTTGGAGACCTGCTGCCTTTTCACAGGGCAGAAAATTTAACCCAGTCAGGTATTTTCCTGCTGTGTTTAAACCTTAAAACAGGATGATTTCGTATCAAACCAGGCCCTGTGTGCAGAGCTGGGCTGTTTTCCGTCAGGATTCTTAAACTCCCCAGACCTGCAGAGCGTCTCCTCGGTGCAACAGTTCACACCCTTGCAGGATCCGATGTGTGTCGCGGTGCCACGCGTTGCTGGTGAGCAAAAAGCAGGATTTTCCTCGTGTGAAAGGCGTTTTCCCTGGGAAGTTTGCCTTCCCCTGGGAAAGGGAAGATCTTCGGCGGTGGGCAGGGCAGGAACACCGGGGCTGCCCCCTCAGCTCTGTGCCGAGAACCCAGACGTGCACTCGGGTTAGTCCCTGTGCATTTCGGAGCACAGAGGTGGCTCTTGAGGTTGCCTGTTTCACAGGGAAGCTGGATGAAGACGTAGGGACTGCCAGCTGAATTTATCCAGTGTGGAGATGATAACTGGGCAGGTTTGTGTGCATCCCTTGGCAGCCACGGGGCCTGGGCAGCCATCGCTTGCTGTCCACTTCACAGGGAATCTGAATTGTTCAGTGGCACAGAAATTAACTGTAAAGAAGCTGGGTGCTCTGGCTCTTTGCTTGGCTTTTTTTTCCCCCCCTTTCTTTTTTCTTCCCTCCTCTCTGACTGTGTGTGTGTGTGCTGTCTGGGATACCTGAGCTCCTGGCACTTGTCTGCAAACATTTCTGTTTGTTATTGATCCCTCTCCTGTTGCTGAGTCGATCTGGCAGAGACCTTGCCTTAATTGTGTTGTCTGCCCGGCCATCAGTCTTGCCTTCTGCTTTTCCATTTGTCACCTTTTTATTTACAAAATCGCCCTCCTCTGTTACACCACGAGATGTGGAAATAGCGTGGATGTCTTTTTTTTTTTTTTCCCCCCCAAAATGCGAGAGGAGTTTTGGAGTTTTAGAACCTCCTCGCTCTGGAACTTTGAACTTAATTATAATCCTCCGAATTGCTTCAAAAACTGGGATTTCCCCCTCACTTCCCCAATCCATTTTTACGTGGGTTTTTCCTCCTTAAGTGCAAGGTGTTTGTGTGTTGTTAGTTAGAACTCTTGTCTTAATGTTTTCCCAGGAGTGAGACTGGGTTTATTCTGCCTTTTTAATGTATTTTTGTTTCAATTCATGGCATTTCTCAGTGTCTGCTTCAAAAGGACAAGCTAATATTCCACATGAGACCACTGCCAATGAAACACCATATATTTACTTATCTTTTTTTAGTATGGCACAAATTAACACTCTTTCCAAAGGTAAGATCCAGTGCAGTTCCGTGTTTTCTCTCATTTGCAGTGTAATAACCTCAAGATTTTTGCTGGGATAGGTGGCAGAAGGTATACTCCTTTAAAATCTTATTTTACTGTACAAAAACCAGTCTCCCTAAAGTCTTTTATTTAGTTTTTTGCTTTTTTTTTTTCTACATCTTTTTTAATCCCTTGGTGTGTTCACTCACAGCTGTAGGTACTCTTCCCCATGGGAAAGGTACTTTCCAGTGCTCAGGAGAAGAAAATTTCCTTACATCGGGAGATTGTTAGATTTTGCTCCGTATGTGCCTGGAGAGGCTCTGGAGAGGTGGTTTGACTTTGAATAAAAGGAAATAAAGTTACTTCTTCAAACATCGGAAGACTTTGGGATGACTTGGGAAGTCGGGGTTTTAATTATTAAAGAAGAAATTGCTGTTCAGTGCGAAGTGTGTCGTGGAGAAAAGCTTCCAGAGCAGCGCTGTCAGCCTGGATTTCTGTCAGGGCAAAGGCAGGAGGAGTTTCAGCTCCTTGACAAGAGTGACTTGATGTTCCTTTCGGGATGAGCAGCAGAGTCTTCACTCCCCTCTCAGGGTTGGGATGTGGCGCTGCAGATTTGGGGGTGACAACAAACATCAGGGTGATTTCTCTTCTTTTTTGCTTTTTTGGTTTGGTTTGTTTTTTGTTGTAAAATCCTTTGCCTTCCCAGCCAGGGGCAGGCTGGTGTGGGGCCCTCACGCTCAGTCTGGCTTGTGTTTTTTGGGATGGCAGAGCCCTGCTGGAAGCTGGCCCCTCCCCAGGAGCCGCGGTGGGAGAAGGATGCTGAGGGATCCCATGAAGTCCTGGAGCGACAGCCAGTCCGACCTGTACAGCAGCGACCAGGAGGAGGAGGAGCAGATGATTTTTGGGGAAAATGAGGACGACTTGGAAGAGATGATGGATTTGAGTGACTTGCCTACCTCCCTCTTCGCTTGCAGCGTCCACGAGGCTGTGTTTGAGGTGCAGGAGGAGAAGGTGAGGCAGGAGGAGTGTGTGGGGTTGGAACTGTAGCTGCAGCTGTTGAACATTTTTGTCTGGATTTTCGGTGTATTGATGCTTGTTGTAACTGGGGGGAAAAAGCCAACCCAAAGTATTTTCCTGGGAAGCTCAGAGCAGCATGAGCACACTTACCAAGGAGCACATAATACCACTCTTCCCTGGCCTTTGGAATTGTTAGTGGATGCACAGTGCTGCTCCCATGGAAATCTCCTCTGATTAGTATCTTTTTTTTCTCTTTATCCAGTGGGTGTGGTACCACATCCATTTAATAAAATAAAATAAAATCTGATTTTTTTTAAATTATTACTTAAATAATTAAATGAACAAAAAATTAGGGAACAAAAATCTGCAAATGTAATTTTTTATATCAAGGCAAAGATCTTGCTACGAGAGCCATATAAATGTGCAGGATGTGTGTTCTGAGTTGAACACCTTGAAAGTGGCTTATGAAGACCTTGTAATGAACTACATCTTCTCCGGCCTGCCAGAATTTTATTCCATCAAATCTTAATTCCCTTTGCTTCCAAGGGCATCAGGAAAAATTAGTTGCATTACCTGAGTGAGGGAGATCAGTGTGTAAATTTTCCAAATTTTGCATTTTTGTGAGTGTTTGCTTTGGGAGAGGCAAAAATCCCTGCCTAATATTCTTCCCCACGACGAGAATTTTGACCTTTCCTTAAGAACTCAGCACTTCAGTTTATCTCATATAAAAATTACTCAGTCTTTTCGGGAGACCCTTGTTGAAGGCCACGTGCAAGCACCAGCGTCTTTGGAGATCTGCACTTCGAGTTTCTCTCGCTAGGTGGCAGTTTGTGTATTCCGAGTTTTCGGTCTCCGTTCGCATCCAGGTGCTCTTTGGAATTCCGATTTAGCCGGTGGGACAAAGCTGCTGCGAAGGAAGTGGATGGGGATTTGGGAGGGGAAGGCGGAAGGAGGGTGGGTTTTCCCGGGGTGGAAACGTTCGTTTTTGTGTCTGGAGGATGTTTGTCCTTCACCTCTAGGAAAGGTTTGAAGCCCTTTTCACGGCCTACGACGATCAAGCGACGTTCCAGTTGTTTAAGAGCTTTAGGAGGGTGAGGATAAACTTCAGCAGTCCAGAGGCAGCAGCGAGAGCACGGATAGAGCTGCACGAAACAGACTTCGGTGGCAAGAAGCTGAAGCTTTACTTTGCACAGGTGGGACAGAACAGAGATGTTGTGTGCTCGTGTCCCCGTTCCTTTATTCCTCCTTTGGCCAGGAGTTCCGTGAGTGACAACCAGCAGAAGTCACCTCCAGCCTCGTTGTCCTGCACCGAGCCTTGTCAGGGAGAAAGTCACACTTGAGGGGCAGTTTTGATGTTGGTACCCAAACAGAAACGTGCTGAAAGGAAAGAAGTGGGTGCAAAATGCTCTTTACAGGGATGTTCTTGCTGGATCAGCGCTGGCAGCACTTGCACAGGCCAAGTTCTGATGAACTGCAACGTTTCCCTGGGGGTTGCACCCCCAGAACTGACAGCAGCTGAACTTTTATTTTTAAAGCTGGGCTGAATGGGGCATTGCCAAAGCAGAGGGTGGACCAGAATTAATGGGGAAATGACTAAATAAAGAGGGAATTAATATTTGCCATCTGTATCTCCTGGTTTTGCCCTCAGGTGCAGGTATCCAGCGAAATAGGTGACAAGTCCTACCTCCTCCCTCCACAGCCTGTCAAACAGTTCCTGATTTCCCCACCTGCCTCTCCACCAGTGGGGTGGAAACAGAGTGAAGATGCAACTCCCCTGATAAACTATGACTTGCTGTGTGCTGTCTCCAAGCTGGGACCAGGTGGGAACATTGACCTGCTTTTGCTGTGTTGCTTAACTTCAAAAATGGTTCTAGAGAGATTTTTATCTACTTGTCTTTGTGTGAGGAGGAACTCGGTCTCTTTTATGTGTTGTTTCTTCCTTGAATGAAATGACCCATCACTTTTTTTTTTTTAGTTAATTAGTTAATTGATTGGAAGTGTAGCACAGACTGGACTGTGTGATACTGGCTCTATCACGTCCATATATATTGAATTTTGTCGGAGTCTCAGCATTAAGGAAACAAACAATAAAAGAGGAATGAGAACTTCAGTCTCTTGCAGATGGGCAGCTCAAGTTACTAAGGATGTAGAGATGCTAATATGTACTTTTGGGGTTTAATCATCGACTTCTTTCTGAGCCTTCCTGGGAAACACCTTCCTGGTGTTTGCTCTCTGTGAAAACCAGGAAATGTGGAGGCTTAACCTTCTTGAGTGGTTTTGTAGGTTCTCATTTACGGATTGTCATTCCAATACCTAAATACAGCATAAATGATGCCACTTAAAAAATGTGTGTGCTGCCTGTGTTCTGCTGTCCTCAGTGGCTCACGAGGGTTTTTAGCATCCCTTCCTTGCTTTAAATACCAGTTGAAAGGCTGATTGTACTCGAAGCACAGTGTAACTGTTTTAAAGAGGTTTAGTGAAGTGCAGAAGTCCAGGTCAGAGGTGAATATTCGGCTGTGCTGATGAAGATATTAAGGAGGTTTTGAGGTGGATGCTTTCCCCGGGGGGATGGGGTGCTTTAGCAAGGTTTTTGTTTGCTGCCCTCAGGGGAGAAGTACGAGCTCCACGCGGGCACAGACTCCACTCCCAGCGTCGTCGTCCACGTGTGCGAGAGCGAGACAGAGGAGGAGGAGGAGATCAAAAACCCCAAGCAGAAGATCCTGCAGACCCGGCGCCCAGACCCGCCCCCGACGATCCTGAGCGACTCCAAGGCCTTCGAGCGTGCCCTGGAGGTGGGCGGGACCATGCACTGCTAGAGCTCGGCTGCTCCGGGGGGTACCGGCACCGGACGCTCCTGGGTCCATGTGTTGATGTCTGTGCTGCTGCTGTAGCGACAACAGATCTGACTTCGTAGTTGTCTCTCATGCTCAAGAGTTTGGATGCCAATGCTCTGAAAAGCACTTTAATTTTAGGGACTAGTCCCACCCCACCCCCTCCGAGTGTAGCAAATCCACCTGACTTGAAATAGTGACGATTAGGGAGTCTGGTTGTGTTTTGTTTTGTTTTTTTTTTTTAAGATGTTACTCTTTTCTTGTTTCTGGTGTACAGTGTGATGTACCAAGTGCTGAAATAATCTCTTGCTGTCATGGCTGGGTTCCGGAAAGCTCATTGCACAGCGATTTAAAGCTGATCCGTGCTGGTCCAACAGCTTCCAGTTAATGTAGTGTTAAACACAAGTGAAATGCACTCCTTATGCTAAAACTCCTTCCCAGCTGAGGTGAGGATTAACCTTTGCTTCCCTCAGAAACGCCAAGTGTGTGTTTGTAACTTGACATGAGGCACAAACGCGGGGATGGAGCTGAATTCGGATGGGTTTGGCGGCTACACGGGGGAAGAGCCACACACTGACCCTGTCACCAACACTCTGAGCTCTGTGTGGTGCACTGGTGGTTTGCACTGACACCTAATTAGGAGTTAATTACAGTAGGTAGATTAAAATGTGGGTCCAGCAGCTGAATGGGTTGTCTCTGATCCTCTCTGAAGACGTCCAGTCCTGGAGGCGGCTCCACGCCCGGATAACGCGGTGACTGTGAGGTCACGTCAGGAGCTCAGACGCTGAGGGTTAATTTTTAACTTCCTCCGTCTGTTTTGTATTTTCAAAGACAATCAGTTGCCTGGCTTAGCCAGTTTTTATGCAGTTCCAGCCCTTGTTTGCTGTTTCTCTGTGTGGCGTCCTGCGTGTCTGGCGGAGCATCTGCCTCCTTCCCAGAGCAGGGTGCATCTTTTAGAAATACAGATCTTTAATTCTGTGATCTATGTGTTAAGTGTTTTTTTAGTAGGAAGGAAAACACGCCTTGGTATAATGACACCTGCTCCTGTGCTTTTATGCTATTTTATAGCCAAACTTTTTTAGTCTAGACAGATTCTTCTTTTTTTTTTTTTCTTTTTTTTTTTTTTCTATTTTAGAGGATGAAATGATCTGTGAACAAACCGGGCTGCTGATGTTCGTGTGTGGAGATCATTTGAGCCATTCAGAAATTCACGTTTTTCGGGTTCATTTCAGCGTGGTTCAGTCGTACGTGACGCGCTTCTTGAACTTTTCCAAAGTGTTTTCACCTGACTGGCAGCAGAGAGAAAAGGAATGGTCAGGGATTCACGTGGATGCAGCAGTTCCCAACTTCTGTGTCGTCCTGGATTGTGATCCCTCCCACCACCGGCTTCACGTTGCAAAGTGGGATCCTGCAGGCAGGTCCTTGTTCCAGAGGCAGGACTAGTGTAGGTTAAAAAGGTAGGAAAATGGGGTTTGTTCACCTTGCCTCCACGGGTGTGATATTTATGTATCTCTTCAGGTATTAAAACCACTCAAAGACCAACTTCTCTGTCTCACTGTATTGAAACAAAGGGGGAAAAAAAACCCCCGAAAACAACAACAAAAACCTGTGTTACACATCAGGCTTGTGGATTCTTAAAATTCCAGAGGCCCTGTCTGGATGCTGTGTGGTGTTTCTGCTTTGTTAGCTGTTTAATTTCCACCCTGCTGTAGAAAGTTGCTGTGAGTAGGAGTAAGTGGGAAACCCTCAGAAACAGTTTTATCAGGCAAATCGAGTGTGACGTCGTCGATGTACAAACGTGTAACGTGTGGAACATTCCAGCACTTCTCATTGTGTAAAGACACTTAAAATAAAACAGTGCAGTGCCATTCACACTTGGGATTTTAGCTGTATTCCACGCTGGGCCAAGCCTGATATATGAGATTTTTGGGGGTTTTTTTAAGGGTGGCGTCTGCCTCGAGTGAACGCTCACAGTAATTGTTTGTGGTTTTCCGTGGGGAGATTATCAGGGAAGTGAAGAAGCTGGGGGGGTTCAGCAGAAATATCCTGGGAGCTGCTGGGCTGCAGGAGGGACTGAGGGTGGTTGTGGTGGCTTTGGGTGCCTGTCACAGCCCAGGTCGCTCCTCGGTGGAGTTTGACACCTGGGTCACTCCTGAGCTCCGGGAAGATTTTGATGTAATGAAGAGAAATAATCTCCTTGCTTTCAAAAAAAACCTCCCAAGACCCATTTCTGCAGGAGGGAAAGGGCCAGACTTCACATAAATAATGTGGGATGCACTGATCCACGAAAGTAAACCGTGGGCTTTTGTCCCAGGGGAGCCCTGGCCGTGGGTCGGTCCCAGAAGTGGCTCTGGTCACCCCAGGGTGACACCCTGCCTTGGGAATGGATGAAGTTCAAGTTTGCTCTGTTTACTCCACGGCTCGGTCACAACCACCAGAACCTGTTTCTGTGAGTCGCTGACCTGCTGTTGGGTGCTATTTTTAGCAGCAGGTTGGCACAGGGGCACCAACTTGGCCCTTCCCGAGCTTGCACTTCGTATAAATAAATACCCCAGACCCCTTCAAAGCTTCCTCGAGAAGCAGCTGAAATGTGTCGTGTTTCTCTGGGCCCTGTGTCTTCTGGATTTACAGTTGCTGGGGGTAGGCTGGTTTCGTTTCCCAACAGCTATTCTTGCAAATGTGTGATTACAGCTCCTTGGGGTTTTTTTTGTGAACTGCTTCCCCTGGAAAGGCCTCAGGGATAAAACGCCTGTTGCTTCATTTATTCCCTGAAAGGTTTCGTTTCCATTTTTGTCTGCTTTTGGATTGTTTAGCCTAGAACAGGAGATCGTTCTGTTCGTCTTACCGGGCTCTGTTTACTTGCTCTGCTCTGAGTGGGAAACCTGCTACGAGAGATTTATGGTCCGATGTGTGTTTAATGTGGAAGGAGACCCCCCCAGCCAAGCCCCATTCCCTTGGAGAAAATGCAGAGCAGGATAAAATACTTCTTCTCCTGTAGGTAATGCCCCTGCAGCCCGAGGGGGTGTCACACACCCTGTCCCTGACCTCACACTCAGCTCCGGGAAGGTTTCACAGGCTCTGTTTTAATTGTCTCAATTAAAAAAAGATCAGGACTTGGACTTGTGTGCCCACCTGAGTGGAGGGATTGGGTGGGACCTTGGGCTTTTTTTTTTTAGGCATTTTAGCTTCAGGTGGTATTTGTGCTGAGTCCCACTGGAAACACGCAGTGTTCCAACGTTAACCAGTGTGTTCAAACCCTCCTCTGAACGAGGTCTCTCATTTTAACACCTTGGCGTGTTCGGGCTCGTGGAAGGGAATGTTTGATTTCCCTGCTGCACCCAACGTGTCCCGGCTATCAGCAGTCCCAGGGTGAGGCAGTGGGAAGGACACTCCTGGCAGTCTGGGTTGCTGTCACATAAACCAGCAAAATACCAAATTTTGTGTCCTTTGGGAGCGTGCATGGCCGTGTCCCTGGCGGGATAGCTCGGCCCTGCAGGCAGGGGCTGGGAGGGCAGCCAGGCTGGGCTCTGCTCTCCTGCTGAGACAGGTCCCCTCCGCTCTCAGCTCGGCTCCAGCCCTTGCAGGGGTGTCTGGGAATTATTTTCGAGGCTGTGGGGATGGGCAGAGCACCGAAGCCCTGGTTTCACAACACAGTTCCAGACCCTAATGATGAATTTCTGGTCAGTCTGTTGCAATGTCTCTGCTCTGCCTTTGTTCTCACCAGGACAGTCCCGGGCTCTGCCCTGCTCACTGCAGGCAAACGTAACCAGTGGTGCTGGGAACTGCCCTGGTGTTCCAGGAGGAGTCCAAACCTACTCCACGGATAAATGCAGGGAGACTTCACTCCTTGTGAGGTTATGGCACTTCCTTAGGGCTTCTGTAAGGCTGTAGCAACCCTTGTAGTTAACTGAGGGTCCTGTTACATCTTTCAGTGTTCACTGACTTTGTCAGGATTGTTCTGGAGCATCCCAGTGTCTCCTTTTGTCCTCCACGGACAGGATAAGGTCAGGATTGGTGGCTGATGAGCTGTAAACTGGGGAACTGGTGTTGGCAGCAGAGCTTTTTACACAACACTGTATAAACTTTTATATGTCTTTATACATTTAACGGTGTATAAACCCAGTGTGTGGGTTTATTACTATAGCTAAGGGTAAAAGGGCTACAAATTTAGGACCTGGTGAGGGATTTCTTCCCAAGCAAACACTTGGGAAGGCCCCACCCTTCCTCTCTGCTGCCCCAGAGGCTTTGAGAGCTCCCATGTGCCTTTACTGGGCTCGTCCTTGGCGTCCCCGTGGATGTTCACACCCCTCCTGAGCCTCGTGGCAGGGGCAGCACCTCGTAAATCCAGGTGGGTTTTGTGGCTCAAAGGATGCTGAGCACGTTGTGGTACCTGGAAACAGTTACAGGGGGCTGCTTCCAGCTGGGGTTGCTGCATGCCAGCTCCTGCCAGGGGGACCCTCTGGATTGGTTTTCTCATGTGGATGAGACTCGATGCAGAAGCTCCAAGGGGGTTGGGGGGTTTCTCAAAAGCAGGGGGTCTTTCTTTCCTCAGGTACCTGCCCCAAAGGGAATGTCCTTGTTCAGGACAATGCAGTGGGAAGCAGGAGATCTGAACTCTGCTGTGAACTCGGATCTCTGCGAGGAAGGAACATCATCCAGCCGATGCTTGGTACCAACACAGAGTGTTTTCTTCTTTCCACATCAACCCAACAGTCACAGAGGCTGGTGCCTCCTTTCTTATCCTATCTAAATTGAGTTATTAATTGCTTTTATTAACTTACATTCATACCTCTTCCAAGGGATGGTTGCTCTCTTTTGAAAGAAGCCCCTTGTGCTCTCCAGAGATCCAGCCCAGGGAAGGGATGTGGCTGGAAAACCACTCCTGTTCCCGGGAGAGCCTCATGTTCCTTCTTGTTCGTGCAGGATGAGGCAGTAATTGAAAAGAAACCAATCAAGCAAAATTTATTCCCTTGAAGAGATGATTGGTGAGTAATCCCTGCTGAGGCTTCAGTCTCTGGTTTTAAGGAGCTGCACGGGGTGGGATTGAGGTGAAAGGACTGAGCTGGAAGGGACTTGTGTGGGTCTTCGTAGCTGTACAGAAAAATTGCACCAAACTGAACATGACCCGTGTTGGGAACACAAATGTTTCTGGAGGAGGCAAGTTCCCATTTCCTGTGGTGGTCTGTGCTGGTTTGGTTGTTCTTTAAGTCTTCACTTGGACTTGAGCACCAGCTTCTCAAATGGGTCGTGTGGCTGTAGCTTTGTCAGCAAGCACTGACTGGCACCAAGACAAGTTTAGGTTCATAAATCCAAGTTTAGGTTTAAAAGTGCAAGTTCAGGTTTATATTTGACATCTTCGTCGATGGCTCCCCAAAGTGCTTTGCGTGGTGAACCCAGAGCTCGGTGTGCACAGACCCAGAGTGAATATTTCTCACCCAGGAAGAAGCAGAGAGCTGCGAGGATAAGGAAGCAGCTCATTCCTCATCCCAGCTTTTCGGGCTGTGACGTACTCTGGTCTTCCCAAGAAACCCACTGCAAATGTTTATGGACCATTGGGATGCCCCCATTGCTGCCTTTGCATACGGAGGCAGGATTTGGTAAGGGGCAGGTTCCATCCATGTGTTTCAGGTGGATTGTCACAGGGATGGTGGCTCTAGTTGCAGCTGGGGAAGCTGAACTGGAGGATTTAGGGCTGCACAACCATCCTAAACCAGGAGCTGAGCCTGGACTGAGGGCTGTGGCTTGTTCATGTGGTTTCCTGGTTTCCCGTGGGAGCAGCGTCAGGTCTAGGCAGGGGACAGATTCCTTTTGTAAGTGGGATTCCCACAGGAAAAATCCAGACGGGGACTGTGGTCACACACTTCTTCCCCGCTCATTAGCGGGAAGCGCGGGATAAAGCCATCGAAGCACGGGTTAAAGGCAAGGATTCCTTTCCAGCTCGATCTTGACGGGCGGACAAAACCACTCGGGGTGGATGCGTCTGGGATCCTCCCCGCGAAGCGCCTGGAAAACCTCTGGGCGCTGGGAGTCGGGCTGTTCCCAAATCCCCGGCGCTCCGGCTGGGAGCTGGGGGATCGTATCCCGGAGCTTTCCATCCCCCTTCCAGGCTCTGCCCCGGCCGTGCCGGGGGCACCGCGGGGGCGGCGCCGGGGGCCGGGCCGGGCTGGGCGGCCCCGGGGAGGCACCTGC
>VXAY01003731.1:64961-95453 GCA_013399855.1 Oxyruncus cristatus | reverse complement strand
TTTTTTTTTTTTTTTTTTTTTTTTCTTAATTGTTATCATTTGGTTCGTTGACAGCTTCTGTTATTTCTGGTGCTGAGCCCCTTCCTCCAGGCACAGGGAATGACATGGATTTAATTCCATGTTTTCCATCAGCCACGTGTGTTTCCTGAATAACTTTCCCAGGCTGTGGGTTTGTCCTGAATCCTTAACAGCCCATCAGGGTTCGGGTGTAGCTCTGCACTTCCTCTTATTCCTGTCTGGTTCTGTTGACTTCTCTACCAGTGAGTTTTGCAGAACTGGACTTCCAGGCCTTTCCCTTCCAAATGAATTAACCTGCAGTGTCTGCCCGTGCAAGTGGAATGAGTTGGTCAACTTTTAGCAGAGGAGGATCAATAAAAGGGTATTCTTTGTACCCTTCTGGCTCCCAGGGGGTTGATTTTCCCCGGACAAGTTACACGAGGGTTTCAGAGATAATCACTGTAAGCAAATAGGACATTTTTGTTCCTGGGCAGAGGAAAAAGGCTTTACCCTTTCTGGGAAGTTGGTGCATTCCAGCACAAACCCTTTTTCTGGCAGTTTGGGACTCCTGTACTTTAATTTGTGAGCGGTTTTCTGGTGGGGGTTGTGACTTAGGTGTCACTGTGGGGCTCAGCAGCTGCTCACCCCAAAACCCTCAGCAGCAGAGAAAGGCCGTCCTGCTGAACACAGCTGGAAAGGCTTGTTTTGCCTGAAATAATATATAAAAAAAAAGGGCTTACAGAATGGTTTGGCTGGTGCTGCTGTGCTCTGTCCAGTTCAGGTATGTGGGGAAATAATCCTTGGAGGTGGTGGAATGTCCTACAGGCTGAAACTGTTGTTTCCTGTGCTCCAGGGAACCAGTGCAGAGCAGGACAATCGCTTCAGCAACAAGCAGAAGAAGCTGTTGAAGCAGTTGAAATTTGCAGAATGCTTAGAAAAGAAGGTAAGTGGCTGGGGGTGAGATGGGGAAGTAAGACACACCCAGCAAAGAGATTTTTCAGTGGATGAATTGGGCGTCAGGTGGAACACACGGGGAGGTGGGGAATGTCTTCCCTAAAACCACACCGGAGTATATTGGACCGTCAGAGTCAGAGGAGTGATATCCACGATCTGGTCACAGCACTAAATACACCTTCAAAAGAAGGCAGTTTTCCCGCAGATATTAACAATCTGGAATTCTGGGCATCCTCAGGTGCAGCCCACATCCCTTTTTTGGGGTGGTGTTTCTTTGTTGTTGTTTCAGGTTTTCTAGAGCAGCGTGCTGAAGGTGCGCTGTGGTCGTGGTGAAGTTCCTGCAGTGACACAGGCCAGGGGAGCTGCAGGAACAGTTCAGGGCTCCTTGCTGAGCTGCAGAGCTGTGCCCTGTGGAATTCCCTGGCATTGTAGGGAGGGAGCATCCCATCCACCCCACTGAGGGATGCTCCCGGGGCAGCTGCTGTTGGGAGATCCGTGGTCATTCGGTGTTTTATTTCGGAGCACAGAGCTGGTCCTTCCTTGGGCCTCCCAAACCTGCCCAGGCAGCAGCTGGTAAAGGTGCTGAGATACCTGTGGTGACACCCAGCCAAGCTGGGAGTAGAGCTCAGCCTGGGAGGGTTTGGGTTTTGTAAATGACAAAAACTGATGTCTGGCAGAATCGCATTCCAAGGAATTCAAAGCCTTGTGGCATTCCTGCTGTTCCCCAAAGGTAATAATGTGGTCATAGTTTCAGTGGATGGAGGTAAGAATAAAACATCCACAGACATTTATTTCTGTAGAGAAATGGACTGTCCTCCGATCTTGGGTGAGGATTTTGTAAATTAAGACATTTGGAATGGTTGAATTCTCTCCTGACATTGAATGCTTCATGATTTTTGGGATGTTGTTGAAGTCTGGGGGACAGGAGCCAGGGGCATGGGTGAGCTGAACTGAGATCTGCTTTATCATTCAGTGGGTTTCATCAGTTGCTGGAAACTGGGTTGGATGAAGGCAGTGACCAGTACATGGGTGTAGTTTCACTTTCGTTTCTTGTTACTGTTTCCTCTCTCTGGTACTTTTATTAGAGTTTACTAGAAGTTTACTGTGTTTGGGACTTTTCTTCCCATCTCTAGCTTCTAATTTTATCTCCTCAGGAGACACAGGAAAATCTATGTTGTTGTAGTGTCCAAAGGTGTGCTTTGGTCAAACTGTAACCTCTGCTGAACAACAGCAGAGTGGTTGGGAACAAAACTGGGCTGAGGTAATGATGTAGCAGCATCAAATTGAGTGTGTGCAGTGAAAGAATTCAAAGCTCCTGTGAGCTCCTGCGTTTGGTGAAAGGGCTGGTTGTGAAAATGTTGTTTCTTCTGGCTCTTTTTTTCTACAGGTGGACATGAGCAAAGTAAATCTGGAAGTAATCAAACCATGGATAACAAAACGAGTAACGGAAATCCTTGGGTTTGAAGATGATGTAGTAATTGAATTTATATTCAACCAGTTGGAAGTGAAGGTAACAGTTTTGTTGTGGCTATTGTTTCTGAATGTGTAACATAATTGTTATGAATTCTATGGAATCTGTGAATTTCTCAAGTACAGTTAGGAGGGGTTTTTGTTACTGTGTATATTTTTGAAAGAAATTCACTGTGTAACAGCTGTAAGGCTGGAAGTTTAGTGAAGGTGCATAGTTTGCAAACTGCTCAGGTGAAAAAAAAAAAGAAAATCAAACTTACTGTTTTAATTTTGCTGTTACATGTTAAGTTACTTTGACAGCAATTTTCTAATGATGATGTGATTTATGATTTAAAAGGCCTGAACCAAAATGGAAGTTATTCCTTGCGTCTGAAGTATAGCACCATCACCTTATTAGGTCACAGCAGAGTGAGTGTCCAATGTCGCTCTGACCCAACTCCCTTGATGATGCAGTGTGTGTTTGGAGGTGAGTTGTGTAAAGTGGCCGAACCAAAACATCCAGGAAAGAGCAATTGGGCAAAGCTTTACACTGCTCTTGAAATTACTGTAAAGTAGATCAGGGTTTATGTGCAGCATGAGGGGAAATTCTGAAACTGGATGGTATTTTGTATGGAGAGTGCTGGAGGCAGTTTAGAGACCAGATCTGTAGATCTCTGTTAATTTTTTTTTCTTTTGTTAATTACTGGAGGCAATATATACAAATAGTGTTTGTATTTGCTGTAGTTAATCTTCAGACTGATACAGTATGAACGTTATCGAGATCTTTTAATACAGTAAACCTCATGTGAAGGGTATGAATAACATGAGGTGGTGATAAACTCAGTTTTTCTTAATATCTGCCACTGTGCCACTGCAACCCAAGGGACAGTAAAAGATGTACAATATGAATTATTGGCAAACATTCTCATGCTGATGTACTTTACACTTAATTTTTCTTCCTAAGAGTTCAACCTCTGTGTTTTGAGAGAACAGTTGACATTTCAACTGATAAAGGTATTGCTGTTTAAAGAAAAAAAAACAACTTTAAATTTCACTGTATTTTGAAGAGATTAGTATCTGTTTCGTGAATATTTAGATGCTTTTATGTATAGAGAATTAAAAGGGGAAATAAGTTTTAAGTACTAAGCTAACTAAGGCCAGGGTTTGTAATAGGAAATGTTTTCTTATCATGTGTTAGTGTAATACAATCTGAATACTCATTTTAATTCCCCTTGTACTGAGCATGATTAAAGTTTCTTAGAACTTTTTTTTAAAAAAAAAAAAAAAGCAATCTTTTCTTTTTTTGTGGTTGTGTACTCATTATTGCTTGTTCGTCTTTTGCAATTTAGATAAATGATATAACATTAAACTCAAGGTGGTTGAGTTGCAGTAGGGAGTCGGAAGCAAGCCAAGGGAACATCTTTCTCTACAGGGGACTTGGCGATTCCAAACCCCCCCCAAGGTTCCAAGAAGAAACTGAAGACACCTGGAATCTGTACTTGCTTTGTGCTGTTGAGCTGTGCTTGTTACATGGACCTTGTTGCTTGACCAACAACCAACATTAGCAATTTTAAAAAAAAGCCCCCCTTTCACACTTTGAACCTCTTTGACCTCTTAACCCTTTGTGGACATGCCACGGTGGCTTTGAGGAGAACCTGTAAGGCACCTGTGTAGTGTGTGCTCCCTCAGGCAGGCAGAGGGGAGTTTTTTTGGGAGGAAGTCAGGAAATGCATGCATGACTCTTGGCCTGTCACAGCAGGATGTGAGGGATTAGCAGGATGTCATCTCCAGTTCTTAGGCACTTGACACAGCTTCTGTCCGTTGTGCAGATATTAAGAAAAGGTTTCCAAGCAAACAGAGTCAAAACCATCAGGGAAAAAAAAAAAATGTTTAGAGCGTAGTTCTAAAATCTCGTGGCAGCATTGTAAGGGTGTGTTAAATTAAAGGCCCCCTTGATTTCCTCTAGAGCAGCTACACGGTCCAAAAATGCTTATGAAACCCACAAAGGATTAACAGGCCTTTCTGAATATTTATGGTAAGACACAAAAAGAAAAGAAAAAAATACTAGTACAATAAAGCTATATTGATGAGAAATCACTAGGGGAAGATTAAAAAAAAAGAAATAGTTCCTGAGTGTATATGTATTTTAGCCCCCATGGTAGTTTTAATTAAAGTTTAATATAGACTGCCTGTTGTTTTTTCAGATAACCGGTTTGTCTTCCTGTCATATCTCTTTGCAGAACCCAGATTCCAAAATGATGCAAATCAACCTGACTGGTTTTTTGAATGGGAAAAATGCTAGGGAGTTCATGGGAGAACTGTGGCCACTGCTATTAAGTGCACAAGAAAACATTGCTGGTATTCCAACTGCATTTCTGGAACTGAAGAAAGAAGAAATAAAACAGCGCCAGGTAGGATTTTTTTTTTTTTCAGTGCAATTGTGGGTGAGTCCTGTGAGCACTGGACAGAATTTGATGGCTGTTTCAGTAGACATTTTATGTTCAGCAGAATTCTGCTGTCTGGGCAGCATCTTCTAGTCCTGAAGCAGTTATTTGTTGGTGTTGGACATACATATTTGATAAGGTCTTTGTGCTGGCTCTGAGTTAAGTGGTGATATTTGGTTGCACAGATAGAGCAGGAGAAACTGGCTTCTATGAAGAAACAAGATGAAGACAAGGAGAAGAGAGATAAGGAAGACAAAGACAACAGAGAAAAAAGAGACAGATCCAGGAGTCCAAGAAGGTAATGAAAATGCACTGACAATGTATCAGGAATATTGTGGAACAGAGGAAGGACACGTGGCAGAGGAAAATTAATGGAACTTTGGAAATAGTCCCCTTAGCTATCGTAACAAGCTGGCCTGACTTACTGCAGAACAGGAATTGCAAGTAAACTAGAGCTGCTTTGACATGGGTGTTGTTTGCAGTGGGAGCTGGTTTTAATGGGGTTATCTCTTCCAGGCTTTGTTGGTTTTGGTTTGGGGGGTTGGATTTTTTTGTTTGCACCTTAATTTGTCTGCGAGTTACCGGCAGAAAATGCAGATCTCCGTGTGTGCGTGTCGGCTGCTGTAACCAGTGCTGAGAGTTTCCCTGATCCACAAGAGCTTCCAGCCCTGGCTATCCCAGCGTTGCTCAGCGGCTCTTCCCTTTGCCAGGCGCAAGTCCAGGTCTCCCTCCCCTCGGCGAAGGTCGTCGCCGGTGCGCAGGGAGCGGAAGCGGAGCCACTCCCGCTCCCCTCACCACCGGACCAAGAGCCGCAGTGCCACCCCTGCTCCGGAGAAGAAAGAGGCCACTCCTGAGCCAGAACCCTCCGTGAAACCAAAGGAGACCATTGTTCAAGAGGCAACTTCAAACAGGTGAGTGGGACAACTCTGGCTGTAGAACTGTGGATTGCCTTTAAAAAATGAAAGTTATCTTAATACCTCACTGGGGTAATCATAGAATCATAGAATCAGACGGGTTGGAAAGGACCTCAGAGATCATTAAGTCCAACCCTTGATCCAACCCCACTGTGGTTACTAGACTATGGCATTAAGTGCCACGTCCAGCCTCGTCTTGAAAACCTCCAGGGATGGAGAATCCACCACTTCCCTGGGCAGCCTATTCCAATGGCTGATTACTCTCTCTGTAAAGAATTTCTTTCTGATATCTAACCTAAACCTCCCCTGGCACAGCTTAAGGCCATGCCGTCTTGTCTTACGGCTGGGTGCCTGGGAGAAGAGACCAACCCCCACCTGGCTACGCCCTCCTTTCAGATAGTTGTAGAGAGGGATGAGGTCTCCCCTGAGCCTTCTCTTCTTCCTGTGCCCCTGAAACAGTGAAAGAATTCATTTAATAATCTCTATTTAATAATCTCCATGTAGTAATCTTCAGTAAGATTTCTTTTCCCTGTGTAGAATTCTAAGGGCGGTGTGACTTTGCTGCCACTGTGGTTTCATTGTCCCGGTCATTATTTTCACTTCCTGACAGTGTCGTCTTCCAGCACTTCAGCCTGTGTGTTACCTTTTCTTCTGTTCTTGGAGTCATTGTACCACGTTCTGACTCTTTTCACAGTTTTGGAGTGTCTTGTCAGAGGATGGGCAGGAGAATGTTTGTTGTAGGGGAATATCTGGTTAGTCTGTGGGCTGTGGTTTGTATCTGCATATAAATAAAGTCTTTATTTTTAACAGTGATATCCCAAAAGCTCCTAAACCTGAACCTCCTGTACCAGAGACTAAGGAAACTTCACCAGAACGTAATTCAAAGAAGGAGAGAGAGAAGGAGAAAGAGAAGACTCGTCAAAGATCCCCAACTCGGTCCAAGTCAAGGTCCAGGTCTCGATCCCGTTCTCCGTCTCATTCTCGACCCAGAAGGCGTCATAGATCACGGTCAAGGTAGGACTTCAAGTGGGATTGTGATGGTTGAGAAGGAATATTTTCTGCTGAAGGTACCTCTTCATGTTCTTGGTTAGTGATGTTTTTAGATGTGTTGAGCTGTGGATGTTTTAGGCCAAATGAGAAAGAGATGCATTTGGTGCATGAACGTGTTTGGGAGTGTTTTCTTTCCATCAGTTCATGAGAAGCCGCTCACAGTGACCAACAATGACTGGAGAAGGAACTGGGCTACTTAAAACTGAATATGGCATTTGATAGATAATGGGAATCGTGTAGCCTTTCTTTAGGAGACGGGTTTGATGCTGAAGACGTTGTAAAATACTTGTGTGTACCTGTACACCTTGCATCTTAACCTCAGTGCTACCTTAGTGTGATGCACTCGGCGAAAAGCAACTCAACACTCGCTGCCCTGAGGATGAATTTCCTCAAGTCTGTAAATTAGATAGTTGCTTTTCATTGGAATTTCTGATCGTGACAGGTCTTACTCCCCTAGAAGGCGACCGAGCCCCCGCCGGCGGCCGTCCCCGCGGAGGAGGAGCCCACCCCGGCGAATGCCTCCCCCACCCAGGCACAGAAGAAGCAGGTCCCCCGTGAGGAGGTGAGATTCCTGCTTTTTGAGAACAACTGAAAGCGTTGAACTCAGCGAGCTGAAGGGAACACAGGTTGTGAGGAGGGAGTGTTGACAGAGTGGCCTCGTTCGTCTCACCTTGGTGCTGTCAGGTGTAGGGTCGGAGGGATGGAAACGCTGCGGTGTCACGTCTCATAAGTGTGTTGTGGGGGAACACCGTTGTAGCTGTGAAGAGATTTCTTCTGACTCAGGTGGAGTTCTCATCACTGCTCTTTTTGAAAAGTGGCAAGTTCAGAACTGTTACTTCTTCAGATGGCTCTGGGTAGCTCCCAGCATAGACTGACGTGACATCTCTTAAGGCTTTTTTGCTTGAGTCTTCATACTTTTCTCCCCCCTGTCTGGGGAAAAAAATGAGGACAAGTAACTGTATTTTACCTTTAGAAGTTTTTTTATTGTGACTTACACTTCCGTCACATAAAATTGAAACCAGAATCAAATTTGGACTTGAAATGTGTTTTGGCTTGATGTTATTTTACCTAAAAACCTTCAGGGTCGGCTCTCTGGTGTTGGAAGTTACAGTTTCAACAGCATAAGCAGTGGTTCTAGTAGCAAAGCTCACAGTTGCCTTGCAGAGTAAATTACGTGGTTGTGGCAATGGCAAAATAGACATTTGTCTTCATGGGGAGAGAACAGATTCTTATCCTCTTCATAGGAGGCGAATTAAAGTGATGCTTCCTGCGTGCAGCAGTTGTTCTTTTTGAGGAAGGAACCCTTCTTCCTTTTTGTGACAAGGTGTGACTATTGCCTGAGTTTGTCAATATGTTCATTTCACACAGTTACTGGGAAAACTGTGAACACTGTCAAACATGTATGTTGCAAGATGTACAAGAGCTCCCTTTCAGCAAATGTTTATCTCGCTCAAGGTAGGGTTTCTTTTTTCCAGGTTCTCAGGAATTCTGCAGCCAAAGGTGGATTCTGCAGGTACACTTATTGCAACAGAACTTGCCACAAATTTTGCCGCAGAATTCTGAGGCCCTACCTTTTAAATTTTGCAAAGTAAAGATTCGAGACTAAAACTTAAGGAGGGATAGATTGATTCTGAATTGTTAAGTCCTTAAGTTGTCTGAAATTTTTTACCTCCTGGTATAAAAACCATTTCGGTGTACTTGCACACTAAAACTCTTATTCAGATCTGTCCTGAAGATCGTTAAATCACACGTGCTAACACAGAGAATTCTCTTAACCATCCAAAAGCTAGAGAGTCCAAACAAAACTAATTGTTCCCAGGGGAAAAGCCGAGTGGTAGATTGACAGAAAGCCAGCGAAGGTGACACTAACAATTTTTAGCTCACTGTGTAGTTTAAGAATAACTATGCAAGATGGGTTGTTATTCTCCTCTTCTACCAACCAAGTGTTGAAGGCTGCCCACCGTGTTTTGGAAGTGCTGTTGTCTGTGGCTCAGTGTCTGTGCTTGCAAACAACTGCAGTTCTGTGTTCGTGCTGCGATGCCCACGGTCTCTCTGCCCGGGCTCTAACGTGGCGTTGGGTTTGCAGGAGAAGACGCTCCTCGGCCTCCTTATCCGGCAGCAGCTCTTCCTCCTCCTCCTCGCGCTCCCGCTCGCCGCCAAAGAAGCCTCCCAAAAGAACCGTGTCCAGCCCTCCTCGGAAAACCCGCCGGCTCTCCCCTTCGGCCAGCCCTCCTCGGCGGAGGCACCGGCCATCGCCGCCGCCGAGCCCCCCGCCCAAACCCCGCCGCTCCCCGACGCCACAGCAGTCGAACCGCGCCAGGAAGAGCCGCGGCTCCGTTTCGCCGAGCAGAGCTTCAGGTGAGGGGGCGGTGTCTGGGTTCTCGTGGCTCGCCCACCTTCTGCTTTCCTGCGGGTTGTGAGGGCAGAAGAGTGTGGAGGGGTGGAACGGGTCACAGCTGAGCGATTTGGTTTGTGTCTTGTAGCACCCAAACATAAGAGTACTGAAAAAAGAGAGTCTCCCTCGCCAGCACCAAAGCCAAGGAAGGCAGAGCTGTCGGAATCAGGTAACGGCCCTCACTTTTCAGCACTGCTTTTGGGGGGGGATTTTAGTCAAAAATGCCTGATAGTAAAGGGTAGTGAAGTGCTGAACCCAATAGTCTGGCACTGAAAGCAAGAGTTTTCAGAAGGCTAAAGATAATCACTCACACTGCCTCATTCTAGCTAAGATTTCTTGGAAAAAAGCTCAGCCAAAGCATTTTCCAGCCTCAGTGTTATCTTAAGACTTGGGGTGGGGGGAACCCCCGTGCTTGATGATCTGCTGTATGTGACTTTCTTTCTGCCTGAACGAGGCAAATTTGTACCTCTTGGGTTGAAATGTTCTGTCCGTGTGTGTGTGTCCTTTCAGAAGAAGACAAAGGAGGTAAAATGGCTGCAGCAGATTCTGTCCAACAGAGGCGCCAGTACAGGAGGCAAAATCAACAGTCGTCATCTGGTATGGAGGACAGAAATTTCCTAAAACTGGGTTGCAGTTTGCTTTTGCAGGAAGTAGTTAAGTTCAAATGCCGATAAAAATTATCTACTGTGCGCTCTGCAGTGCTACTGTAAACCTAATTATAGATTTACCACTCATAGTGAGGTCCCTTTAGTTGTTTCTCGGGAAGAATAGAAGTATAACTTTTTAAAGGTTATTCTATATCTTTTATGGGTTAATGGGTTTGCATCTTTAAAAGTTGCACTTTTTAAACCCTTAACATTCCACACAAATACTGTGTGCTGTGGATTACTTCATCTGTTCTTGCAGTAAGGTTATTTTTTGATATTTGGAGTATTTTGGACTCTCTTATTCTCGAGATCGCTAAATTCACCTGGGCCTGCTGTAGGTTTTTGCCCACATAATGTTTCTATAAGTGACTGCAGTTCACCACCTAAATTACCTGGTTAATCAAATTTTATGGGGACAGTTGGCTTGCTGCAGATATCTTTACCCAGCTCTGATGAGTTTATTTATCACTTGACTTCAACCAACATCTTTGTTGAACCGCTTTTAAACAGCGGCGCCTTGTTTTGGCGGGAGAGGGGTTGGAATGTCAGTGACTGCGATGAGTGTCATGAGGATCCCTTCCCAGAGAGTGATTCTTCTACGTTTGTAGATTCTGGCTCTTCATCTTCCTCTGAAGAGGAGAGACCCAAGAGGTCCAACGTGAAGAACGGGGAGGTCGGCAGGCGCCGACGCCACTCGCACTCTCGCAGCCCCTCGCCATCTCCACGGAAACGACAGAAGGAGTCCTCCCCTCGGTAATTCCTTCTTAACTTGAGCATAACTGACATAATTTGTTTTTTTATCTATTTGTTGTTGTTTATCTGCTCTGCATCTGTCAGCAAATACATCACAGTTAAGTCGTGTCCAGCTTGCCCCGTCTCGTTTCAAGATTTCATTCCTGCTGTGCTCCTTTGGCGAAAACGGCTCTGACCTTTCTTTGAGTGTGTTGATTTTTTTGCCTCAGATATATTGCCAGATAGATTTGTTTTGTTCTGTTTTTTCCTCCACTGCTCTCAGGATGCAGATGGAAAAGAGGTGGCAGTCGCCAGTGATGAAAAGGTTGGTTAGAAATTCACCTGTTAAGTAGGATTTACATCTAGAAAATCATTTCGACTGGCTGTCATTTATACTGTCATGAAGAAGTACTTGTTGTCCTTTGGGTTTGCACACTCAAGGTAGTAAGGTGAGGGGAAATTAAGATTGATGTGTTCCTTAATGTGTTGGATCTGGGGCCATTTCACTGGGGGGAAAAAAGAGAGGACCAGCACCTGCTCTGTCTCCCTCCCCGCTCACTACTTGTTAATTCACATCATCCTGTGACATCAAAAACATTAGTGTTGCTGACACCTTGCTGATACCTGGGAACACCTTGAACACTTGTGTTCTTCGGGACTCCTCAGCCCAAAGACCCGGGTTTGAAGGATGGCTGAGCAGTACTGGGTTCCTGCTGCCACTGACAAAACCCCTCCTGTACCATTGCAACGAGCAAGTAAGATCTTGATGTTCAGGGTCACAGATAATTGGAGTTTTCAAAAGTCTCGTTCCTCAGTTCCTTAGATACTTGAAACCACTACTAGCAGACAATTAATAGACTAGTACTGAACATTTCCTTTATTTTCTTTTGTGTGGGCAGTATTGTCAACACTTTATTTGTGGTATTGTTTTCACTGTGTTGATCTGGGAATACAGGAAGGTACAGGAAGCTGGGTGTTTGATGGGTTTATTAATTTGTTGTAATGACCCTTAAGCAAGCTGTAATTAAGCCCCAGCTAGAAGATACAGCATGCATCATGATGTAAGAGATAAGTAGGACTGCTACCATTCTGATGATGGATCTTGTCAAACAGTTCTGTGTAAAGCAGGTTGCAATTCAAAGGGTTTGATCTGTTTTGCAACATGCTGAATTCTCCCAACTGCCTATTGCATAAATGCATGTTTAATTAGGACAATTAGTACCTTTGAAGGCTGGGGGTTTTTTTGGATCATAAAAGAACATTGTATTTTGAATCGCAGTTTATGTAGATGAGCTGCTTTGCTTTATAATTGCTTTCGTTTTCCCCTTATCCAGTCATTTTATCTTAATTGCTTTTTTTAAAAAAAGAACATTTTTACCAATATTCCCCTCCTTTAAAATTCTAGGCAAGTATGTGCTGCATTAAAATTTCCCCTCCCAGAAGCCTGTTGTACACCTGGCACAGCAGCAAACAGCTCATTTTGTGAATAATTTTAATTCAGTTGTTGCACTTTAGCAACAACTCTTGATTTTGATCGGGGTTTTTTTTTGTTTTTTTTTCTCTCCGCGTTTCGAGAAATGAACGGTTTTGGATTTCAGATGCGTAGCTAAAAGCTGTTTTCAGGGGTGAACGAGGTTTGCTGAGCAAGTGCCTTTCTCTCTGCAGCAGGAGGAGGAGGAGCCCCTCTCCACCCCCGGCGCGGCGGCGACGCTCGCCCTCCCCGGCCCCCCCTCCCCGGCGCCGGCGCTCCCCGTCCCTGCCTCGGCGAAGGTACTGCGGCCTGCTCGGGGCTGGGGAGGGGACTGGGTTCGGTGCCTTCCCTCTGGGACACGGCAAAAGGAATGCCCTGTTTCCAGTTGCCTGGCTCACAGCTTGCTGAGGGCACTCTGGTTTTGCCGGTGAGACTGTGTGTGGTGGGTGCATGGCCTGGATGGCGCCGGATGCCCGTAGCAGATCCTGAATTGCAGATCGTGGAGTGCTTTGGGTTGGGAGGGACCTTACAGCTCATTCACTTCCACCCCCTGCCATGAGCTGGGACACCTTCCACTAGCCCAGCTTGCTCCAACCTGGCCTTGGACACTTCCAGGGATGGAGAGTCCACGATTTCTCTGGGCAACGAGTTTTAAAGTATTTTGGTTTGAATTTTCAGAAGCCTTGACGGAGTTTCGTTTTAAATTTTTAGAACTTTTAAAGGATTTTAGTTAGAAGTTTTAAAGAATTTTAGAAGAGTTGGGTTACAATTCACCTCTTTGGGTGAATTGCAGGACTGATTCACAAACCGGGATGGCCCTTGACTGTTGGTTCTCTCTCTCCCTCTCTCTCTCTCTCTCTGCAGGTCTCCATCCCCGCCCCCTCGCAGACGCTCTCCCTCTCCCCGGAGATACTCCCCCCCTATCCAGAGGCGATATTCTCCCTCACCACCTCCCAAGAGAAGAACAGCTTCCCCTCCTCCCCCTCCCAAACGAAGGGCGTCCCCTTCCCCGCAGTCGAAGCGCAGAGTGTCCCACTCGCCGCCGCCAAAACAGAGGAGCTCCCCTACTGCCAAACGGCGTTCCCCTTCCGTATCTTCCAAGCACAGGAAGGGATCTCCTCCCGGCAGGTCCAACCGGGAAACACGTTCCCCACCACAAAACAAAAGGCATTCACCTTCGCCACGGCCTCGAGCTTCCCACCCCTCTGCCAGCCCACCGCCGCCGCGGAGGGGAGCGTCGGCGTCGCCCCAGAGGAGACAGTCCCCATCTCCCAGCTCCAGACCCATCCGCAGGGTGTCCAGAACGCCTGAACCGAAGAAGACAAAGTAAAACCATCCGTCTTCGCTGCTTTGGGTTTCACGAGGGGGTTTTTGTTTCGTTGTGATGCGGTGGGAGTAGCCAGGGAGTGACGGAATCCCAGATTGGTTTGGGCTGGAGGGGACCTTAAAGGTCATTCAGCTCTACCCCCCTGCATGGTCCACTCCAAGCCCTGTCCAACCTGGCCTTGGACACTTCCAGGGATGGGGCAGCCACATCTTCCCTGGGCAACCTGTGCCAGGGCCTCACCACCCTCAGAGTAAAGAACTTCCCAGTATCCAATCTAAGCCTACCCTGTCAGTTTAAAACCATTTCCCCCTGTCCTGTCACTACCTGCCTGTGTAAAAAGTCCCTCTGCTTCCTTTTTTTATAAGCCCCCTTGAGGCACTGGAATGCTGCCATGGGGTCTCTCTGAGCCATCTAATTGCTGGCTTTGAAGAGAAATGAACTTTAAACCTAACTGTGGAAGGGAACCAACACTTCTCAGGAGCTCATAAATAATTTTGTAGGTGATCATCTTTTTGTCTTTAGTGTGATGCTGTTTTTATGAGCAGATAGTCAAAAATACGATGCTGGCTTATTTTTTGGGGGAAGAAGATGTAGCTGAGTGGACAAAGCCTTGCACTCTTCACTGGATGATACAATAGCATTGCTGTTCTCTTGGCTGTTGATGGATTAGTGATATTAGGAAGGGAGCAATCACTCCTGAGCAGCAGCAGCAGCATTGTTTACCAGGCTCTGAGGCTGCATTATCCTTCTGCATCACAGACTCACAGTGCTATTGGATTGTTGGGCCCTTTGTAACGTGCCAGCAAAGCAATTAATAATCATTTAAGTGGCAGCTTGACCAGGTTGTGAGCACAGTATTCATTTGGCTCTTTGGTTAATTGTTACTTGTGTCTCATCCCTGACTGTGGCTGTTCTGGTTTTCAGGGCTTCCACCCCCAGCCCCCGGCGCGTGTCCTCGTCCCGCTCAGCCTCGGGGTCACCCGAGCCCGCACCCAAAAAGCACCAAGGACCTGCATCTCCTGCTCGCTCTCGTTCTCCCTCTGCCAACTGGTCACCTGCAAAAAAGGCCAAAAGCCCAACTCAGAGCCCCTCACCTGCCAGGGTATGGGTTTGTTTTTTTTTTTTTGCTCATGAAGCCGTGCTTGGGTTATGGGGCAAGTTGTGTTCCTGAAGGCTGAGCTGCTGAGCAGCTCTGAGGTTGTTCGCACAGAGGGGCCGGAAAGAAAAATCCTTGGGGTGTTTTTCCTAGTTAAAAACTACTTGTAACATAAATTTTTCAAACTTAACGTCTCAAGAGTGTGATACAAGTGCTATTTATATAGAAATTCTGGAAGAAGAGTCCCATTTTATGAGTCTACGTGAGTTTTGTGGTGTCGAGTGGGCTTATTTGTGCCTAGTCTTGCATGCAAACTTAGGCTATTCCTAGCAGGAGGAGAAGGGATTGTTTGGCATCTTCACCTGAGGTGTTTCCCAGGGACACTTGCATTATTTACCAGAGAATTTTGAAGCCTTAGGGATGAGTTGTAATAGGTTACACTGTTCGTTACAGAATTCGGATCAAGAAGGGGGCGGCAAGAAGAAGAAGAAAAAGAAGGATAAGAAGCATAAAAAGGATAAAAAGCACAAGAAACACAAAAAACACAAGAAGGAGAAGGCGGCCGCGGCCGCAGCAACTGCTGCTGTGGCTGCAGCAGACACCACCTCAGCACAGGAAGACCAGGAAGCGGAGACAGAACCCAAAAAGGTAGGAATTTGCTACCTGAGCTTTACTTTGGAAGGGTGCAGAGTAAGAAAGCAGGTGGGGATGGACGTGCCCTACTCCGGTGACTGACAGCCGTGACTCCGGAAGGGAGCCTTGGGGTGTCGTGGGTTTCCCTCGGGGATTTGCGGTGTTGGGAGGGTCTGGCTGTGTTTGGGTGTTTAAAACAAGGCTTTGTCTTTGTTTGAAGGAGACAGAAAGTGAACCTGAAGACAACCTGGATGACCTAGAGAAGCACCTGCGAGAGAAGGCCCTGAGGTCCATGAGGAAGGCGCAAGTATCCCCACCATCCTAGGCCCAGCCCTTTGATATAATGTACATTTTATTTGGTTTGTACTCAGAATTCAATTTCAAATTGCTAAATGTGTTTGAGCTTTAGAATATAACATTTGTTGTAATAATTGCTAGGTTGAGGTTCACCATGTACAAAAGGGCATGGATTTACATTACAAAAGGTGTCCACAGTGTACTAGTGACATTCTTTCATTGACAGCATAATTTCATTTAGAGTGAGACTTCTTAGAAGCAGTAGGAATTTTGTTTTGAAGGTTTGAAACATGACCATCAGTTCCCTTGTTTCTTTGAACTCCAACAAAGCCTTGAGCATAATTGGTGAGGGTCTCATTTGACTTCTTTTGTATCCACTTACATGATGCTACTAACCTTTGTGGTTTGTAAGCTTGCCCAGGAGTAAAACCACTGCAGAATTCCAAGGAAGTACATCTATATTTTAATGCTTTCTACTGTTGCCTGTATAGTCTCCATTAAAGCCAATCAAGAATAGCAACTTAGAGTGGTACATAAATGAAAGCATGTTGTTTACCAGGACACTGTGGGTTTATATTGATGTTAACATGTTGATTTGGAACACTGGAATTTCATTTGTATTTTTATGTTCTTTTTTTAAAGGGCAGTTTCCATGATCAGCAGTCCCAGAAAACAAAAAAATAATTCCTTCAGTTCCATAAATTTTGTTTGTGAGCTGTCGTTGCCCCCATTCATAAATCTTGTCTCGTTACGGTTCTTCGGAATGGTCAGAGCAACTTTCAGAGATGTGGTCTTTGAAAGTTTGAGGAACCTGAACTTTGGATATTGTCATGTTTTCACTGTTCTTTGTTTTTGTTTTTTTAACTAAAGCTATATAAAGCTTGTGGATTAAACAAAATAAATTTCTAAATTTAAACAGATGTTGGCTATTTTTATACGGGCATTTGCATTTGCTAATCGGCTTTCTTTTGTACAGGGTTAATGAATACTCAGAGATGAAAAAGTATTTGATCCACTATGCTGGCTCTGGAAAAATTGGGGCTTTTAACTGTCCTGAGGGAGCAGGAAGAGCCCTTTAATTAGTGATGCTGCTGTTGTGTTCTTGCAAAGCAAGAGTCAAACAGCCTTATCTGGTCAGCACTGATAGGAAGGAGAAGCTTAAAACAAACCAAATGTGTGCTGTGAAAAGGGCTTGTCAGAGCAAGTAAAATGTTTCAAGGTCCTGCAAAAAAACAAACAGCAGGTTTGATTTGACTTAGTGAAGGGGTTGTAGTCGCGGGAGGAATCTGGGGAATCCTGGGGGCTCACTGCCTTTTACATAATCATGGAATCACAGCATGGTTTGGGTCGGAAGGGACCTTAAAAGTTACCCAGTTCCAACCCCCGTATCATCATCCTGGAAACTTGCTGGATTGCTACCGCTGAATTCTTTTCAAAACTCCAGCTGTGCTTCTGAAATTTAAGTCAAGGCAGTTCTGAAGCCTGGGGTTCCTCTGGAAGGAGGAGTGGAACGTTCTTCTGAATATTTTATTTTTATTTTGTCCTGCATCTGAAGTAGATGTGATGTGTACAACGAAGTGTAGATATTTGACGAGTCTTTTTACTTGCCATCGTGTAGGGTTTTGAACTGAAGCAGGGCTGCTGTAGATCTTGGGTGGAAGGGGATATTTCCTGGTAGCTCCTGCACTTCCTTGTGTGCTGCATCTTTGTTTCTTAGCCTCAGTAGCATTGTATGCTCAAGTGCTTGTAAACCTGCTTTCAGCAGCTTGAATGTCGAGTGTCATCTGTTATTAAAATGTGTCTAATAAATTCCAAGAAGCTTCTGGACAAAGACATTTTTCGAAGTCCATCTGAGTGGATTTGGTGCTTATGAAACCACAGACCCGGACATGGGACGTGCTGATCCCGGGCTCTTTCACTTGGATTTTCCCTGGGATGTTCCTGGGCAGCACAAACGACTGGGAGGCTGCAGAGCCCTGGGCTGTGCAGCTCCCAAGGGTTAATGCCTCCTCCTTTTATCATCCCAATCTTGCTTCCACCTGGGTTTGGTGACCTCCCAGTGCCTTTTAATCTTAGCACTAATAGAAGTTCTTTAAATATGTTCAGCACCTGAGTCACTGCTTATCTTCCCTCACACCTATTTCCATCTCCTGCCTCCAGGACTCTGATAAAGGGCCTCACTGCTGGTTTTGGGTGTTCTCCCACCTCTCTCCTTTGGAGCTTCTATTGTTGGTGCTCCCTCCTCTTTTTTCATCTATCCATAAAGAATGGTTTAGGTTTAAAAAGAGCACTTAAATGTGCTCTTTAAGAGGAGTGTAACTGCTAAGTTGTGTTTAGCTGAATATTTTAATTCCTTCCTACTTAACCCATTCAAGTACTAATGTTGTATTTAAATACCAGTCAAGGGATAAACCAGCCTTCTGCTGTCCTCTCGTGAGCTCTCACTGTTCTTGCTGCTCTCAGGGCTGTTGCTCAGATGTTTATTAGCACAGAATCTCTGGGCTGATTTCCATTTGTGTCTCTACTGCCAAGCTTTGTCCTGGGAAGCCGTTGACTGACATGACTGAAGTCACTCCTGATCCCCTAATTGAGATCCCATCATCCAAACCCAAACTTGTCTGACCCCTTCACCGCTCCAGCTTCTTGGTTAACCTCTTCTCTCTGTTCTTCACCCTTTCCTTTGTAGCTGCTGTAGCTGAGAAAGCGACTGTGCAGGTGCCTGGTGCGACGGGGTGGAAGCTGCGTGGATCTCACTTGCTCTTTTTGTGGTGGATCTGCTAACGCTGAACGTTGAGGTTTTGACCCAGGCCATCTTCCTGAAGTGACAGGTACAGGGTTTAGAGAAGGGACGTGCTGCAGGAATTGTATCTTAACGGCACGAAAAATAGCCCCACTCAAGTTTAGTTGGCTTAAATAATTTAACCGAAAATGAGTCTGCAGGAGTGAGGCTGGAGTGAGTCATGGACAGGTCAGTCTCTATAGCTCACACAAAAGAAAGATGTATTTGTTGTGTCAACAGGTGGGACAATGGTAGGTGTGTGTGTGTGTGTGCAAGAGTTCAAAGTTTATAGAAACTCGGTGCTAGATTATTAAATTTTTCCACTTGTGTGACTCTGGCAGTTTGCCTGGGAGTCCTGTGTGGAGCTTTCTGAGCTCCACCATTGGGTTTACATTGAAACTTGAATGGTGAATTGCCTCAGGACACAGAACTGTTCTTGCTGCTGCTCTGGACAGGGCCTCGTGCTCCTTGCTGTGATGCCAGAGATAAATACCAGCACTGAGGCAGACTTCTGAGCTCGGAGCCATCACTAAACCTGGCTCCTCACTAAACCTGGCTCATCAGAGCTGCCTCGTGCTCAGCTCTGCTGTGTCTGACCCAAATGAGGCTCCCGAGCTAAGGGCTGGGCAGGGAGGGCTGGAGGGAGGGCCCTGGGCTGGGAGGAGCAGCTCAAACATCACGGTGCAGTTTTGCACTCTGACTTGCTTCATTCCTCAGGCACCAAAGCTCCACGCATGTGAGTTTTGGTATAAAAAGCCGCTCTTGGAGGAGCAGCTTTCAGCTGGGCACGGAGCTGTATTTTGATTGAGTTTCATTTCGGCTGCTGTGTGTGATAACTTACGATTTAGCACAGGGCCATCCCATAAACCATTAAATTGTCTGCTTAAAGTCTATTGTTTGGTTTACCAACATACCCAGCAAAGCAGTCACTGCCCTGACAGTTCCAGTGGAATTCTGTTTCTCTGGATCAGGCCTTACTCATTCCAATAAATGACCTGGATATCTCTTCCAGGATAATAAAAAGATTATTAAAGCTGAGCACAATGGAACAGGCCATTGTGTATTCTCCAGACTTTAATCAAACACTTTGACTTTTGAACGGGTGTCACGTGGATCCCACCTGTCTCCCAGGGAGGGAGGATCCTGTGGAATTCTTCCTTCGCTGGGAGTGTTGGATTTTGCAATGGGACCTGGCCAGCTCCTGGGGCGGGTGAGTCAGCGTTGGACACCCCAGTCTGGGTGAAGCTGGAATTAGAGGGCAGGTGACTGACGGGGACAGCAGCCGTGCAGTGCCATCCGTGCCCGTTTGTGCCGCAGCGTTTGCCTGTGGGTTTGGCTAATCCCAAAAATCAGCACTGCGGGATGTTGGCTCCCAAACCAGGCCTGGGGTCGGTGCTGGGCCTCGGGTTGGCGTTGCCAGAGGGGGGGGATGACTGAGCCTTCAGTGCAAGGTGTTTTCATCATCAAATAATCCCCTGTGGAGTTCCTATTTTGGCAGATTCTGTAAGAACAGTGGGTTTGCTCGCTTGGGATCAGTCCCTTGGGAATTGTGTAGTGAACACCTGCCAGAGCCACTGGGGCAGGACTTGACCTTCGGGCCGTGAGCCAGGACTGGGGGAGGCCGCCCAGCCCGGGACGGGGGGGTCAGGAATCATTTTTAACTCCCCCCATCTGTTTCCACGGCCAGGCCGGGCTGTGTGTGCTGGGATGAGCCGAACGCAGCAGGGGTGTGGGGTCCGGAGCCTCCTTCCCCCCACACAAAGGCAGGATGTGGCCGCCCCACGGGTCCCCAGCGCCCACGGCATCAATGTGGCCTTTGTGCGTGGGATGGAGCCGGAGCTGCGTGTCCTGAGCAGCGGCCACGGCTGGAGAAGGGGCAGGAGACGGGAGCAGGGACTGCGGCACCGACAGCGATACCGGCGCCTGACGCAGCCCCCTGGAGCCAGCTCTGCTGCTGCATTCAGGTAATCAGTCTGGGGAGCAGCAGGCGCTCGTGGAGAAACAGAGAAGGACGTTTTCCACCAGATACTGGAGAGCTCAGGTTGCTCTTTCCAGCTGCGGGAGAGGAGCGGGGCTGGTCCCTGCACGAGAGCCGCATCCGCTGCTCCGGGCAGGGGTGGGCCACGCTCTGGATCCTCAGCGTGGGAAGCTCAGGATCCTTCTGGTTCACTTAAAAGAAAACATGGAAAACGGCTGTCTTGGGAAAGCAGCTCTTGGGGGGGGAAGGGAATTGCTGGTTCCTCCACACAAAGGCTTTGTGTTCGGTGCAGGGGCAGAGCTGCAGCTTGTGTAAATTGTTGTGGCTGTGCTGAAATAAATGGAGCTCTGCTGCCGACTCAGCTCGGGGATGGCCCCTGGAGAGAAGGGTCAGCCCGTGGGGCCGGACTCTCCAAGCACGTGCATCACTTATCTGCTCAGCCAGAGCTTCCTTTTGGGATTTCTCCCCCCGCTTGGCGTGCTCCAGGTTGTCCCCAAGCTCACAAACCTCGGCTGCCTCTGTGGTGCCCCTGCCCTGACCCAACACGTGTGGTGGGAGAAGGGAATGTCCGTGATGGGACAGCCTGGGCCTGGGCTCCGGGTGCTGTCTGGGAAGCTCATGGAAGGGTATTTGCCTGGCCAGGGGGTGGTTGTAATCCCTCACTCGGGCTTGTAAAGAACTGGCTACAAACTTCACATGAAACCGAAGCCAGCGGAGCGTTGGTGAGAAATGCTGATCCCTTTTATGAATAACCCCCACATGCTTCCCCTTTTCAGGAGGGAGGAAGCTCCCATTAAAAATTGATAGTCTCCCTGTCAGCTGGATTTTAATTCAGCAAGTGGATTTGACTACTGATGTGAAAAAACTACCTTTGTCACCGTGCTGATATTTTTTTAATGAGACAGAAATGGTTTGGCACCTTTCCAGCTTATTAAAATCTCTGTGAGTCCACATGCACTGGCACAGGGGGATGAGAAGGGAAAATTACATTGAGTACATGATTGGCAAAACAAATTCAAGCTCTTTTTTATTTATTTATTTTTAATCTGTTACAAGCCTGTGAATGAATCCTTCTATTATTTATGGGGGAGGATAAAGGGAGCCGTCCCTGTGGCTGCAGGAGGAGGCAGACTCTGCTTTCAGCTCCACTCTTTTTTCCAGACAGGAAAGTGAACACCTCACGGTTATCCAGGGCAGAGACAAGTGAAGGTAGTTGTGTGACAATGGAGTAATTGAAGTGTTTTGTGGAGAACAGGGCATTACCAGGAGGGGAGGATCTCCACAGGGACAGGGCTCATGCCAGTGGTCTGTGGGTTCCCTGGGTTACCGCCGGGTAAATCTCTCTGCTGAAAAGAAGTCTCCCACCCTCCCTAGGGGATGAGACTCTTTCAGCCCTTCATCCCAGGAGTTAAATCACCCCAGGGTCTCCATCCTGCACTGGGTCAGCTGAGGGAGCTGCTCTCCAGTGACAAGGCTTTGCTACATCCTCACCCGAGGGGCAGCATGTACAGAGCACCTCGTCCCAAGGTCGGCCGCGTTGCCAGCGGGGATTTGGCCCTTCTCCAGCTGCTGCTTCCTTCCTCCCTGCCCTCAGCCCAGCACAGCAGCGTGGAGACACTGCAGCAAATGTTAATCTAATTTCCTGCTCGGTGTCCTTTCTGGGTGATCTTTGCTGGGGGAGGAGGGGGGATGAGCTGGGTCTGCTGACACTGCTGTGTAAAGCCAGGCGGCTCATGGGACCACCCCCCTCCTGCCTCAGTGTCCCCAGCGTTCCCTGGTGGCGTCATGAAGAGTCCTGTTGATAAATGCTCCATGAAACTCATGTGATTCACATTGTGTTCTTTTGGCACTTCAGGAGGAGACTTTTGCTGCAGAGAGGCCGAGGAGCAGGAACCTGCCAATACCACTGGGCTGTGCCAGGGATACCCCAGGGCTCCGGGATGAGTTCCCTCCTGTAAAGCTTTTCCTAATGCTCCTCGAGGCACCCGAGGCTGCGTCCCCCATGGGCAGATCCCAAACCTGGATGAAGTTCAGACAGAGGAGAGAAATGAATCTTTGCAGCTGCAGGGGTAAGAGCAAGTGGCAGAAGAAATGCCCTCCTGGCCAGGCCATTCACCCCCAAAAAAGCATGGAACGGGCTCTGCCCAGCTCCCTTTGCCCTGCTTGTCCTGGCTTTGGCACCGGCTCTGTCATTCAGGTCCCTGAATGTTGTGAGCCCTCCAGGTGCCCAGCTCTGACAGGGAAGGGGCCCCAGCTCCCTGGATTTTTTTGGTAAGCCAAAACAGTGCTGCAGGTTGAAATTCCCAGGATGAGCTAAGGATGCCCAGTCCTGCATCCTCTGAGCCCCACACTCCCACCTGCCCCGCAGGTGAACATCTGCCCTCCAGGTTATGAAAGCTCCGGTTCCCCCTGTTGTAACCCCTGGGCAGAGCCAAACCTCACCCAGGTTTGCTGTGCCAGAAACGGGGACTTGTCCTGCTGGGCTGAAGTTGTGCAGGTTGAATTTCCCTCTGGATCGTGCCCGTGGATGCAGAGCAGGGCGGATTCCGAGGTGCCGGGTGGGTGAGCAGCAGATGCCAAGGCAGATGGTGGGCACAGGGCTGCAGGGACCTTCCTGACAAAGCTGGGGGCTTTGCCAGGACGCTCTGGGAGCCCCTGGGATGAGCCCCCTGAAAGCAGCCTGATGTTCCTAGGCACACCCCCTCTATCCTCCTGGGAGAAGGGGATTTCTACCTGCTGCTGAGAGGATTTGGGTTTATCCTCTGGAAGCTGCACATCCCGCTATTAATGAGCAGCCAGGGTATCATTTGAATTTAAGTGGCATCACAGATGCAGCTCTGCTAATTGCTCATTTGCTTATCCAGGGTTAAGTGGTACATCAGTAAAGGAAACCTGAATCACAAGAAGCTCTTGTGCAGCTCATTAGGATGGGTCTAGGAAAGTGTGTTAACCCCTTCCGTGGCACTGCCTCCCCGCTCCATTCATGGCTCCATTTCCATCCTATTGCCCACCTTGCTGCAGGGGTTAGCTGGGGAAGTGATGCAGATCACCTGGAAATACTGGGCTTAGTGGCTGGACAGAAGTGAAGGATTTAAAATGGGAAAATCTCAGCAGCGTTGGTGCTCAGGGAGTTGCTGTGCAGAGCCTGGGTGGGTTTGGGCAGCCACCCCTTGTACTGGGCTGGGCTGTGGGGCAGAGGGATGGCTCCAGTCCTCTGTTATCTGTCTTGGTGTTGTGCTTAGTAGGAGCCTGAAGAGTGTCTCGGAGTGATCATTGCACAGAAATGCCACTGGGGAAAAGAGGTGATAATTAAAATTGCAAAATCAAATACCCAGTGATCTGAAATACCAGAATTTCAGCCTGAGCAGGTAGAGCGTGTGCTGCAGATATCCGGGGAGGTGGGAAGATATGGGAAATCTTTGGTCCTGCCCCGCAGGATTGTTGTTCTCCCCGTCTGCAGGGCACAAGTGGCCTCGCTGAGGACTGCAGCTGCTCTTTTCATGGGTGACTCAGGGGGTTGGGGCTCAGTTTTCCATCCTGCTGTGGCCACACCGGGGCTTTGGGACGTCATTCCCTTGGCCCTGTCGTGCTGCCTCAGGCTGCGAGGTTTGGGAAAGGTGGAGGAGTTTCTGTGCCCATGTTTGGAGGGCTGGAGCGCCGTACGTGCTGCCGCAACGCAAATAATGTTATCGAAGAGATTACTTCCAAATCCTGGTGGAACTGAGAAATCTTGGCTTCTTGTCCTGATCGTGTTTCCTTTTCTTTCCTGAGTCCTTTGGGGGAAAAAAAAAAAAAAAAATCTGGCTCCTTCCCCTGTGACTCAGATAGGAGGAGATAAACCCCACATTCATCATGTCCCTGCTTGAGTCACATCAGCGCTTACGCCAACTAGTCCGGAGCAGGTTGGCTCAGGGAGGGGCGTTCATTTGTTCCCTGTGAGGAACATAATTCATCTGAGACGTGGCCTTTGCCCAGAGAACCACCTGGAAAGCTCCAGGGAATCGGGATGCCTCCTTCGTGGGGCACAGCCTGGGCACGAGGCCCCTCGGTGGAGGTGTGGGGCTGAGCTGGGGGAGCTGCAGCCTGGGAGGGACTCATGTTGCTGCAGGAGTAATTCCATGTTCCCACTCGGGGATCGCCCCTGGTGCTCCCTGAGCCCTCCTCCATGGGCTTTGCCTGGGATTTAAAGCCTCCTTCGCAGGGCTGCAATAATCCCGCTGTCCTTTAACAAGACAGTTAAAAGGTCCCATCCGTGTCTTGCTGCCTGACAGGCCTCGAGGGGCAAACGCACCCAGGGAGGTGATTTGGGGCCCTCGGTGGTTCCCAGAGCTGCCTAATCTGCTGAGGGATTTAGTGGCTTCTTGTCTGATGGTGGAGGCTCTGCGCTGGGAGCAGCCAGAGCCCGGGGAAAAGACGGGAGAGGCGGCTGCTGGAACAGCATCACACCACAAAGGGCTTCTGTGCCCACGGCAGGAGGGTGTTCACCTGGTGCCACGCTCAGGTCTGAGGCTCAGAGCAGGGGGAGGAGGAGGGCAGAGAGGTTTTCCTTACCTGGGGCAGGACATGAGTGACAGGGACTCATCTTCACTTGAGCTGCTGGCTTTGTTCTCTCCCTCCTCTGGCTGGTGTGAGGTAGCACCACACACCCTCACCAGCTACACGTGTTTGGGAACCACTCAGGAGCAGAAAGCGGCCCCCTCCTCTCCTCAGGGGTTTCTGCCACGCTTGAAGCTTTGCTGTGGAGCCAAGAATAGGAGCAGTGTTGGTGTTTTTGAAGGTGACAGTCTTGCCATAAATTGGGATGGATTATCAGGTGCCTACACTGATAGAATGTGAGAATTATAGAACGGTTTGGGATGGAAGGGACCTTAAAGCCCATCGTGTTCTGACCCTCTGCCATGGGCAGGGACACCTTCCACCTGACCAGGTTGCTCAGAGCTCCATCCTTGGACACTTCCAGCTTCTCTGGGCACCCTGTGCTGGGGCCTCACCACCCTCTCAGTGGAGAATTTTTTCCTAATATCCATGGGTTCGGATCGAGCCAGTCTGGGGATAAAGACACTTGTGTGTTGGATTTGGGGTTTTGTGTTGGTTTTTTTCTCTCTGATGTTGCCCCGCACCCCACAGAGAAGGTACACCATCTCGGTGTCATTTCTGTAATTGGAGTGATCCCCTGCAGATCTGTTCAGGGGGGATGAAAGCTGGGAAGGAACTGGTGCTTCCCCTGCCTGTGCACACACAGAGGAACCCCAGGACACAGAGGAGGTGCCTTTGCACCCCCGGGGTCCAACAGAACCTGCAGACCATTAAACCCCCACATCAAACGGCGTCTCTTCCATTGAGGCTTTGTGACAGAAGCCAGTTCAGGGTGTTGAAACCCAGCTGGGATCTAATGGGCCGAGTTCATTAGGGCTCCCAGCAACTTCCAGGCTTTTCAGATGATGGAAATTCAGCAGGAGAGCTCAGTGGTGGTGGTGGCGGCAGCGTTTGATTGCTGCACTTCAGGGCAGCGTGGCTGATTTAACCACTTAATGAACCACAGCCAGGCAAGCCTGGGATTGTCATTTTGGGAGAAGCAGGTTCTGAAGGTTTTTTTTTTCTTGGCGAAATTACCTTATCAGTCCAGGTGTTTGAATCACCTGGAGACAAACCTTAAAAGAAAACAACCAAGACCTCAATTTATTTACTTTCAGGCAATTTCTGTACCTAAAGGTGGGGAAAAAACAGATTTTAATCAGGCACAGGAAACTTTTTTTTGTTTTCTTTTTTTTTCCCCCGAATAACTTTTCGAACCAGAACTGCATTGGATTTGGGGCTTTTCTTGAAGGAACTTCATGTGCATCTGCACAGTGCTGCCGTGGGGATGTGCCCACAGAGCTTTCCCAGCTCCCAGACTCATCTCCCAGCTCCCTTCCCAGCAGCTGAGGCTCCAGCTGTGCCTCTTGGTCCTTTCCAGGTCGCTTTTTACGAAAGGGAGAAGCCAAAACCTTTGTTTGCTGATGCTCACAGCGGAGGACAGGCGGGTATGTGGGTTTGGAAAGTAGGGCAGTGAGAATCCCCGGCGAGGCGAGCAGAGCATGGCAACAGCCTCCTGCTGAAAGGGCAGTCGGGCACTCAGTTCTTCCTGTTGTCTGGGTGGCCCTGAGAGCCAAGTTCCCTTTTGCCCCTCCGTGGATGTCACCTCCAAAGGCAGGGAGGTGACAAGGCAGCGTCACTTCCCCAGGCTTCCAGCGGCACTAAAGGGAGGGAGGTGAAAACTCTGCCTGTGTCAGCGTTCCCATAAACCTGCCCCCCACGGTGCCTCCGTGGAGGGGACCCAAGGCAGCAGACCCAAACCTGCAGACAATGCCTGCTTTGTCCACCTCCCTTCTCCTCGGGCGCCGTGAGATGCTGAGTCCAAACATTTAACCACAAAACGCATTAATTACCATCCAGCTCCCCGGGGTAAGGCCCATATGCCAGTAACCAGGGAAGGGAAGGGAAAAAAAAAAAAAAAGAAAAGAAAAAAAAAAAAAGGCATGGAAAGTACATCAATTGTTAAATGACTCCGACTGCAATTACTGCCACTATAAGTTCTTGATGAACATTTCCTAGAAACGTTTCGTTCTCCAGCCTCTGTGCTTGGAGCGGCGTTAACTTGGACCGTGCATGAGAGGAGCGACCCAGAAATTGTGGGATGAAGTCAACTTCCCACGTAATGACATGGGATGTGTCCTCTGCTCCTGTAATTCTGCCTCAACCCGCAGCAGAGAGCTGTTTTCCACGGGATTTTTTCACCCGTGGCAGATGCCAGGTCCAGTGGAACATGGTGTGTCCTCAGCTGCTCACTCCAGCTCCCGAGCCCGCAGCTAATGCTGAAGTTTGGCATCTGCCCCGGGTGGAAACGAGCTATCCAGGGACAGCTGCTTGGGAATTTCAGCAAGCTGCAAACAGTCTGACACCAGCAGAAGTTTGATTTCTCCCACACTGCCTGGAAATCTGGCGGGCTCGAACCTTCCCAGCAGCTCCAAACCCAAACTCTGCTCACAGCAGAGTAAGGAAACAGGAGGGAGCAATAACAGAGTGGCCAAGGTGGCAGGTGATGGATGGAGCCAGAATCCCGCTCGGTGCCTGGATGGGGGGAAGGAAATGGGAGCTCGTGGGGTTGCTCTGCTAAGGAGGCAGCACCTCAGCAGATGCTCTGGGATGCGCCGGGCCCGCGGTCGCTGCCCTTCCGCTGGAAGTCTCCAGGGAGGGACTTTGCAGCATCCCAGCCCAGGATCCCGAATTAGCATTGGAATGAGAGTGCTGGTATTTTTAAACCAGGGCGTGTCATTCCTGCCTTTCTTTTAATAGGTGTCCGTGGGCAGGTTCTTCTCACAGGCTCATCCAGCACTGCTTTAGGGAGCTCTGATGAACCCCAGGGTCAGGACAGGCTCTCACTTCCAGCTGGCACAGGATGGTCTGTGCCTTCCCAAACTTCCTCAGCACCTTTCTTCTCAAAGCACTTTTATTATACCTAAAACCCAGGATGTTCATACTGTGGCCCCACTGGCCCGTGTGCTGAGCTGCTCCAGTGCCTGAAAAATTCCCTCCAGAAATAAAATCCCATTTTTGAGCCCCCGGGGTCGATGTGGCAGCGAATTCCACCCATGGAACAGCGAGGGCCGGGGCAGGAGAACGCCTGCTTTGATATCTTTAACATCTGATGCCTCCAGTTTCAAAAGCACTTGGAAAGTTTGAGATGGAAAATCGCTGCAGAAAGGCCAAAAGTGCTGGAGAAGCGAAACAATAATACGTTGTTTTGCTGCCCTGCCAAATGGAAATGAACCTCCTCAATGCAGCATAAAATAATATCGAGGGAGTGACCCACTGAGAGCAGGTGGGGGGCCAGAATTACTTTGTTCTGACTCCCTGGCTTGGTGCAAATTTAGCTTTGAGTAAGTCACTTAACTCCCCTGACTCATTCCTCACCACTGTTAGGGTGGGTGATACTCATTCCCCCATGGATTGTTAGGAGGACTGGTGGTTTGTTATGTAAAGCTTGGACAAATTAAGTATTATCAGAAAAAAATAATAAACCTTCGAGAATAATATAAGCGGCGATTACTGACCTGGGAAAGAATCAAGAGCTTTCAGCGTTCAGAACCATTCTGGGCGTCTTTAGGGGCTTCCTTTGAATGGGGACTGTGAGGGGTTTGGTAGGTGACTGCTGGAAACCAGGCAAATGTCATCTAAAAGTAAAAATAATTGAAAAGGTATTAAACAAGAGCCGGGGCTGGTGCAGCGGGGTATAAACGAAATAAGCTATTAGCTGCTCTGCAAGATAACAGCATGGGAGCGCTTTTGTCAGAGGAGAAATGCAGCAGTGGCGAGGGAAAAACAGCCCTGGCAGCTCCTTTGGAGGGCTGGTGAAACATAAAAAGGCCCCGAGCGCCTCTCAGACCTCAAATTTGTTGCTCTACACCCACCTTTATGGGCGCCGTGGGAGAGCTGTTGCTTTGTGCTAAACCACTGCCTTTTCACGGGGAGGTGGGGCTGCGCTCTGGGGAGGCTTTTAAAGGGTTTAAACTCTTTACAAAAGCCTGTGATTTGAAAACTTTTGGTGGAGGAGGAGGAGGGTGAAGCAGAGAGGAAGGCTCAGCCCCCGGCTGAGTGGGGAGTACCTGGCTCAGTGTTCCTTATCCTGGAAAAAGAACTCAGCTCCTGCCTTTCCCACCAGACAGACGGTACAGCTTTCCCTGCCACGTGCTGCAATGGCCTTCCAATAAAAGCCCCTCGTTAAAACAGTTCCTGAAGCTACTGGGGACATTTGGCCCAGCTGGTGCAAATTTCTTACCCTGCCATGCAGCAACGTGAACGGGAAGCCCAGGACTGATGGATGAATGGATCGAATGTTTCTGTGACAATGCCATTTAAGGGAAATTTTTTTCCCTCCCCTTCCATCCCACCCACGTTCCAAGGAAGGTGGGGGTGTCCTTTGTGGTACAGGCTGCAATTAATTAATGGGCAATTACTGAGGGAGGTTCCTGGCACGGTCCTGCCGTGCTCCCACATCGGTTTGGTTACAGTGACACGATGGTTTCCAACTTAGACTGTCCCACCCCGTGAATCAGCGAGATTCCTTGGACTCTGTAAAACAAACAGAAACGAATATTCCACTGGCTCCCAGGGAGCCGAGGCTGTACAGGAGCTGCAGGAACGGGAATGAAAAGGACTTTGTCACATCGGTGGCCCAGCCCTGTCAGCTCCGGAGAGGGGCTGACAGCAGTTTTTCCTGCTCCAGATGAATTCAAGGGCATTCAAAGATGATATTTGCGTAAAGACATCCGGTTATGCAGAACCGAGGGCAGCAAAACGCCCTGGAGAGAGCAGGAGGTTTTGTCATTACCAGCGAATCCTCCCGTTGGTAACCATTCCATCCGGAGCCATTCCTGGCTGCAGGGATGGATTTGGGTACAAATTACAGGGAGGTTCATCCCAGCACTGCGTCTCCAAGTCACTGCGGGCCACCTCGGGGGATCCCACAGCCCCGGCCTGCCCTGGGAACGGCTCTGCCCAGACGTTCAGGTGCAGCTGAGCTCAGACTATTAAAAACAGAGTCTGGGCTCCCGAAAAAAAAAAAAAAAAGGAAGGACTGGGAGCGAGGGTGGAGGTGCCGGGGAATAAAAGCCGCTCTGTTCCCGCGGCCCGCGCTCCGCAAGGCACGAAGCCGCATGGGGAAAATGTGATCCCAGGCCGCGCTATTTTGGTGAAAAGACTGGGGGGGGAAAAAAAAAAAAGCTCAGTTTCGTTTCATCCCAATGTTTCGCAGTTCTCCTGCACAGATTTTCTGTCCGGCTTCTCGGCCCCTGACCTTAATAGCGAGGGAAAAACTAGGCTGGAGACTCTGCTGCCTCTTGGAGTGGATTTTCCTTGCAGCCAGGAAAGCAGCTGTTTGTGCTGCTCTGGCATGGCGGGTCCACGAGTGTGGGAGTCACTACACTTTAAGAGTTTTCCCTGAGGGTGAGGCGGGCTGAGGAGATTGTGGGGACACACACACACACACCACGACCACCTCCACGGCGCTGGCAGCGGCACCGCCAGGGCCACTCCCAGGCCTGAGGTCATCGGGCACCACCGGGGGCATGCCGGGCTGACAGGGAGGTGTCCCCGCCGCCATGGGGGGGGGGACAGTGGGGACCGCCACGTCCCAGGGGGGATCCCCGGCCCTGAGGGGACTCTGCCCCCTTAGCGACGCCACGCCCCTTCCAGGAGGTCACGCCCCCTTTCGGGAGGTCACGCCCTCTCAGCCCAGTCACCCCAAAGGCGCTCTCTCAGGGAGGCCCCGCCCCCTCGGGGAGTCCCCGC
>VXAY01003731.1:38334-64693 GCA_013399855.1 Oxyruncus cristatus | reverse complement strand
GGTCCCGGCGGGGCTCCGAGCCGGTCCCGGCGGGGCTCCGAGCCGCCCCCGCGGCTTTCTGGGGACCCTCCGCCCCGCGCCCCCGCTCTGAGCACCCCCCGATCACCCCGAGGGCTCCCCTGAGGTGCGGGGCGGCCGCGCACAAAAGCGGGCAGCGAGCGAAGGAGGGAAGGAAGGGAGGGAGGGGAGGGAGGGCGTGTGCCCGGCGCCGGGAGCGGGGTGCGGGAGCCGCGGCTGAGTCAGTGCGCGCAGATGGAGCGGGCGATAGCGCGGACCCGGCTGCGAGGGGGGGAAAAAGTCACTGCGGGGGGGAAAACTGTGGTGCGTTTTGCTGGAAGATTCTTTGCCCGGCCCGTGCGTGGCGGGACCGCGGGCGGCGGAGGAGGGGGAGCAACAACCTCGGCTCGCCACAAAGCATCGCCCCCCGCGGGGGTCGTCGCCCGGCTTTGTGTGCCCCGAACGCGGCAAAGAGGTAGCAAAAACACCCAGTTACTGCTCGCTGCCCTCCTAAGAAAGTCTACTTTTGTGTCAGAAACCCATCGCCAGTTTTTTTGGGTTTTTTTTATCCTATCCGAACCAGAAGAATGAGCATGTGTTGTACTGCCCTTATCTGGCGGAGATACCATATGGTATCTCCACATGTTTTGCATTCATTTATTGCTGTATGATGCAATATTTTGCATCCTCCGGGGCTCTGGTGATGCAGCATCTTACTTTTGACTTCGTATCAAAAGTGCACGGAGTAATTGGTGTTAATCTTCTCTTTCTGTGCTTAAACGCCCTTTAATGAAAAGCCTCTGTGGAAAAGTATTTAAATTCCTCAGATGAAGTTTCTTTCTGTTACAGTGAGAAAATCGGAGATCTCTTCATCTGAGATCTGGGGAATTGCTTTGTAAGAAAGCCACGATGACAAACATGGAAATTTCCAGCAGATTAGGTAGAGCTTTGCAAATAAGTTATTCAATATGTATTTTATTTCTTATATGCTACTCTAGAAGTGTCGAATTTTACCCCCTTTCATAGTTTTTAATAGTATCAAGAGGCAGTAACGGGACCAAGGGAGAGCAGTGGGGGATTCTAGACCTGATTTTTAGTCAGAATATTTAGGCTGTTAGTGTAGAGGTTAGAACTTACAACTCCATCAATTAAGTTACAGATTACTTTGCATTATTTATAGCAGTACTTCTTTAATATAACATGCCAACTTATCTGTCCTAAAGTTTGCTGGCTGATTTTTTTGTTGTTTTTAAACAGCTTAGAGCAGTGATTGATGGCAGAAGGATTTGGGGGCAGGGGAAATAACCTTTGTGGGTGTGTTTAAAGAGAATATTTCATGCATGAGGAGTGGCATGGAAGAAGTTGTAAAAATAGTTGTGAGAAAGATGTGTTCATTCTGATTTAATCAGAATTGAACCAGTAAAGGTTGAGACTGTATGAAAGGGGATAATCAGTGACACTTTTCTGTTCCTCTCACTTCTCTGTAGGCACGGGTTTAAGGAGGCTAAATTTGGGATTGTCAGTGAGTTGTTTCTCCCTCAAGGAAACCTTTTCCCAGTGACTGCCGCACACTGTACACTGCCCGCCTTTAGGATGAAGTTCAGGTTAAAAAAAGAAGTTATTCTTGTCTGCCTTCACGATGTTCAGGTAAAGGTTATTTCCCTGTAAAATCCTTCAGAGGAAGAATAAGCCCCCGGCCCAGCAGACAGACCAAAACAGTTGTTTCACCTGGGTGTTGCTGCCTGTCCCACACTTTACTGAAGCTGTTAAGCGTTATCAGGGTAGTGTTTCTGGAAAGCCCATAAAAGCCTCGTTTTCTGTCTCGTTTAGATGGTCACTTCAGAAAATGCAAGCAGAATATGGTTATCGAGTGGAACTAAGAGCGTCTGTGTAGGGGAGCACTAGATTTTGATTTAGTCATTTTTTCCCCTCGGTGTCTGGTGCAGCTTTTCACCTCGTTGTGGCTGCGATGTAGGAAAAAAAAAAAAAATCTGAATTTACTGATCGGTTTTTGACGTAGCCCATCACTTTTCAGGCAGTGTCTGGGCTCTTGGCCCTCCCTGAGCACTGCTAGGCAGCGAAGCTCTTCAGGCAGAGGTAGTGGAAAGGCTTCTTGACCAAAATCATGGTCTCTGCCAAACGCCCGGAGGCCCAAGGGCGGTAACTGTATGACCTGAGCACAAAGGATTGTAGCAGCCCAGACTAAGATGAAACAAAGGTACGGATTAAAGCTTGAGAAACAAACCTGCGAAGCAGGAGAGAAAAGGGTTTGGCTCCATGCCCAGGACGTTGGGTTTGAACCTCATTAAATTGTGATCAGTAACAAAATAGGACGGGCACAGCACGGAGAAGAGAGCACACATGGCTGGGTTTCAGTTATGAATAACTACGTGGGGCTGGTTGTCACCAGCAAAGCGATTTTTTTTTTTTTTTAGTCCTCAAAAGACAATGTATCTGTCCTCTGTAACTTGTGTTCTCATAGCCTGTGGTGATAACTACCCGCGGAATTAGGGTGCTTAGGTAGGAAAATATGTTACAGCGCTGAAAGGGAGGCGATTGATCTGTTCCTCGGTCTCACAATGAGTAGTTTCAGCAGTTTTTCATTACAGAGCCGGTGGGCTGCCTGTGGTCTCTTCTAAACCAGCTGTAAATATTTTTCAAGTCTTTTCTCCTGAGAGCTGATTAGGAGAAACCAGCGATGTATCTGATTTCATTTAGTTTCCTTGTATGTCTCCATGTTTTATTCATGAGGGAGGCCCACTTCCATTGTCTGACAGGAATATTTTTCTGTGCCCTAGTGGCATTTCAGAGTAGTGAAGGCTGCATTGTGGCGAGTGTGCTCGCAGAAACTTGAGCGCTGTGATCTGAACACAGCTTGTGTGGGTCACTTGGAATAATAGCTGCAGTTCAGTTGATCGTGTGTGGAATTTTATTGTAAATAAAAAGCGTGGTGGACTGACCTGGTCAAACAGAACAAGGAAATCACAGGACGGAGTTACAAAACTCTTTGTGCAGCTCCTTGAGGGGAGTGTGCAGAGGAGATGGGGATGGAGCTGCCCTTGTTGTTCTGGAGGGCAGTCAGGGATTGCATCCTCCTGTAATAGCGAGGTGAAGACACGCAGGGTCAACAAGTTCAGCGTTAAAGGCAAAAAAACCAAGACTCAACAAACAAGAAATTCAGAGTCTGCTGGCACGAGATGGCTCAGAGCAGATGTAGGTAACTGTTGAGGAAGGTGCTCTCCTCTCTCCTAGGTGACCTGTGTATACTTGCAAATCAATTAGACCTTGGATTTCTGGCAGCTTTCAAATGTCATTGCGAAATTGGGCACCTGCTTTGAAAATCAGATAGTGGCTACTATTTGTTTACCTGTGGATTGTACTCTCGGGAGAAGAAAAACCCTGCGATTTCACATTTCATAAATACCCCACTCTGAAACACTCCCAGTGACTGCAAGAGAAGCTTGTCTACGTTTTTGTATATCTGAATTAAACAGAGATTTGGCAGGTGAACTGTTTGTCTTCCGGGCCCTGGGTCTGTTTTGTTCAGCTCAGGAAGGGGCTGTGTGGATCCTGCATCTCCGGCAGCAGCTGGATGTGAGCTCAGGGCTGGGCTTTGCCTGGATTCAGGTCTGCCTTTGTCTCACTCTGCTCATTCCCTTACGTAAGCTCTGATGTGTCAGTCTGGAGCCCTATGGCTGCTGTATGTTGGTTTATAACAAACCATCCCATGATCTTGTTTGTCCTCAGGTTTCTTTCCCTTTTTTCACCTCCGATGTAGCTGTGCAGTTTAAAGGCCCGTTGGTACAAGGAAATAACAGGACTGGAGACCTGCAACATTGCTTCTCAGAGACAGCCTCGGCAGGGTTGTTGCTTGATAATCTTATTAGATAAGTCTCCTCCTTACGTAGCAGATCATCCTTTGGAGGGTTTGATGTAATAACCTCAGCACCTGAGAAACCTCCTCAGCCTGCCTTTGATACGTGTCTGGTACAGACAGCAAAGTGTCTCTTGTGAGCGAACACTGGGCTGTTGCAAGGAGCCCACCTTGTATCCTGTGCTCAGGGGTTAGAAATCAGGCCTTTCCCTTCTTTGGCCAGCAAACTGTATTCCTTCAAATTCTGCTTGGGGAAGTTCTCACACCACAGACATCCTTGGCTTTCTGATTGGAATCTGATCGCTCATGTAGAAACTGGTGCGCTTGGTACAGCGTTGTTAAAAGTACAGGGGTGGTCTCCAGTGTAAATGTTAATTTTTTTGCAAAACATTGGTAAAAAAGCTCAAAGCCTGCTAGCAATCATTTCCAAAGGGATTACACAGATGAGTTAACTTTCCTTCAGTCAGGAACTGCCTCTGAGTGCACTGCAGCAGTAATGGTTGTATTCCCTGGCATCCATCCTCCCCTTTCCAATGATTAACATCTACACAGCTCTGATTGTCAAGAGAACTTGTGTTTTACTTTGCCGCTGAAATGAGTCTTAAACGCTTAGTGCACTTTTCCTCTGTTTCCCCTCAGAGGAGTCTGAAAGCTGCCTGAGTTGCCAAATTCCAGCTCCTGGCCCTTGGCAGGCTGTGGATCACCCTGGGCTGTACAGTCATGGGCAGTGGTGCTTGTGAGTCACTCGCTCCGTGGTTCAGACAAGTGCTCTATGCCACAGATGCGTTCTTGGAACACGGATACTGCTATAAAAGACAAATTTGTCCTCAGTTTTCCCAGCTGGGATTTCTTAGGGTGTGGATCGAAGGCTTGAAGGGGAAGGAAAGGGCTGTGTGTCAGAGCACTTGGTGTGGGACAAACTTCAGGGCCTGGGTGCTGTCAGAAGTCGGGGAGACCTTACTGAACACCAACATTCATGTGAGAATGTATGAGGAGAAAGAGAATCCTCCTAAAGAGAGTCTTGTCTGTAAGTAGAGAGAATTGGTTGTTGGGAAGTAACAGGGAGAGATGAGGAACACTTACATAAACTGGGTTTTGCTGGTAGGAAGTGGGTGGGAGGTCTGGGACAGTATTAGCATCCTAAGAAGTTAGTAATCATCATCCTCCCAGCCTGAAGTGACTCAGTGTCCCTGTCTACTCCTTCCCTGGTTATCCTGACCTCATCTTGTGGACGGAAAAGGAGTTATTGATGGGAGGAATGACTTGTCTTCCAGTTGGAATAGAGTGAGCAGAGAAGTGATTGGTTCTGGAGCTGGACATGGGGATTTTTGAAGGCTGAGTTGTCCCTTACAGAAATCTGGGTTTGGAAGAATCTAATTTGGGAATTCCTTGAACTTCTAGCTAAACAGTAAGCTATGTACTCTGGAAAGTGACTTTTGGACTCTCTGGGGGTTGATTTTTTAAAAGTGTTCATTAGCTAAAAGGGACAAGAAAAGCCCTGGGCTGTTATTTTCTCACCAGTGTGTGTGTTCAGATTCTCTTTAAATGAGGCATTTGTTGTGATGGGACGAACACAAGGCCTGCACACTTTTACAGCAGTGCCTACACCAGTTCCAAGTTCTGGCTGGGCTGGACATGCCACTTAAAAATCTGCAAGAACTGCTTGTACAACTGGGTAACTGTACTTGTCAGTAATTGCATTTGTTGCCTTTTCTTGGGAGATGTTCTCTTTTTTCCCTGTAACCAGGAATCAACTGAGCAGCTCAATTCTCTAAAGCCTTAACCGGGCAGCGTGGGAGAAAACAAGGTGGTTTTTGTTTGCCAGCGCAAACACTTAGTTTGTCTAAGACAACGAAATTTAATTAAGGTGGTGGTTGGTTGCAAATTGACGGTCCATGGAAAAATAATTCACGACTGTATTTGTCATCCATCTAATTTGATTTTTATCTTCAAAGTTCTTTGTAAATAACCCATCACAAACAGCTTATTGTCCTAATCAGGTTTGGGGTTTTTTTCTGCATATTCTTCGGTGTGGAATGAACGATAGAGTTTCACTCTTAAAAGACGTTCTAGGTGCTCATTTGTGGTATTAAGAGTTTGTGCATATTTTAACAGGACACCCAAACTCAGAATGATTGTCGTCTTGGGAGTTTAAATAGAGGTTTATTTAGAATATTTCTTTCCCTAGAAAAAGATAACACTTAATTTTTTTTAAACTTGTTTGGAGTAGTTAAGAGTTTTTTAATTCAAGTCCAACGTGTTTGTGGCACAGTCTGATTTTTAGGGCTCTGAATGCTGTGTTTGTTTTTCACTGCAGCATAAACAAGCTAAACTCTATTAATTACAAATGTCTTTGTGTGCGAGTTCTCTGAGGGTTCAAACTTATTCCTTGTATTGTTGGCCAGACAAAGGGCAAGGAACTTACACGAGGAAAGGAAATGACTTCGTTCTGAACACTGAATATCCATATTAGGTATAAACTAAATATAGGAGTGTAATCCAGGAGTGAAGTCATATCTGTATATTTTCATGGGAAGAGCTAATGGGATCAGTCAGAGCTACTGGATCAGCTTCAGGCTTTTTTGGCTCCGTTGAAACATCACTATTTTGGCTGGAGTTTTCTGCTCCGTACTTTGGGGAGCTGCTTCGCTGAAACGAAGGAAATAGTTTTTAACGTGGTTTCAGCTAGAAATAAAATCAAAGTGAAGCATCAGGACATTTCTGTAGCCTTTCAGAGGGGTGGATTAGCCACCCTGGTGAGACATGCTGTACTGCAGCTCCAGGAGATAAGGCAAAATGTCCCAGAGGAGGAAGTTGTGCCCTGGAACAGCAGAGCTCCAATCCCATCTCCCAGGGGATGTGGAATTCAGGCAGGGAGGTGCCTTTCAGTCACTGAGTTGCACGTTGCTTGTGTTGTAGAGAGATCAAGCCTTCCTCAAACCCTGCAGCTGCTCTAAAGTAAAAATTCCGACCCCAGTTTTGGTCTTTGATGATTTTTTTCCTTCCAGAGCTTCCGAACGTGCTGTTAGCAGGGGAACAGGCTCGGAACTGCACTGATTTTTGAGGGACTTTGGAAAATGGGGGCAAGTTCTTTGTTCCTTGGTGCACTCCTCTGTGGGTGTTGCTACTTGCGGTCTGATTTGGAGGCGGGTGTGGTTTTAGCTGTATTCCTGATTTTACCAGCACGTAGAAGCTCCCAGGTGGTGGCTTTGGGGCTGACATGTGGACATGAAGCTCCTCTGGGCTCTCCTGCTCCTGGTGGGGTTCTGTCCAAATCATCCAGGTGACTGGAATGACCTGCCTGGAACAGCTCTGGACCGTTCCTCCCTGCTGACCTGCCCAACTCTTTGCTCGCCTTCGCTCCCTAAATCAGGTCATAAAATACCACAAACACAGTTCTTTGTTTCTCTGTCCTGCGGAAGTGATGCAAATCCAAAGGTTTATTTGAAAAACTCTTAAATGCCAAAGGTACAGTTTTTACTTGGTGAGCCCCAGTGACAAGTTTGCAGTTCTTTGCTGCAATTTTGATGCTTTGTTGTGTGGTGGGGGGAGATTTGGAAACGGGCTGTAGCCGAAGCACATGCCGTGCTTCATCAGCAAATTTAATAAGTCTGGGGAGAGAGAATCATTGTCTTATAAAATACCCATTCCAGGATTATATGCTGGATACCCAAAGGCAAGTCTCGGGCATGATAAAAGAAACCTTTAGTCCTGGGTAGTTAATTGTCTGCCTCCAGTTCACTGCCAGAATATGGCAAGAATGTGTCAAGCTGTGACACAGCAAATTTTGGTCAGTGAAGCCCTGTTGATCATACAGAGATTTGTTACGATGTGATCTCTCTGGTGAAGGGGCAGCAGAGATGCCAGGCTCCTGCCATTAGGGAATAATTTAATTTCCCTAGGCCAGGTCAGGAAGTGTCTCGTGTGTGTCTGTCCTCAAGAATCCCAGGAGTTTGTATTCATATCATTAAGCTCATTTCTCCACTGAAGAAAGTGGTGGTTAGTGTTTAATGCAGGTTTTGGTTCTGACTCTTCATCTGATTCTCCCAAAGGATGAACATGGGATAATTTCTGTTCTCCAAAGGACTAAAAGTGCTTAATTAATTTCTGCTGAGTTGTGAACTTACTTTAATACATCGTGGAGATCCCACAGCCTTTCCCAAAAGCTTTTCAGTGAGAATTGGGTAGCAATGAACGAGAGTTGCAGGGAAGTGTGCGAGACAAGACTAATTATTTTGTCAGGAGCAGCATCACAGGGCTAAAAATACCATCATCCCAAAATGGCCAGTTGCTGTTCCAGTCAAATGTCTGACACAGTGGGGGCTTATCAGAAAGGTAATAACTTAAGAGGCTGCTTGAATGGGTTGATAAACATTCCTTCCCCTGGCGAAACTGCCAGATCTCAAGTAATTGCAGGGACTTCAGTTAATTTTTTCTTTTTTTTTTTGTTAAGCTTGTTGAGTTTAAAGGAATTTCAGCCTGACGTGGAACTTGGTTTGCTTACAAATTGCACAGAGGTGATGGAGCTCGTGAGGGGACAGTGGTAACCCAGGGTGGTGTTGATGTCAGTGAGCTTATGGGAAACAGAGAGTGATTATCCTGGGCTTCTTGTGTTTTAGGGGATTCCAGGTATGAGAACTGATCTTCTGCTTTGTGTTCTCTATTTATCCTACATTCTCCTTAAAGGCCTGGCTGTTTGAGGTAGCAGTGATGGCCCAAGCTGCTCAGTATTGTGACTGTTTCAATTTGGGGGGGGTGTAGGCTGTGATTTGAGAGTTTAAGTCGAACTTGATACAGTGTGAACCTGCTCCAGTATTCCCTTTTAAAAGTCAAATAAAGGGGTTACACCAATCCGTGTAGTTCATGTGAAGATAAGACTGAGAGATGCAAGTGCTGGAAGCTTAATTTGGAGCTCCCTGAGGGCAGCTGTGCAGTTTGGAAAGGAATGCCCACTCTCTCTCTGAGAGACATTTTCATGTTTTTAGATGGCACATAATGAGGGATTTGCTTATTTTACCACTTTTTTAATTGAAAAAACTTATTTTTTTTTTTCGTAAAGATATTGGGGAAACACATTGAAGTTCAGTTATAATGACAGCAAGAGACCGAGATCACACAGAAAAGACATGGGGATGGTGCTGTGGGCTCATCCACTGACAACACACCAGGAACAAAAGTGATTTTGTGGTAACTGTGGTATTACCAAACTACTGCCCTTTGAGGGGAAGAGAAAGGCGTTGGATGTTTTATTTAAAATCTTCTTAAGGTTGTGAAAGAATTACAGGAGTTAGCTTGCTTGTCAAGGGCCCTTAATAGTGTGAATAATCTTCTTAATAGTTGCTTAAATCTTATTTTGCTCCCAGACTGAATCTTTAGTGACTTTTTGACTTAGTTTAGCAGTAAATGTGTGGAACAGGTCCCAAAATACTTAAGAAAAGGTGTACTGTGGTATCAGCTGGAATAACAGCTGATACCTGAGGGAACAACGGCCTGAAGCTGTCTGGATTCTCTGCTCTTGTCTCTCTTGAAGAGGTTGACATGGAGCTCTAAACTGTGCCACGGTTTTCTCCTCTATTAAGAAAAACTTTTAGAGGAGAGTTGGTTCCTAAACCTGACAAATGTCAGCTGTTAATGAGCACTTGGAACTGAAGTGAGCATGTTAGTTATTGAACAGCTCTGCCAGATGGGAATTCTAGTGGAAAGATGAGGTCAAGAAAAACAAGGGGAAATATTTAAAATCTTCATTATTCTGTCTTAAAGGTGTGGACTTTTTTTCCTTTACCTTTTCAAGGTGTTCCACACTCTCCAGCTGGGACCCCACACCACAACTCTTGGGCACCTCTGCCTGTGTGGCTCCTGGCTTGGGACATCCTGTTGGGCAAGGGGTGTGTAGTGGGTGGTTTCCAGGCCTTTTTCATTCACCTTTCGTGTGCATGTGCTGATAGCAGCTCACACTGGCTAATTATTAAAGCAAGAGGATGTTTTCACCACATTTATGGAGTGTTTATTGCTTGGTGTGTCTGGTGGGAGAAGAACAAACATGCTGCCAGGAGTTGTCCAAGGTTGCTGTTGGGTTTGTGCTGGCAGGGCTGTCCTGCTGAGGCGTTTGCATAGTACAGAGCCCGAGACTGTGTTTACTTCCATTAATTTATGCTTATGGTACCTTTAAATTTTCTCTTTTAACGTGGTTTTTCAGTGCTGTGTTTTACACTCCCCAGGACAACTGAGTTTGAAAGGAAAATCTCACGGGTCAGGTTTCTGCACGTTCAGGTTGCAGTCAGTGTTCTTTGCTCACTGTCACTGCCATGAGGACAATGAAAATGAGTGTTTAAGCTCCTGTCTGTCCCCACAGTGCCTGCTGCTGTTACTGCCTGTGCGTTTCCAGCAGCAGTAATGAAAGGTTTGATCCCTATTACACAGGGCACGAAGGTCCTTCTGATACTTCGAATCTTTCGCTGGATGTGGTTTTGGGGTTCTGACCTTTCCTGGGTTTGTTTATCGGGGCAGGAAACTTCTTCAAGCTGTCAGTGGTCTCAGCCCTGTTTTGCTATAATGTGCCACCCTTGTGTGTGGAGATGTTCGTGTTTGATGTGCCTGGTGGCACAAGGACACCTCACAGAGGGAAAGGCTTTCCCATGGAAGTTGTGGCACCAGCTGTGCCCCGTCCTGGAAGGGGGAGCTGAAGGGGAGGTGAGTGACAGGTAGGTGGAAGCGTGGGCTTGTCATTCCTCGGGATAAAGCTGGTTGGACCGAATTTAGTGGCATCACCATTCAGGGCCTGACTCTCGCCTGCTCCCTGACCTGTTCCTGCTGTGAGAACACAAACCAGCTCCCTCCTCAAACCACAGGCTGAGAGGGTGAGCAGGGATCGAACACCGTGGACTGCAGACCCTCCTTCACTCCTGGTCTCTCCCCACGCTGCCTTGTCACCTGTTTCATTCTTTGAATGCGACTTCGTCAGTATTTGGGACAGTGGGAGCCTCTCAGGGATGGTTTGGTTTGCAGGGGGAATGTTTGCACAGCACATCCCAGAGCTCATCCATCTGCTGCCTGAGCAGCCTCGTGGAGCAGCTGGAACACCGCAGGGAGATGTTTGATCACTGTGCCATCACACACTGGCACATCCTTCCCAGGGTGTCACTCTTGACATCTTATCTGAAAACCCCCTCAAAGAGCAGCACAGAATGCTGTTTATTCAGCTGGGCAGAAGCTGCAAGGATTTGGGCTGATATCACCAGCCCATTTGCAGTATTTCATGTGTGGAACATCAAACCGCTCCTTTCTGTATCCTCTCTGCCTTTATCTCAGGAGTTCTGAATTGCTGCAGGTTTTTCACTTGAAGCACTTTGTTACCTTAAAGCATTTCCTCTCAAAACAGTAATCCTTATAGGATTATTATTAATTACTCAGTTTTTGAATGAGCTTACTACTCATTAAACATGCAAGGCTGATTGTTATCTGCTGGTTTGAGGCGATGGGTTTGCATCGCTCTGGTTTGCTCATGTAGTTTTCTTAGCAGTTTTTTTTTTTTTTATTATGGTTAAAACTGAGGCAGATTTCAAGATTTTCGAGTTCTAACTTTGAATATCCCCTCTCATTTATTTGCCTTTTCCCCAGCCTGTTTATTAGTTGGAACATTATTCTTCTAGACTTTGCAGAGGGCAGATTTCTTACCTGGGGGAGTGGGGACTTCCTTGGTGGGGCAATCAAATGCCTCCAGTAGTTGTCTTTGGTGAAAACCATTCTATGAGATACATCTAAAATGCTTCCCCCTCCCCCCCCCTTTTCACCCAAACTTTATTTTTTACCACTTCTGGTGTGACAATTCTGGAAGAGATGCCCTTGATAGTTTTGGATAGATTAGGAAATGCTCTTGAAGTGCCCTGCCCTTTTGTTTTATTTTCATCACATTGCTCTGTGTGACATTGCTCACAGATGCACTTTGACTTGACTATTATTTCTGCAGTTATTTGATCCAGTTTGGGAAACTTTCTGAGGGTGCCTTTTCCCTTGTTGCTCTTTGAAACAGTTTTGCAGGCCTTTGAGGCCCAAAATGTCTGAATTCTGGTTTGCTCTCAGGTCTGTACTGCACAATAAGGGCTTTGTGTCCCTTTGTGTTCCTTTGCTTGTCTGTTTTTCCTGTCAGTCTTCAATAAACTCCAGCACCACCTTGGTAAAGTAAATCCAGGCAGGTTCTTGTATTAGGAGTCAGGTTAATTTTTATGCAGCTGCAAAGACAAACATTTCACAATATAAGTGGAATTTTTTTTTTCCTTCACTTAGCTTGTTTAGCCACTTAAACAGATGCATTTTTACTTGTACTCTCTGGGGATTTGTTTTTGGGTTTGGTTTTTTTTTTTTTTCGGAAAAACAATCTCGTTTGAATGAAATCACTGCTCCAGGGGAAGAGAAAGGGAGGAGGTGACTTCCTGGGCTGGATCAGCTCAGCTCAGACTTCCAGACAGTGGGATAAGTAGATTTTTTTTCTGTTTTTTTTTTTCCCCTTTCCAAGTCTCTGGCACTCTTCCCCAGGCTGAGCTGCCTGGCATTGGGAGTTGCCAGTAGTTTTACTGTGGCTGTGATAAACCAGGGTGACGTCTCAGCGAGCAGACTGGTTTGTTTTACTGCCTTGTAACTCTCTCCTTCTTCTTGGAACTCACTTTCTTATTTAAGTTTCCTTAAAAAGCAGCTTTGTTTGTTTATCATGTGACACTGGAGGGTGAGTGCCCTACTGTGGTTTTTGCTCAGCTCCTTCTCTGCCACATCCTACAATTAAAGAGGTCAGGTTTGCCACCTTTTCAGAAGTTTTTTTAATTACAGTTTGTAGGGAGTAACACACAATTGAAAAATACCGTGTTTGCTTCCTGTGGGATGTGTGGCGCTTCTTTCTGTCTGATCCTAATCCTTACTGGTGAAAACCTGGCAGAGAAACATAGATACATGAGAAAGTTCTTGAGTGCACGTCCTTCAGTTGGGCAATGGCAGAACTGAAAAATTACCCTAATTGTCGGCAGGTTGGCACTGTTTATTGATCAAGATTTTTAGGCTGGTTTTAGGAAGAATTTGGAATGAAACCTTGAAGCTTCTCAGTGTAGAATGAGCATAATCTTGTTGACTAAGCAATACTCTAGGCTGACAGTGTGAAGAAGTCAGTGTTTAATATTTACTCTACTCTGATGGTGATGAGGATTAGACACTGAAGATATCCTGGAATATTATGGCCTGGATTAAAAGACAAGGCAATGACAAGTTTCCGGCTTCCAGTAACGGGCTCAAGCACAACTGTTACGTGATTAACCCCCCGCACCACAAGCTGTGTGGAATTCCAGGATATTCCTGCAATATTGAAAGGTTTGGAGTTCTCTGCCAGCACAGCTCTGTTCTGGTGGAGAAAACGAGAGTCTTGCACAAACATGCCCAGGACTGGTGAGCCTGTGCAGGAGATGCTGAGGGACTGGGGGCGCGCTGTGTCCCGGCTGAGGGGCTGCAGCAGCCGCAGCGCTCGGTGCATCCAGCACAGCACAGAAAACGGGCCTCTCGGGCAAACAGTTACAAGGCAGAATTCCTCGGCTCAAGAGCACTGGAGCCAAAAGCTTCTTGGCATCCTGAGTGCATTCCTTTTCCAGTATGTGCTCAGAATAACTTGGGACTTTTTGGAGCAGAAGTGGGACAAACGTTTGACTGGAGACGGAGGCTGTGCTCGGTTCTGCTGGTCAGCTGCAGCTTGGGAAGCGCAGCAGGTTTTGGTCGTGGCACTGGATGTTATCGGGCTACAATCCTTCGTTTCTGAGTCAGATAATCCTAAAAACCTGTCTTGCCTAAACAAAAGCAGATGCTCTTGGTTGTTTGTTGATTTTGAATGTTAAACTTGTGTCGGGAGAGAAGGAAAGTTTCAGGACAAGTTGGCTCTGCAGCCTGAATGCATTTGACCTTTTTTGGTCCTCACTGGCCACTTTGACTTTGGCTGAGGAGGATGGACCTTAATGAAGCCACAGTTCAGTGCTGTGCCTGAATTTTTAAACACTTCTCCGTTCAGTTTTTTAAAGAAGCTTTTCTTTGGGTTCCAGTGGGTTCAATGGGATGGGGGCATCTAGCCTGTGCTGCTACTGTGGTGTAACCTCAGGGACCTTGCTTTGATTAGCTTGCTTGAAGCTGCCATAAAACTTGAAGATCAAGATAATTTCTCAATCAAAGAATTGTTTCTGCTTCAAAACGTGAAGCCTGGGCAGGACAAAATGTGTGTTTTCCTTAGATGGGATGAAGTGTTGTCTTTTTCAAGGGTAGATAAGATCTTACACGTGGCAAAAAAAAAAGACAGATGAGTATAAATCTATAATTTACCTGTAGGAAATGTCTGTTCGGTGTAAACACAGCAATGTAACTGTGGTGGGAATTGCTGAAATGCACCCTGCTATCTGCAGGACAGCAATGTGGTTAAATATTAACGTGCACGAAACACAGCTGGTGGACACGGAGCGCAGGGAGAAGTCATTCCTCGTGGAAGTGTCAGCTGAGGTGGGAACACACAAATCCACATAGCTGGAATCCTTACAACAGCTACACCTACCTGTTGTGAGGTGTGGACTGAGCTTGTGTAGAGCAGAGTGCCCAGAGGAACCAAACTGCCTCCGTTTGATCCTTTCTGAGACGCTTTTGGAATTTGTTCTCCTGAACATGAGAAGTCTCGTGGCAGCTTTTAAGACAATCATTAATCTGCCACAAGTTTTATGCTTTACTTTCCGAAGATAAAGGAGGCAATTTGTAATTTATGGCAGAAAGACAACTTCCTTTTTCTTTTAAGTCTTCATTAATGACACTGATAGAGGTTTGAAGAAAACCAGCCCTGTTTTATTGTCCACAACAAAATATTGGGAAGGAGAGTCAGAGCTGACAGGAGGGGGACACTGGTAGAAATGAGTCCATAAGCTGCAGGGACACAAATGAGTTTGAATCCTCATGTCCTGGTCTTTATTGACAACTATTAAAGGAGACTCAGCTTTATCTGCAAAAGCACCATGAGTTTTCAAAAAAAAAAAAAAGTAAAAGCTTCCTGAATTTAAGACAGTTTCATTGAAAAACTTAGTTTTCCTGGTCTTTGAAAATCCTGGTGTTGCTCTTAACTTGCAAAGCCTTTCTTCATTCTCCCTGCTCTGAAGATGAAAGGACTGGCCAGGTTTTGAGAGTTGTGCTCGTTTAAATTACTCTGGGAAGGACTCTAATAACAATAAGCAAAATCCATTGAAACTCACCTGCTACCAAGTACATGTCAAGATCTGCCATATAGGGCTGCTTTAACTACTGAGCCAGTTTTCTCTCCAGAGGATTGAATTTTATAACCAGATTCAAGGTTTCCAGTGCCTCCCGCCCCCTGCAAACTAAGATTTTCCAGCTCAGCGATACATCCCTCATTGTCAGAGCAATCATGAGGTCCATGCCATCACTGGCTGCCCTGGGGGGCTGCTGCTGCTGCCCAATGGACCTTTGTTGTGGCAGGACAAAGACTTCACTGATGAATTGTCTATCAAAAAATGGGTTTGGGATATTACTTAATTGTCAGTGAAGTCTCTATGTACTCGCAGTGATGTCTTTCCTCTCAACACCTGCAGGGCAATAAAGGTTCTCAGTCCCCTGGCTGCAGTTGGCTCCCTGGAGCACTGATGGGAGAGCACTCCAGTGAATTAGCCATGCCTTGGAGAAGAGAGTGGGGGGGAAAAAAGGATAATAAAAGAGCAAAGAACAACGCTGGTGTTGGGAAGCTGCCATCAGAAGGTGTGGCTGCTCAGAGGGAGACGTTGGATCATCCTCAGCGAGAGAGAACTGGTGTGGACCGAAACATTTTTTTGGCTACATTTCACGAGGCCACGAGGAGTAAATGGGTCACTTGGCTTCATAAATGTGCGAGTTTCAGTTGCTGTTTGGTTTGCCTGTTACTAAAACCTTTCAGCAGTGACTGTGGGCACGTGGAGGTGGCACCTTTCTACCTCCTAATGAAGGCTGTGTTCTCTCCTGCAGGCTGGCAGCGATGGGGAAAGCATAGGAAACTGCCCTTTTTCCCAGAGGCTGTTCATGATCCTTTGGCTGAAGGGAGTGGTGTTCAGTGTCACAACAGTTGACCTGAAGAGGTAAGAAATACCTGATTTATCGGGCAATACAGTGCTCTTGGTGTAACAGAGGTCTGCAGGGCTGATTCTCTGCAATTAAAAACAAAAATCAGTCCTCAAGTAATGAGGAAACCTTGATTTAAATGGCGTGTTCATTGGTGGTTATTGAGAAGTGTCTGTAAGCCAAAAAGAAGGGGCCTGGTAAAATCCCCTTGAATTTGTTCAATGGTGCTCCTGGAAAACTTAACAACTGACAAGAATGTTATAACTTTTATATATATAAAACTTTTATATAAATTTTATAACTGAATATTGAATCTTACTTTACTAACTTCACATCAAAATGAAAACTGCTGGCTGGGTCAGATCTCCAGTGGTTATTGGATAACTGTCACAGATAATGGGCACCCTCCTCCTTTTCTTCAAGACTTTAACACAATTTTGCTTATTTAGCAATAATAATAATAATGAAAACACCAGGAAAATATCTGCTCAGGAGGTAAATACAAGCAAAATGGGTAGGAATAAAATGTGGAATATTCTGCCTCTGTGCAGTGTGACTGAAAAAGTAGCCTCTCCACTTGGAAAATGTGGGTAAGGAAGGTGAGAAGTGAATCCAGAAGTCTCAATTTCCTGAAGTTGGGTGGGTTTTTTTGTTTTTTTTTTTTCTTTTAATGCTAAATTCAGCAGAGGTTTTGTGTTTGCTTTTGGTGTGAAGTAATGTTTTCCCAGCACTGATGGAACACAATGTTGGTCACTGAGCTACAGACAGAGGGGGAGAGGCTGCCGGTGCTTCCAACCCTGATTGTCAGGAATAAAGCCAATGGAAATACACCCTGCTCTCCTCTGAACCCAACATATAAGGAAGAAATCACCATGCTAGAGTTAACCTCTTACTTTTTTTTTTTTAATTTTTTTTTATGAAAGAGGTGGTTTGTTTGGATTTAAAAAGAAAAAAAAAAAACCCCACACTGAAGTTGCTGCTTCGGGGCCGGCAAGGAGCGTTAAAGACTTCCATGTGTGGTGGGGCTGAGGCAGGAGGAGAAAGCAGCTTTTGTCAGCTGTGTGAGCATCTGTAGCTGCTCCAAGACCTTTCCTGGCCCGTCTGGGCTTCCACTGCAAATATTGTTGCTGCCAGCACCAAAAAGCAAACGGAGAACATCTTCCCTCTGTGCTTTGGGGGAAACCTCCGGAGCAGAACTCGCGCCCGTGAACTGCCTGTAGGTTTGGGCTTCCTTTACAGTTATTGGGGTGGGGGGATGAGAGGAAGGTGAAAAGATAAATTTTAGTCCTGGAGAAGAATTTTTACTGCTGCACCAGTCAGAGATATCATTAAAATGCCAAATATGCCTGATGAATTGGCTTTATTCGTGTCCCTTCAGCGACTTTGGGTTAATTGGGTGGGGGACTGGGGTGTAAGAGTAACTTGTAGCGTAGAAATTGGTTGCAGATGTTTAAAGCTGACCTTCCTTACACAAGGAAAGCTTTCTTTCAGGTTTGGGTTTTTTTTTTTTAATACTGGGGAGGGGAAAACACAAAATAAGTGCAGAATTAAGGAGCTGCAGAGGAATAGGTCAAATAAACTACCTTTTTGTTGTGCACTGGAGGGATTTTCTGGTGAAGGAAACCAAGGACCACTGAAGCTAATTCAGATTTTTTGAATAGATGTTGATACAAACTTAATTCCTTTTAGACTTCAATTAAAGCTTCATAAATACAACTTCAGAGTTCTAGGTTGACCCAATAGAATGTCAAATCCAGCTACTTGCTCAATAGGGAATGTTTGATAGCAGATGGGGTTGTTTTCCCTTGTTATCATTACCAGAATGATAACAGGGGTTAGGCGTTGGCTTAATACTTCTAAAATTGTCACAAGAAACTGCTTTTCAAGGACATGATCCATTCAATTATCTCCTCTGCTCTTTGTTCCTGCTAAAACCTCTTGTTGAAGAGCACAGTAGTAATGGTTTTAGGCATCTGAATTTATTTTATTAGCAAAAAAAAAGAAAAAAGGCTCTACTTGCAAACCATGTCTCTGCCTCATGACATTGTTTGTGCACAACAGCAAGGCCAGCTCTGCCTGTTTGTGAGGCTTAAAGGGTCATGGTTGGGTACAAAAGTTCACCAGTGGGGGACTTTGGGACACTGGAAAAACTGAGCTTGGTTTGGCTGACTGCAGGGTGGGTATTTTTCCCCTCCAATAACTGGCACTGCACATCACTCTGCGCTGACAAAAAAGAACGTTTTGCAGTTCTTGGTTCTACTCTTGACACGCACACAAAAATATGCACATGGGCAAAAGGAGTGGCACCTCCCACCCTTCCCAAGGAACTGGGCATTTCTTGCTTCTCTTTGGGCAGACAGAGGGTTTATTCTTCCCCTTCTCAGCAGCAGCATTTCAGAGCTCTGACTTGTTCTGGTGGCCAGAGCAGAGCTGCAGCACAGAAACCATTTGTGGGGCCTGGAGCAACACCCCAGGCCAGTTTGCCCTCAGCTGGGATCTGAAATCCTGTTTTAAACATCTCACTGGGGTGGTTTCACAGTTATGTTGACAGACTAAGTTTAAATGACAACATTAGTAAATATTGAAAGGTGAATCCACACCGAGCAGCGTGAAAACTGCTGTGGAACTGGGCACAGGGGGGGTTATTGCTGATTTCCCCCCACACACCCTCTTTAGCCACACCTTGCAGTACATGTGTCATTTAGAAATCACTGCAGCAGACGCTACATTTGGGGGCTGGGTTTTGTCTGACCTCCCAGAAATGATTTGCAATGCCAATTGCCATCCTGGTTTGTGGCAAAGCCAGGAAATGTTTGTACCTTAACTCCGGTGTTCAAGAACCTGCCCACTTAATTAGGCAGTGACAGGCAAGATCCTTAATTATGTGACCCTGCCTCCAAAAACCCTGGTAAAGTTTGGGGCAGGTACAAACCATCACGGAATTGTTTTGGAGTGGTTATTCAAGGGTGTTGAACCCCTCTGTGATGTTTGGACCTTGGCTGGGGGATGTTAATCTGTGCTCTCTTTTTCCTTGAAGATACAGGTGGTCTGGTTGGATGAATAAAATGCTCTGGGGTCCCTGAGATGCACTCTGGTTCTTTGGAACACTTTTTTTGGGTAGTTCATCAGACCAGCCTGCTTCTGAACCAAAGCCTTGCCTTTGATAGTGTTGCTGCAAATCCGGTGGTCTTGCCTGTGTTTGTTTTTCAAATAACATTCCTTTTGAGGAATTTTATCTCTCTAACCTGCAAAATTGGAAGTGAGCCACAGGGACTTCCTGTAATTGTTGGGAGTTCCAAAGCTGTATTTAAATGAAGTGTTAAGCTACTTAAAGCATTAACCAATGACAGACTTTAAATCCTAAAAGTTAGAGAGTGATGGCAACTATTAGTGAAAAATAACTTCTTTGAAGGTTAAAAATTGAAAATAGTTAAATTCCTGCATTAATAAGACTTCTGTCACCTGGCTTAAAGCAGTGTTTATGATATTCTAAAGGATGAAAATCAGTTTTCTCACTCAGTCCCACATGCAGTACCAGGTAAGCACACTCTGGCACTGTGACAGGATCAGCGGTGGGCAGGACGTGAAATTCTGGCAGGGGATCTTCATTTTGTGAGCAATGGAAAACAATATTGATGCAGGACGGTCCTGTGAACTGGGCTTAGTTTACAGAGTCCCCCTGAAAGCCCTGCTTTCTCGTGCTGCCCTCCCTGGCTGTGTGTGTGGGCATGTTCCTGATCTGGTTTGCCCGCCCGGCACAGCCAGGAGGATTTCCTGACCTGCAGTTCCAGTTTCCCGTAAATCCAGTGCCTGGTGCTGGCTCGGAGACGTGGCCACGTCGTGCAAGGCACAACCCCAGCTCAAGGGTTATGGTCCAGTTTGCATTAGTTCAAACAGTAACCAAGGGGCAGCTTTCTCTTGGCGTCCTCGCTGCTGGTGGTTGTTGCTGGTGCAGCAGAAGGGGCTGGTCGGGCTGCTCTGCCCAACCTGCCAAATGTCACTGCACTTGTGGCTCACCTGGACCCTGGGAACGGTTGGGTGTCAGCCACAGGGACTGGGAATTGCAGCCTGTGGCATGGAGGAGTCAGACTGTGTCCTCCGAGCAGTTGTCCTGGGGCTGGAGTCAGTGCCTTCAGCAGGGGGAGGTTCAAATGCTGCTGCTGCACAAGAGCCGAGCAGTTCCCAATTCTGTGTCTGCTGCCACTGGTGTGGGACCAGCTAATGCCCAGGTGATTTACTGGGGAATTTGGCTGCAGCTCCTTAGACGGTGCTTTGGATTTTATACCTTGCAGTGGATCCACATCTCGTTACTGATTTCAGCTTTAAATCTGACTCTGCTGACAGGGCAGAGGTGAGAGCTTGATGTGGAGTGTAAGTCGTGGTGTTTTGGGGTGGGTGGGGAGCTGGGGGTCCGTGCACAGCTGACACACAGGCTCTAAAGAAACGCCTCTGGGGCTGGGCCTTGTCACTGCAGCATCAAGGCACAGCCAGAGGAGAGAGAAGCCAATTGCTTATAAAATAGAGTGGCTTAACTTGATAGGGATTACTGAGCAAGGAGCCGGAGTGAACAGCGAGATGTGTTGCCAAAACTGACTTAAAAGTTAGAAAATGTGCATTTCATTTGCTGCTGTTTCTCTCGTGTCTACTCACACTGATGTCGAGGACTCCTCTCCCAGGTGTGCTGCTCTTCTTATTTGTAAATAGTCCTTTTACTGGATGAAACTTCCAGCATGATTTTAAACGTGATGTTTAAAGCATCTGTCAGCTTGTCTAAACCAGATTCCCTGGGCACACGATAAATGGTTTATACACACTGCTCTGGATCAGAGTTGCTCATTTCCAGAGCAGGTCTGTGTGAAGGGGGGAGGATTATCACTGAGCACAGATTATGCTATATATAAACTGTTCTGCAGAGCTTGGGAAAGAGAGAGTGTGTTTGTGTGGTGTGTGCATATATATATATATCCCTGCTAGCCAACATCGTATAGATTTGAGAATAAACATAGCTGGGGGGTAGGAGGAAGCAGTTGGTTTTAAGTGTTTTAAATTTAAAGTGTATTCCAAATGCTCATCGGGTTGTAAACTGGCTTTTTAAAAAGCAAACTGGTGGTACCTTTTTAAAACTGTGAGGACGTGAAAAGCTCAGGCAGTGGAATGGGTGTCCCCTGCTTACTCTGGTCTTGGTTTGTATTTCACCCTAGAAAACCAGCAGACCTTCAAAATTTGGCTCCAGGCACTCACCCCCCCTTCATTACATACAACGGGGAAGTGAGAACAGATGTGAATAAGATCGAAGAGTTCCTGGAAGATGTTTTGGCTCCACCCAAGTAAGTGTTAAAATGATGATTCGTCCCCTCAGATAAACACTGTTCTCACAGTGCACCAATGATGATGTTCTTCAGCATCAATAAACTGAAGAGAAGACATGGGAAATAGTTTGGGGTTCTTGCTTGTCACACCTTCTCCTCTCCAGCTCCCTCCTCTTTGTATTAAGAACTGTTTTCTCTTAGAGATTATTTTTAAATTGTCCTCTGTGGAGTCCTGTCATCCTTCCTACACTTCCAAACTCAGTGACTCTCCCTTTTGGTGCCGGGCACAGGCTGTTCTGATGGCGTGTCCAAACCCATGAAGATGAGTCTGCTCTCCAAAACTTAGTCCTCACTTGCAATAAACTGCAGTGGGGACCTGCTGTGATGTGTTCAGGCTTTCTCTAAAGTCTTGGCTTTCTTCTCCTCAGCTGGCAGGCAAAGGCAAAATCCAGACACTGCCTTCAACAGACTGTTTTGTCTTTTTAGTGTGGCAAGACTTCACTTTTTTTGTTAAAAGATTTGGAATCCACAATATTCAGGAACAGCTGATATTAATTTAAATGGAAAAAGACATCTGATTTTTTTGTTTGTTTGTGTACAGGGAACAGACAAGTGTATTTAAGTAGTTACCTGCTTGGTCCCTGACTATGAATTGTTATCTGCTTGAAACAAATGCCTGATTCAGAAAGCAGGGATATGCTCTGGTGATCCTCTGAAAAGTGATTTAAAAGGGGGTTTAAACATCTTAACTTAAATGGAAGTGTGTGATGTTACATTTCAGAAGCAACTCTGAAAATGGATAAATTGTTAAATCTACATTATGTAGGATATTTTTTAAAAGGGCATTTTTTAAAAGGGCCATTTTGTACTAGTCAATATATACGATGATCATCGTTGTGCTAAACGTGCTGTAGATCTCCTCCTTTCTACTTTCCAGATACCTGAAACTTTCACCAAAGCATCCAGAATCAAACACTGCTGGGATGGATATCTTTGCCAAATTTTCTGCATTTATCAAAAACTCTAGACCAGAAGCTAATGAAGGTGAGTCACGTGGGGGGCAGTGCCTGGGCACACGTGGTTTCACTGGCTGGTGCTTTTCAGAGCGGCTTTACTGTGAAGTGTCTCACTGACAAATTTAACTGTGTGCTGATGGACCCCTGGGAGAGTCTCAGGAATGAAACCTGTGGTTTAACATCAGAGACAAAGATTTCAACACTTTGAAAGGAGAGCTTCAGTTAGTGTTCACTCAGAACTTCAGCAGGGTTTGTGAATACCCCCGGTACTGGATATTTACAGCCACTCCAAACTGGAATGAAGTGTAAACATTTTAACATCCAGAACCAAATTTCGTGCAGTGTCTGGGTCATACCCCAGTGCTTGAGTTTCTGTGCATCTGTTGCACTTGATTATTTGACCTCTGTAGGACTGAGGGCTCCCATTCAGAGTTCTGAGCTTGTTGCTTTCTTTAAGGGATGAAGAAAGTGTGTGGAAGGAAAACAGTCGATATAACTTATTGATCTCTTGTGTTACAAAGAATTCACAGCTGGACCTTCAAATAGTTTAGTACAAATCTTTCATGAGGGAAAACCAAAGCCTTTGTGCTGTGTTTCAAATGGGGAGATGCAAAATACTTATAAACAGCTGAGGAACAATTTGGGATTTTGTGGGGTGTGCTGCCCTCTGCTGTTGCATTCCCAAAACCTGCTGTATTCCAGAAACCTCCTGGGGACTCTGGGTTTGGTCGTGGCTGTTTGCTGAGCATGTGACATTAAACAGATTATGTTTAAATGTATATAAACCCCAGCATAGCTTAATTCCAATTCTAATTCTTAATTCTAAGCCAGTTAGGCACAGTCTTAAGGAACTGACATAAGCCACTTCTTAAACCAAAAATAAACCCTTAGCGTATTTTAAATTAGTGTAAACTTGTGTATTAACCAGCTTTTCAATAACCTGCATGTGTGGGGTATTTAAAGGGGTTCTGGTTCAGTTCCAGTGTTCCTGGTGACCACAAAGCCAGCTCCAGCAGTGCTGTTGCCACAAAAATTGCTCGGGGGTTACAAACCCTTCAGTGCATGGCCTGTGCTGGGGAGCACGGTGACGAGGGGCTTTATTCTTCAGGTCTGTTACTGGTATCAATATTATAAATGAGGATCTGCTTTGTTCTTAAAAGAACCCCTTAAAACTAACTCCCTCTGCAGCCTTAGAACGTGGCCTCTTGAAAACCCTGCAGAAGCTGGACGAGTACCTGAACTCGCCCCTGCCCGACGAGATAGACGAGAACAGCATGGAGGACGTGCCCGTGTCCACGCGCAAGTTCCTGGACGGCAACGAGATGACGTTGGCAGACTGCAACCTGCTACCCAAGCTGCACATCGTCAAGGCAAGGCCTCGGGGGGGCTGTGAAAGTTGAGGGCAAAAGGCTTATGGCTTGTGACATTCTAGAGCCCAGCTGATCCTGTGTGTGACACTCCAGAGCCCAGCTGATCCCGTGTGTGACAGTCTAGAGCCCAGCTGATCCCATGTGTGACAGTCTAGAGCCCAGCTCATCCCATGTGTGACAGTCTAGAGCCCAGCTCATCCCGTGTGTGACAGTCTAGAGCCCAGCTCATCCCGTGTGTGACAGTCTAGAGCCCAGCTCATCCCGTGTGTGACAGTCTAGAGCCCAGCTAATTCCGTGTGTGACAGTCTAGAGCCCAGTTGATCCTGTGTGTGACAGTCTAGAGCCCAGCTAATTCCATTTGTGACATTCTATGGCCCAGCTAAATGTGTGTGACGTTTTATGGCCCAGCTAATTCCAGATGTGTGACATTCTAGGGCCCAGCTAATTCCAGATGTGTGAGATTCTAGGGCCCAGCTAATTCCAGATGTGTGACATTCTAGGGCCCAGCTAATTCCAGATGTGTGACACTCTAGGGCCCAGCTAATTCCAGATGTGTGACACTCTAGAGCCCAGCTAAATGTGTGTGTGACACTCTAAAGCCCAGCTAAATGTGTGTGTGACACTCCAGAGCCCAGCTAATCCCAACTGCTTGTAGGCTCCCATGTAAGTTTAATTACAGCATTAGCAGCACCTGAAGCAAGATTCGGGTCACGCACAAGGGCTTTGGGGCTGCAGCAGTTGGATTCAGTGGAGGTGTGAACCTGTAGGCAGGGGATGAAGTGGCAGAACCCAAACCCCTTTTCCTGCCCTGACCCCCGAGGTCCCAGGCAGTTTGCAGTGCTCAGATCAGTGAGGTGGAAGAAGGAAGGTGGAGATGAGGTGAGCAGCTGATGGTGGAAGTGGATGTCTGCTCGCTCCTGTAGGGAAAACTGCCCCGTGTGCAACCAAGGAAATGACACAACGTGAAATAAAAGGATTGTATTAAAAAAAAAAAAGAGTTGGAAGTCCAGAAGAGGTGGCCTGGGACAACCAGAGGAGTGCAGGTGTGTCTGTGTAGCTGTGGTGTGGTTTCTCTCCCTGTCTCCAGGGATCTGTGTCAGTTCTGTACTGCAGATGGAGCCACAGATCCAGCTTCTGCCTGGGTGCAGAAGCGTTTCCTTGGCTGAGGACAAACCCAAACAGGGCCGGGTGTATCCCTGAGGAACAACTTCTGCTGGCTTTAGGAATGACTCTGAGTGCCCTGCTTGGTAGGACAGCCTCACAAGAGAGTCACCAGCAATGGAGAAGTGCTTCAAGTTGAAGGATTCAAATTCATAACCCAGTTCTTTTCCTTTTAGGTGGTGGCCAAAAAGTACCGCAACTTCGAGATCCCCAAGGAAATGACGGGGATCTGGAGATACCTGACGAATGCTTACAGCAGGGATGAGTTCACCAACACCTGTCCTGGAGACAAAGAAATTGAAATAGCTTACAGTGATGTAGCCAAGAGACTCACCAAGTAATCAGCACTTGCAAAAGGATGACTTCCTGCATATTCCATAACAATGCTTCTAACAGACTGCTCCTTCCAGATAAGATATAGCAATTGTTTTTTTTAATTTTTTTTTGTTTGGTTTTTTTTTTTTTTTTGCATGAACTTGCAGTTATTCAAAGTTACGGTGGATAGACCAGGTACAGTAATTACCTAAAGTTTGCAGAGTTAATTATAGGCTCGTTTTCCCTTACCTCCTTTGAATACCTTTCATGCAGTCGTGTTGCACTGGGGGAACTCTGGATTCTTCAGTGTGAGAAGGGTTGTCTTGCCCCTGTTGCTTTCCTCTGTAAACGTTTGGTCCCTGTCCATGAATTGGTTTAGGACACTGCCTCGCTGTATGGTACAAGGAATATTTATGTATTTTGGAATTTATTGCTTTTCCAGAAGACCTGTACGCAGTTGTCAATACCTGTGACACAGTGAACTGTACCTGCTTGTCTATCCTATTTACATAGAGAAGGGAACTTATTATCCAAAAGAGCCATTTGCAGAATATTTGGCAGTTTTTTTTTTAATTTAAAAAAAAAAAAAAAATCTCTTGAAGTTGAAGTCACAGTAGTGGTTGAGAATGGACTCGATGTGGAGCTTGGATTGGAACGACCTCAGCATCAGGGAAGTTTGAATTTAGGCTCCAGTGCTGTAGCAGGAAGTTCAGAGTTCAGAGCTGGTTTTTTCAGTTGTCTTCAAGAGCTCGATGAGGTTCAAACACCTCCTCCTGTCCCGAATTCTGAGTTGCAGCAGACCAGTACTTGTAAAGATGCCCTTGGCCATCGGGAAACAGCAGAATTGGAAGCTGCCATCCGTTCACCTGAAAAAATTGCAAGTGGTTTCTTTTTGGTAGTTAAGAGCCTTTGTTTTGTATAGGTCTTTTCGGTGATTATTTACTTCAAAAAAAAACCCCCAACCTGTTCTGTCATAAACCAAGTCCGTGTAAACTGTAGTGTCCTGGTTGGTAACGTGTGAATAGCAGTGCAATGATCAGTGATGTGCAAAATGACCCGAGAGCCGTGACAGGGGGAACCTTTGGGGAACTTTTTTATGCTCTTTCTTTCCTCGAGAAAGCTAAAGTGACCTTGAAAGACAACATTTGCCTTAAATTTTAGTATGCAGGTCTGGTTTTTCTTTGTTTTTTTTTTTTTTTTTCTTTTTTTTTC
>VXAY01003731.1:24771-35157 GCA_013399855.1 Oxyruncus cristatus | reverse complement strand
ATCCTTTTTTTTTTTTTTTTTTTTTTTTTTTTTAATAAACAGCAGCAAAACGCAGCAGCTGAAAGGCCGAGGAGACCCTGGAAGTGTCTCCACTTCCTGGCGTAGGGACGAACCAATTTGTCAGAGGGCAGTGGAGATTTTCATGAAAGGAAGAAGAAACCTGGACAAGACCTTTGCTTTCAGTGGGATGGAAAGGGAACTCGTTCCAGGTGGTTGCCTGAGGGCTCTGGGACACTGGTTCCAGTGAAAGCTGAGTATGAGCCGAGTGTCTGAACGGTTTTGCTGCCTCTGAAAGTCTCCAGGAGAAAGGGTGGATGGAGTGACTCATTGATCAAGAACATGTTTAGCTGTAGTGGCTCCCAAACTCTTCTCAGTGGATCACAGGAAGCCAAGGGGAGCCCTTGATGGACTCACAGGTCAGGCGATGGTTTTAACGGGGTCCGTGGTGCGTGAGGAGCAACTGAGTTTTTAATCACAAACATTTAGGAACTGCTGCTCCAGGCCTTTGCTTCACTGAATTCACTGCGAAGCGAGATTCCCTGGATGTGGTGACTGGTTCACTCCCAAGTGGTTGGGTTTGGGGGGGTCTCCTGAAGTCCACAGGCAGAGTGAAAACAGTTTAATCTCCAGTGAAACACAACGCAGCAGCTCAGGCAGTAACAAAGTGTTTCAGTCTGGGTTAGGGTTTTTTTCCCAGACTCCCAAAAAGTTGTGGTGGCTGAGCAACTTGAGGTTGTGATGGCTGCGTTCAGAATGAGGGAAATCAGTCAAGTGTTGTGAGGTAATTCCCAGGAAGTCTTGGCTTAAGGTGGCAACCAGAGCCTGGCTGGTACGTGTGGGATGAGCAGCGTGGAGGTGAGCGGCCCTGCAGAGCCTCCTGCCCTTGGCCTGGCTAAATTTGGGATGAGCTCTCGAAGCTGATGCTGGACGGTTTCCAGAGCTGGAAGAAGAGAACTCATGATTCTTTGACTCAAGAGGAGAACTGCTGTGTTCTTACCACCGGCCAGAGAGATGAAAACAAGTTGCTAAACGAAGATCAAACATGTGAACTTTATAAATAAACAAACAGAGTCGATGCTAAGGGACGTCTCAACTGCTTTGCCTGCGGCAAAGGGCTTGGCAGGACCCAGGAGAACGACTTTGTCAGTTTGCACATGGAGTTCTTATTTTAAGGAGCCTGATTGAAGTGATACTGCTGCTCTTAATGAGTCTGAAGGCAGCGCTGGTTGAAACACCCTCCCCCTGTCCACGCGTCGGCTGGGCAGAAATCACCGACGGTGCTGAGCTCCGGGGGTAGAACGTGGCAACGTTTTAAACGAGGTGTGATCAGAAAAGCTGATTGTGAGGAGCTTCTGTGAGCACTTGAACACTCAAAGGCAGCAGGTTTGAGAGTGTGCCAAGCAGGCAGCTTAGTCAACTGCGAGCGGCGCCTGCCCGGCCGAGCGCGGCAGCGCAGGGGTTCCTTTGATCTGATGTGCCTTTCAAGCCTCCTGTTCCAGGCCTTCCCGTTGGGGAGAAGGGACTGTGGCTCACGGAAGTGGGATTGCTTGGAGGGGGAGCAGAACCCAGAAAATACCTAAAAATACCGGCGGTCGAGTTTGCAGGGGGACGGGAGCTGGGAACAGGAAGCTTGTCGGTCAGGCTGCCCAGGGCAGTGGTCACAGCACCAAACCTGCCAGGGCTCGGGAAGAGTTTGGCCAACACTCTCAGCCACAGGGTGTGACCTCAGGGGTGTCCTGGGCAGGGTTAGGAGTTGGACTGGATGACTCTTGTGGGTCCTTTGCACCCCAGGATGTCCTGTGACTCTGTGACTCCTGCCCAGCACTCAGTCTGGTCAGCCTTGCCTCTGCATTCCCAGCTGGATCTCCCATCCTTGACAGCTTCTCCTCCTGTTTCTCCCTTGGTTCCGTACCCCCTGCTGCAGCCTTTGCCATGTGATGCCTTTACCCAGATGTGGAGCACAGCTGCAGCTGGTCCTGTTTTCCCGCAGAGCAGCTCCAGCCTCCTGCAGTCAGTGCCCGGTAGCTCCGAGCTGCCTTTTCCCAGCTGCTCTGGGAGCTCCTGCTGTGTGCACACAGCTCTCCCGGGAGAACTCCAGCTCCTGGATGCTCCTGCAGTTGTTGTGGGATGCCTGGAAAACGACAGAGACCCCGGTTGTCTTCCTGAACAATTTACTGCCTGAGGCTTGAGCCTCGTTAGAGACTTTGCTGCTGTTGAACACAAAACTGGGCCCTTTGAACAACCATGCTGTGCTACATCTCTGGAGCTGCACAGTTGTTGGGGGTTGTTTTTGTGGTGCAATTCTTGTTGGGAAGAGCCTAATGAGGAAGAAGGATGATCTGGAACAACAGTTCCCTGGAGTTGACTCTGGAGGCCTCCAACTCATTTCTTGTCTGTGTCAGGCAAACTGTTTCCATTTGCAGTGAAAGCATAGAGTAAATTAAAATGTAGGGTAAATTATTCCCCTTTTCTTCCCCCCCCCCTCCCCATTTAAACAATTTCAAAAATCCAAAGGAACGATTTCCTTTGAAAGATTTCTGGTAGTGTTTTCCATCCGCAGCTCCCAACAAGGGGACTCCCAAGTATCACGGGCGACCCTTTGGGATCTAAACGAAGACCCTCTCGGGGGGCCGAGCTTGGCGGATGAACACGCACGTGCGGCTCCGTACAAGCCCCAGCCGCACCTCCCGAGCTCCTGGGGTGAGGAGGGGAGCTGAGGCTGCTGCCCTGGAGGGGGTTTGCTTGAGGACAAGGGCAGGTGCCCTGAGGAAATCGGCTTTTATTGGCTGTGCTGGTCGCAGGGGCTCCGGTTTATCAGCTTTGTTGGCGACCGGGAATGACGTGCCACGAGCGTCGCAGAGCTCTGCCAGTGGTCAGCCCCGTTCTGTGGCTTGCAGCTGAGCTTTTTCGTTTGCCCTGGGTGGGTTGATCCGTATCCGTGGGCTCCTGCTTGTGGCTGTGTTTGAAACACAACCCAGGGATGGACCTTCTGCTGTTCTTTCTGTCCCCGGGGGCACTTGGACGACCCAAACTTTGCTCTTTGCCCGCCAGGTGCCACCCCCTGTGACACAGGAGGGAAATGCTGGGAGTTTTCACAGCTCCTGCTTGTGTGTGTGTGGGCAAGGCATGTGCTGCTTCAGCTACTTCTGAGTTTTAATTCCCTCAGGCAGTATTTCCTATAGGGACTGGGAGTTGCTGCAGTCTGTGTTTTGTTGGGTTTTAAGGCAGTGGTTGGCTCTGCATCTCGCTGCCACCCACTCGCCCAGCAATCAGGTCCGCAGCAGCACAGGGGCATTTACTGCAGGCCGGGTGGGTTTGAGGGTTCGGGGTGGGATTCCTTCAAGGGGCTTTAAGTTCTGAGCTTTTCGTGGACTTGGAGCCAGAGCTGGCACACGAGGAGCGTGAAAGAATGCTGCTCTGAGCTTTGGGGGAATTGTTCTCTGCTGGATTCCTTGAGGAGGGGAATTTTGCACACTTGCAGGCAGCTCACAGGGTGGGGATTGTCCCTGGGTCCCTCCAGGCACCAGAGTGTGACAGACCAGCTCGGTTGGTCTGAGACCCTTTTGTCCCAGTGGGGAGTCGAAGATGCACATGAGCAAACTTTCTCACGGTGTGACTTTGCCCACAGGGCAACACGATACAAGGTCAGTGTTCAAATCCCTTCTCAGGCTCCCTCTGGCCTTCCCCTCCAGCCCAGACTTCCCCCATGGCCAGTTACTCTTTACAGCAGGGCTTGCTCAGCTTTCCCATGAAACTTCCTGCTCCAGACTGGATCTGTGGTGGCCACTGCGCTGGTCTGGGCCAGCTGGCACTTCATTTCCTTCGGGAGTGAAGTGTTTGGAGAGGGCTGGGGTCAGGAGGGAGGTGCTGCCGTGTAAGGCGCTGTGGGGTGAGGAGGAACTTGCTGGGGGTTCCTGGGGGCAGATCCTGCCCCTGGAGAGCTGAGCTGCAGGTGCCTCACTCTGGGTCCAAATGGTTAAGCCTGTGCTCAAGGAGGGAGAGGCTCCTGAAGGTGTTGGATGGTTGGAAGAGAAGGATCCCGAGTATCCTAACGCGACTCGGTGCACCGGGAGCCTTTGAAGTGCTCTCCTGACATCTCTCCCGGACCAGCAGCTTTCATCCTCCGCCAGCGCTTCCCCAGCTGGGCCGATGAAAGGGAAACTACAGAAGCCATAAATCCTGGCTGGTAACGTCTCCAGTGGGGAGATTGCACAATGAGCCCGAGCTGCTGCACAAGATAAGAGAAGGCCTTGAAACCCAGGCAAGCCGGGACTGGTTCCCAGGAATAGCTGAGCTCCACAGCTTCGTTGGGGGTCCCTCCGGGTTACCGGCGCAGGAGCTGCCTCTGGGTGCCCTCCTGTGAGTCACCCAGTGCGTGTCTGGGGCAGAGATCCCCGGCTCTGACCTGGCCCAAGGGGTGAAGCCGTGTTTTGGGTGCCGTGTGTGGGTGACACCGCCCCGCTCAGCGCTGTCCTGCCGGGGTTAGGCTGCTCCCAAAGGGCTGATCTTATCACCCGAGCTGAGCTCACAAACGCACCCACCTCCGTGCAGTGGGGACACAAGTCAGGGCCCCCCTTGGCAGAAGGGCCAGGGAGGAATCCAGGAGCCCTGATTCTCCAGGGTTGGCCACACTGTGTGGTTGGAACAGGCGATGAAAGGCGAGGCCTCTTTGTATCCTGACGCCGAGGGAGCAGCCGGAAGGCTCCCGGCTTTATCAGGAGTGTTGGTTCAACAGAGGGGAAAAACACAGCCTGGATTGCCAGACAGCAAACAGGAGCAATTCCTGGGAATGTTTCCTTGAGTGAATGGGAACGTTGTTAGTGGGCAAACTGGAATCAATGTTGGACTCCTAATTTTATTTACACCCTTGCTGTGATGCTGATCCCTGCCCAGCCTGGGAGTGATTCTGTGCAGAGTTCACTTGGGAATAAACACTTGGCTCTGCAGGAGGTGCCAGTGCATCAAGTTGGCTGCCAGGCTTTTCATGGGACACTTTTCCCCGTGTCTCCACAGCACTAGTCCAGCAAGTCTCCCCTTTGTAGCAGCAGACCAGGAAGGAGTGATGGGCGAGAAGCCCAGTGACCCCTGTGAGAGGGCTGGTGGCATTGTGGCACAACCTCTGAGAAGGTCTTGAGGCTCCACGTCAGAGGCTCTGTTTTCCCACTGCTTGTTCCTGCAGTGGCACTGGGAGAGAGGGAACCTGCCCCTTGGAGCACTGGACGTTGTGCTGCGGCCGCGGCTGCTCCGAAGCCCTTCGAAGGGGGTCGTTGCATCTTGGTGGCACAACGTTGGCCGGGCAGCTGTGGGGGAACCTGCCGGTGCTGGAGCACAGGCTGGGCCCCAGGGAGAGCAGTGGGGTGGGGCGAGGGACGCGGGGCAGCCCCTGTCACAGCCGGCCAGAGGTCTCAGACCTGCGAACCGCCCGCTCAGCCCTGCCCGTGTCGTTGACTCTTCGCTCGCTCTGCCCCGGGCTCTGACCAACCCTCCTTTTGATTTCCTTGCTCTGAAGTCCCGCTGGCACCACCAACTCCAACTGGCCTTCTGGGGGGGGGCCTGGCCCCTTCCCGTCACATGCCGTGCCGTGGGCAACCGGGGCTGCCTCTGTGTGTGCGTGTGTGTGTGTGGAGGGCAAAGCGGATCCGCCGGGACGCCGGAGAGCTCTGGAATTTGGCACTGACACCCAGACAAACCCAAGGCTTTGAGGAGGCAAATGCTGTGTCTAGGAATTCAGATCAGCAGCTGTTAGTAGAAACCTCAGTCAGGCAGGAGGCTCCGGAGCTGCCGTTGCCCTCCAGGGATGACTTGGCTCTGTCGGGGCGTTCGCTTCGCCCGCTCAGAATTTCTTGGAGAGGGAGCCTCAGTATCAGCTACACCCATGAGGTATTTTCCTCTCTTTGAGTTGAAAACCAAATCCTCAGTGTTTGCTGCCCTGTTTACTGGGTCCAGGATAAGCCTTTCCAGGCACTGTGTTAGTGCAAAGGTGTGAACAGTCCTATTTGAGCAGATGACATGGATTTTGGGGAATCAGGACTTTGGGGTCTGCTCCTTTGGCCCTGAAGCTCTATCTCCTGTGCCCAAAGGGCTCCTCAGGGCATGGAAAGCCCTGTTGGACCAACAGTGAATCTTCCCCTTCTCTAGCACCCACATCTCCCGCAAACTCTTAATTTCTGCGACAAGGGAAGGCAGCAGCCGGGACGTGCCCAGGAAGAAGCCCTGGATGTGTCAGGAAGGTGGAGAGGAGAAACAAGCCCAGGAGCTCCTGTGCCCCGAGCCGGCTTCTGGGACCCGGGGGAGGCGGTCCCAGACCCCACAGGCTCCCGCAGCTCTGGTGACACGGGAGCAGTTCGGTGGGGAAAAAGGGCCCCATGTCTGTTGGCGCGGTTTGGGAATACGCTCCAGGTGCTGCCGGTCCCCAGGAGCAGCGCAGGGGCTGCCATGATCCAGGCGGCCTGTGGAGGTCAGGCTCGGCCCAGGGAATCTCCTGGCAGCTCCCGGGAGCAGCCGTGAGCTCCGGCTGCTGCCCCAGTCGGGGCCACCTCGGAGGCTGCACCTTCCCCGCACCGGGGTTTGGTGGCTCCCACCGCCCTCCTGCATCATTTTTGCTCGGTCGAGAAGGGGGAATGCAGAGACTCTGGGGGACGTTGGACTCGTGGAGAGGCAGAGAGCGAAGGAAGCCGAAATACTCCGGTCTGGCCCCATTTTAACAGCGTGAGTGTGTTCGGGCTTGACTTGGAGAAACGTTTGTCGCCGTGTTCCAGGGTCTGCACCACACCTCTGGTGTGCTGAGCCGTGTCACACCCTGGGGATGGAGGTCAGAGATGGCCACAGATGGACGTCAGGACCCCTTTTGGTGCTTTTCTGTGCTTCTGTGGGGCTTTTTTTTCCAGATCCCTCCCCGTCCCACAAGTGCAGAACATTGGGAACGGATGAGTGTTTGCTGCTGGAGGAGCCTCCATTCCCAAAATGCCCCAAACCACTGAGGCAGCTCTGCAGCCTGGACAAAGCTCTCAGTATAAGGTAGTTTTTCAGGACCCTGTGGAGCTCAAGGCTGGGTGATGCCTCTCTCCAAACCCTGCCAGGCAGCCAGTGGGACAAGCACCTCCAATTATGTCCTTTAAGACCACCTGTGTCCCACAAGGCATTTCCTTGGCCCGTCCCTAATGGATCCCCACTGAGGATCCCAAGCGTGGCGGGATCCTTGGGAGGCTCCTCCTGCTCTGTGCTGCCTGTGCAGTGCCCGGTGCTAACTGGAGCTGAGTTCAGGCTCCTGAAATGACCTTTGCTGCTGGACTCCTGTGTCCTGCCCACGGGATGTGGCTTTGGTGCCACCTCAGTTACCACTGGCAGTGACTGTGGGGAACGGGGTCACTGCAGCTCTGACACAAAGGTCCCCGCTGCAGGTTTTTAGGCTCAGCTGAGAAGAAAAGCCCCTCTCACTCCTTCATCTCTCCCACAGGACTCCTCAGCCCCTTCCAGGAACACTGTGACAGTGACAGCTGAGGGCTTCATGGCCCTGTTTTCCTGCAGCAGGTGGGACACAGGTATCAAACCCAGCTTTCCCCAGTTCCTGGTGCTGCACCACAAGCCCTTCCTGCCTCCTCCCCTTTCCAAGGGCCTTGTGGGAGCCTCTTCCACGCAGAACCACGTATTTTTTTCCTAATATTGGATTAGCCCTGCCTAAGGCCATACAGGATTATCTGACAGAGGGAGTTTGGGAAAGCCAGGGAAGAGGAGGAGTCTGTCAGGCCTTTCTTGGAATGTGCCCGGCACTGGACATTGATGGTGCCCTCCAGGGCCATTTCCTGGGGGATACAAGCCCAGTTTAGGACAGTGGGAAGGTCCTTGCCTTGCTGTCCCCTCTGGCAGAGGTTGCTGCCGATCCCTTTGCTCTGGCCCCAGCAATGATTTGGGACTCCAGGTTTTCCTCTCAGGCACGCAGGAAATTCCCGTGGTGAAGTTCAGGAGTTTCCCTGGAGCCGAGCACCTCGGGTGTTATCAAAGCAACAATCCTTCCCATTTCCCACCCCGCCAAGCATGGAGTGAGGATGCTGTCGGTAACAGGGCAGATGCTCCCAGGCCCTGCTGCTCCCTGCCTGGGTAACTGTCCTCCCCGGTGCTCCCCTCGCTCCATCCCAGCCGGGAACACTCGGGGGGAGGTGGATTCCTGCTTTGGACGAGCTCGTGCTCTTTGCCATTAGCAGGTTTCTGTCGGTGCCACACAAAGCATGTTATTAAGCAGATGAAAGGCCGAGGAACGAGTTTGCTGTGCTCGTGCATGCCCACGGGCTGAGCTTTCCGCCCCTCCCCGGTTCTTTTGTGCCGTATCCATCCTGCATCAAAGTCCCTCCAGAGGAGCCGGGGAGCTCCCAGGCAGGGCCTGTGGTGGTGGGGATGGAGGGAAACCACGGAGTGTTTTGCTGCCTGGAGAGTGCCCAGCTGATGCCAGGCTGAGCCGAGCGACAGGTTCGTGTTTTCCTTCCCTCAGCCTCTTGTTGTGCCAAAAAAACAAGGGCAGCCCCCCTCCTTCTGGAGGCTCCCCCACCCGCCCCGGCTCCTTTGCTGCCTCGTGCGCTCTGCCTTCCGTGTTTTATGAAGATTAATGGCCCCAGTTGGAGCTTGGTGGGACTGGGCAAGGAGTGACATCCCCGTGCTGCTGTGGCTGCTTTGGATTAGGGAATCCCGGGGGTTTGGGGCCCACCCCGGCCGGTCCAGGCGAGGGCAAACTTCGGGAGCTCGGCTGCTCCTTGTCGTGGCACGAAGGGAAATGACCCCCTGGCAGGAGGGTCAGGGATTGCTCTCTGCAGGATCCACAGCTGCCTGCTGCTGCTGCAGAGCCCAGGGTTTTGCTCTGGAGAACAGAGGGGCAGCCTGAGCTGGGGGACAGGGGTTGGGGGGGTTTGGAGGTGAACGTGACTTTGAGTCCTGCCTCGGGAATGGGGAAGTGTTGCTGGGCCGTGGGGCAGCACGGGATGATTTTGGGTGGCAGGTAAAGCAGCAGCTCTGTAGGACAGTGGAGGGCTGTGGTGGGACCATGGTCCAGGGTCTTGGGTGTCTGCTGTGCTGGTGGCTGGTTCTCCGTGCTGGTTTCCAGGGGCTCCGGAGGCGGCTCTGCCTCCGTGCCCTGCCGGCATCGCTCCCGGAGCTCCTGGGCACCTCGGATCCTGGAGAGCTCTTGGCTCTGTGCCCTCTCTGCAGACCCAAACCATTCTTAGGATTGCACCGGATCTTCCTCCAGCTCCGTCCATCGGGATCTCCAGCCCCGGAGAGAGGAATGTGGCTCCTGCCTTGTCCAGCTCACGGGTAAGGGAGTCTCTTCCCGTGCCTTTCCCAAGCATGGGAAGAGGCTGGAGAGTCCGTGCCAGGGCTGCAGGAGAGCAGAGGTTTCCCCCATGGTTTTCCTGCCTTGTGCTGTCCTGTGTGTCTGCCCTGAGAGGGGCAGTCAGGGCTGGAGGCCGCGAGGTCAAACCTCAGAGGTGAGTGACTACTCCTGGAATTTCACGGGAGAGAGGAGAGGTTGGGAGCCTGGGGCAGGACAAACGAAAGGAGAGGGAGCATCCTCCAGAGAAACAAGGCAAGAATCTCCGTGAGGGGAACTGCTGTCCAGGCAGAGGAAAAACAGAGGTGCAGATCCAGGCTGGATGTCAGGAAGAATCTCCAGTTGCTGGGGAGCTGCCCCCACGTTTGGGGGGGTGAAGGACGTGTCAGAGCTCTCAGACACGTCTGTCCGTGTAAACACCGGCGTGCCTTGGGCGAGGGAACAGGTTTGGTGACTCCCTGGGCTCTGTGTGCTCATCCTGGCTTGTGAGTGCCCTGTGCCCCCGAAAACACCCGCCTGGGACCTGCAACAGGAGCTCACAGACACATTCCCTTTGTTGCCTCCTGTCGTCTATTCCTGGTCTGGTCGAGGGCTGCAAAACAGCTCCTGGCCACGAGGATTGTACAAATGGAGCCGTTGTAGGACTGTAATTTCAGAGGGTTTATTTTGGTTTTATTTTTTCTTTCTTACCATTAGATTTTTTTTTTTTTTTTTAATTGAGAAAAGTTTTAAGTTAAAAAAGTAAATAGACTTTTTGGTTTATGTGTGTGTCAGTGTCATAATTACCTTTACCTGTTNAAAACAAAAACCCCAAACCAAAACAAACACCCTTCTTTTGTGCGCTTTGGAACCGAGCTTGTCATATTTCTCAGAGTCTCCAGTGACTCCTTCATGCTACAGACTTTCTGGAGTCCTCCTTGTTAGACCCGGGACTACATGATTCATTGTGTGCTGGAGATTTAATACTGCACGTAAAACGGCCCCGGTTCAAATTTGTTTTCTTTCTCTCCCCCCCCGCCCCCAAACCACCTCCCCTCTTTTTTTTTTTTTTTTTTTTTTTAATTTTTTTT
>VXAY01003731.1:0-16195 GCA_013399855.1 Oxyruncus cristatus | reverse complement strand
GCTTTTTTTTCTTCTTTTTGGAAAAAAAAAAAAAAAAAAAATGAAAAAAAAGGGAAAAAACCCGAATCCAGTGAAAACAGCTGATTCAGATCCTCCGTATCTTGATGTGGCAGAAAGAAATTAGTTGTTGCACGTGGGCTGAGAGAGGTTGTTTGTCCAGAAGAACGGGGGCAGGGAGCAGCTTCCTTTCCTTAATTCTTTTTTTTTTTTTTTAATTTTATTTGAATGAAATCTCCCTGCTTGCTGAATTTAGCAGCCAGGAATGTACTGGGACAACCCTGCCAGTGGCTCCTGCTCCCCCAAAGCACCGTCTGCCCTAATTCCCCCCTTCTCCATCCCCAGGAACCCTTGGGCGGGCTGGGGGGGGTGGTCCTCGACCCCGTCAGTCTGAGAGGGGAGAGCAGCCAATAAAATCAACGGTTCCAGTGGTTTTGGAAGAGCTCTGGCAGCATCTGGGTGGTGGATGCAGAGGGAATAACTCGCAAATAATAGGGTTATTTATAACACATAAGATATTAATGCGATGCAATGTAATATAATACAAATAATCTAATATATAATATATAATACATACTATATACTATATACTACATACTATATACTATATAATGTATAATATATACTATATAATATATAATAAAACACAATATAATGTAATAGAATGCGTTTTAATGTTTGAGCCTGACTTCCAGCTCTTCCCTTTAGGCCTAATTCCCATTTTCCTCCAAGCCCATCCCGAGCATCTCCCTGTGCTGCCCCAGCAGGGATTTGTTCCCCATCTGGGAATATCAGTCCCTTCTGGAGCAGCCTTGAACTCTGATTAGATCAGTCACTTTCTGATTCAGGGGAGAGCAAAGAGTTAAAATTCATTCCATCCACCTGTATATTTTCCCAAGCCTTCTTGATAGCAATCAGGAATGCAGGAAATGGTGTATTTAAGGGGTCTGAATTTGCCAAAACTGTGCCACAAGTCAAACTTACAGAGCAAAGTTTATTTGTGAAGTTACAGGAGGATGAAGTATCTCCTGTGAAGAAGGGGTCCAAGTCTCTTTAAACCTACCCTGGGATAATTTTTCCACCTCTGCCTTTTAAAATGACTGGGCTTGGGAAGAGGGAGAGGATTCATGGAAAGGGGCTTGGTTTTAATCTAATAAGTGTTTTTTTCCCCCTGTAGGCAAGTGCTGGAGCTCATCAAGGCCCAGATCAGCCCTGCTGGGTTACAGAGGGACCTTTGACTGTTGACTGGGATCTTTTCAGCTTGTTTGGAGCCATGTGAGGGACCCTACAGGGCTCAGTGATGCCCCAGCTGGGGCTCCCCAGCTCTAGGGGGCTCAGCACCCCTGGAATTGGGGTCTATCTTAATGTGATGGGGGGATGCCGTGGTGGGAGGCTGTGGGGTGTCCACAGCCACACAAGGACCACGAGCTCTTGGCCGTCAGCCCAGCCCACCCCTGTGTGCTGCTTCCCAGGGATTCTCGAATCCCTGAAGGCTCCGCGAGGGTGCTCCATGAACCCTTCCCGTGGTCACTGCGCCCCTAAGTGCAAGGGCAGCACATTGGACTTCGTTAGACATTAAAAAATTGATTGTGTTTGTATTCCCTGCGGGAGGTGGGAGCTGGCGTTTGGCTCCTTGTTGCCCGGGGTCTCGGGGGGCTGGGAAGGGGCTCCTGTTGTTCATGCCTTAAACCAGCCATGTCTCCTCTTGAGGACACCTTTGGCTCCTGGTCACTTCCCCCCCGTGCAGGGGGAGTGTGTCCCATCCTTTTGCACCCTGGAGAGGCAGCAGCACCTCCTGCTCACGCCAGAGTCCCCTCTTCCCACCTCCTGCAGATCCGGGACCTGGGGCAGGGACATGGGATGGGCAGTGACTGTCACCTGCTGTGAGGGGCTGGGACAGCCCAGGAACGCCCTGGTGGGGACAAGGCAGAGCCTTAACTCCGTGTTGCTGCCCACCCCTTGCATACACTGAAGGAGGAAGGGGCTCATCCCTGCCTGCGGAAGGGCCGGCAAGTGCAGCCCTGTGGCCAAGCTCCCATGGAATGGAACCACAACCCATGGAACACCAGCCCCCTCAGGCCACTGCTGCTTGGACGCTGACGCACGCAGGGACACCGGGGAGCGGCTCCAAAACCAGCTCTTCCAAAGGCGTTGGGTCAGCACGGCAAGGCTGGAGCCACGGCATCCGCGGGGTTTGGCTCCCGTTGTCTCCGTGCACACACAGCTCCCTGGGGTTAATTCAAACCCCTCTGGGAGGAATCAGTGATAAACCCAGGCTGGGAGCGCTGCAGGGGCCGGGCACCCGCGGTGGCACCGGGCCACCACAGGCTGGGTGGCCCTTTCTTGTGTGGGTGGCCGGTGACTCGTAACTGAGGTGAGGCTTCAGCACCCGGCAGCAGGTGAGCTGGCACACGGGGAGGGAGCCGAGGTAGGGGCGCACACGGCGTGTCTGGGTGCCACGGGCACGGCTCGTCCGGCCCGACCGGCCCAGCCGGGCCGGGCTGACACCTCCTCCCCGCCGCCGCGTGCCCGACACGCCNCTTTCCCGCCAGGAAAAAAAAAAACAACAACAAAAAAAAGGCACAAAGCCACCCCAAACGCCAGCCCAGTTGGGGTTTGCGCCGGGAAGGCGAGGGTTGGCTCTGGGCGAGGCCTGGGGGGTGACACCGCGGTGTGACGGGGGCTGGCTCGGGCAGGAAAGGCGGGAATAAAAGCCTTTGCAGAGGACAGTGTGGATGGTTGGGCCCTGGGGACACCAGGCGCTGTGGGGTGGGAGCGAACCCTGGCTCTGGAGGGGACACGTGGCTGTCCCAGACCACCGCTGGAGCACGTGCAGCGCCTCGAGGCTCCTTGGGCATTGCTGGCACCGCCCGGAGTTGGATGAGATGGGAAGGGAGGGCATCTTCCCCCAGTTCTCTCCGTCTGAGTCCAGCCCTCCAAACGCCACCTTCAAAAATGCAGAGGCCAGAAACCTACTTTACACTCCCTAAAAAAATGAAATTCAATTACATTAAAGGGCTGATGCCGCGTAAAAAGGGATTCGGAAAAGCACCCAGGAGCAGGGATGGAACACGGCAATAAAATCCTCTCTTTGGGCAAAGACTACGATCTCCACGAGGCCAGCGATGACTTAGAGGGCTGGAAATGCCTCTCAGCTCCCTGATTAAGGTGCTCAGGGAGGTACGTGGGTGCCTGCATGTGCTGGGTGACCCGGCTTCCTCTCCGTGGAATAAAACAAATCATTAAAAACCCGCTTTAAGAAAATTCCTGCAGCGTTTTCCACACGTTTCTTCCCCCCCTTCCTACGTGGGGGTTAACTCCTCTGGTTCCAAAGCCACAAGAAAATATCATTGTATTTTTAAACCCAAACCTCAAGGTAAATAAAGGCGAGGGTTTGGATCTGCATCCAGCCCTCGCCACTTCTATCAGGGGGGAAAAAAAAAAACCCAACTGCCGGCGCAGTTCTCTGCCGATATAAGATAGAGAGGTGGAGAACATTTTTGAAATGTTCTGAAAACATTCCATCATCTATGGCAATCAAAGCCCCATTGAAAGCTACAGAACCCCTCACATTCGAGGGTTTTAATGAAAACCAAATCTTTTTCTCTTTTTTTTTTTTTTTTTTTCCAAGGCCTGAGTTTTTCTTTGCCAGGATTTCCAGGGGAGCATGAGTGAGGCTGGAGCTTAAATTCTGATGGTGTGGAGCTGGGCAAAGTGCCTGCCCTCTGCACAAGGGGGAAAAAACATCCCACGTGCTGCGAACTGCCCGGCCCTGGGAGTGGAACCCTCCGCGCACCCTCCTCGGAAAGCAGCGGAGTGTGGGGGTTATATCTCCCCCACTAAAACACTCTGAATAAATCTACCAGTTTCTGTGGATCAGCTGAAAGGCTGCTGTTAAAGAACTGCTTTTAGATTGGGTTTGCTTTTTCCCGGTTGCTTTTGGTCTAACTCCACACGGAAGCGAGTTGTTGCCGTGGAGGAGGACGCTGATGAGGACGGGTCAGCAGAGCTGTCCAGTGACCCCATCCCACAGCAAGGACCTTCCCTCGGGCCTCTCCCTCAGCCACCAGTGCCTGAAATCCCCTGGAGCCACTCCATGCCCAGTGGGGTCCCCAGTGGGGCAGAGGGAAAGGGGGTGGGTGAAGTGCTGTTGCCCACCCAGGCAGGGACAGTGGTGGCGTGGCCTGGGGCTGCGGGTGCTGGACCACACAGCTCCGAGGCAGCTCCAGGGAGGGGCTCTGGGAGCCCTGAAAGCACCCAGTGGCAGCAGAGGCAGCCCGGGGACCCCCAGGTTTCTCAGGAACATTTAATCCCCTCGTTAACGTCCCCCATTAGAACAATTCATTCTTTCACTCCGGCTTAAACAACCCAACTTTACTTTACAGTTCATTTCATTTATGACTGAGAAATGAAATTACTGTATCGATTTCATGGCAGACAGCGAAAGAAACCTGGGTGTTCCCGATCGTAACAAACCCACGGGCTGCAAAGACAAACAGCAAAACCCCGGCCACGGTTGGGGGGGTGGGTCTGGGCTGCAGCCACCCCAGGGACCCACTGGGAACGGCCCCGGGAATAGCACCGGGACTGGCACCTCCGGGTCCTCTCTCTGGAGCCAAACCCAGATCTGCCGTGGTTACTCTCCTCTCCGTCTTAAAAAATTCCCTGTGTATGTTTGGAGGGACCTGGGGGCTTTGCAAATCGCTCAGATGGAAAGGAAATACGCTGCCTGGTAGCACTGGTGTGAAATATCCCTCCTGGAGCGCGGCCAGAGCCCGGGCGGGGGCTGGAGAAGGGGTTCACGGCGTCACCGGAGGGGGACCAGCAGAGCTCTGTGCAGGGATGGAGAACCCCACCTGATCCTTGGCTGCCCACCCGATGGGCACCGCAGTGCGGACAGAGCCAGGAGCCGGGTGATCCAGCCCCAAAAGCTCGCTGGGGTTTCCCTGCCCTCCCCCTTTGCCGGCTGCCAAGGGCAGGAGTTCAGGGCAGCACCCCTGGTGCTCCCACCACCCTCCCGACCGCTCTGCTGCCCCGGTGCCATCCCGGGCACGGTTTGGTTGCCCAAAGAGACCGGTGGGTTTCCCAGCGCAGCGTCGGGCAGGAGGTGCACCGCGCACGGCCTGCCAGGGGCCTGGATACCTCACCAAGAAAAGCAGCACCCGCCTAAGCACCCTGCCTGACCCTCGGGGGCTGGAGCAGTGCGGGGTGGGGGGGTGTGTGACACTCCCAAACCGCTCCCGAGGCACCAGAGCTGAGCATCCCGGGGCGGGGGAGCAGCGCGTCCCTGCGGGGACCCGGGAGCAGGAGGTGCCCGAGTGGGGTTGGCAGGAGGCGGTGGGTGCTGCCGGGTGCCTGCGGGTGACCCCGGGTGCGGCGTCCCCCGCCACCCCGGCGTGCCCCGTCACGCGTGAGCGCTGCCCACGCAGGCAGGTGCTCGCCCGGGGCGCTCACCTGGGGATGCGCCGAAGCGGCACCGAGCGCACACTCACACACGAGGGATGCACCCTCGTCTCCCCTGCCCGCCCCTCCTGCCCTAATTAAAGCCCGTTATCACCCCATCTCATGCGATTCCGAGGTTAATGAGGCCCCGCTCTCCATCCTCCCCTGCCCCGGCTCTTTGAAGTGGAGCTGCTTTCATGGCCCGGTGTCTGACAGCCCAGAGCGCGCCGGGATCCCGGCAGCCTGTCGCTCGCATCATTTTTAGCCTCTGTGGGTTAGGCCGAGAATAAAGACTCACATGAGCCTATTTTAATTTAAACTCTTCTGATCTCTCGGCCCAGCCCAACCTCTGTGCAAGAAAACACCTTCCCTGCATCCCAACCTGCTGCTGGCAGGAACCGACAGTGACACGGGGACACTTGGTTCGGGAGGATTAAATAAAAGCCCTGCAAGTGATTGAACTGCAGAACGGCACGTGAGGCGTTTCTGGGGCATTTTGAGATGGAGCTCTTAAGGCAGCCAGCACTGGGGTGTAGGTTTGGGTGCCCCAGAGACACGGCCCCGCTTGGTGATATCCCTGTGGGGTGGGAGGGATCCGAGGGGGCTGAAGAGGGAACTCCATTTAAATCTGGCACTGGGAAAGATTCCTGAGCTGGGCAAAAGTATTTGGGTGCTTAGTTCCCACCAGCTTTTTTTGCCTGTTTTAGCCCTAATCCCAAACTGGTTTGAGGGGGAGATTTCCAAGGCGGGCACCTGGGATGGCAGTGTAGAAGAGCCCCAAGCCACTAAGAATGAACCCAAATTGGTCCAACTGGACTGTTGTCCACCCGGGAGAGCCAAGGGGCACCCCAGGGAAGGAATAAGCCCTTGGAGTCCTGGTTGACCCTGCAGCCCTGCCCTTGGTTGCCCACTCCTCCCCAAAATCTGGTGTCCAAAGCCCAGGACAGACATGCCTCAGTTGTATGCCTTGGAAGAGGGTTGGGTTGGTCCAGCTGGGAACAAGCAGCGAGGATTTGTTTGCTGTTGGAGCCCTATTTGTGGGCAAACATTGCTTGATTTCTTCGAATTTTTTGAATTGGAGAGAGTCCTCTGCAATACGTGGAAGGATTTGGGGCTGATTCGAGCTGAAGGAGCCGTGGCACAGGGCTGGATGGTGGTGCTGGGGTGGGATGAAGCTGGGGAGAAAGAGCTCCCTGAAAACCCCAACATCCTGACCAAAACGGCTCCTGTGACCCTGCAACGATGTTTTTATTGGGTTGGTTTTGTATTGCACCAACCTTGAGAAATTCCGAGTGATCAGGAATGATGGATTGGTGGGTTTTTTGTTTTTCTTTTATAGTTTGGGCACCGGACCAGCCCTCCACTCCTGCTCCTCTCCCAGCTCCCATCCTCGCCAAGCCTTTTGCCAGCCAGCACTGCAGGAACAGCCAGACAGGGATCCCGGTCAGCAGGTCCTGGATTGGTGGTGGATTTGCCCTTTGCAGGCCTTGGGTTAGCAGCTCCTGCCTTTTCCAAAGGGTGGGAATGGCGCTGGTCACCTCACAGCGATGCTGAGCATCAGGGCTGGCCCCGAGGGGTGGGAAGGGGACAGAGCCCAGCAAGGCCAGGAGAAAGAGGGGTAGCAAGATTTGAAAAGCCTGTGAGAAGCAAAAGGTCCCCCTTTTGTGCCTGGCTGGGAATTAAATGGAGAGAAAAAAAAAAAAACCACCGAACTCCTATATATAAAATACACATACAAATATATATAAATATATATCTCCCCCAAGGCGTGAAGTCCCACTGAGTAAGTGGATGTGAATGACGTGTGACCAAACACTTTCCCAGACGCCCTAATGAAATTTCCATGTTTTCCATCATTTAGCTTCTAAATAGGCGGTATTCACAAAAACACCCACCCCAACCCTAACAAACCCCCCCCGTCCTTTCCAGCAGGAGACCCTGCAGAAGGATTAAACCCCCCACTGATGCCCACGGAGATGATGCCAAAGTGGGAATCTCACACTGGGCCAGGAGATGGGTGCCCCTGTTTGTGGGTTCAGGGGGTCTCCGGGAGTGCAGGATGGGTGCTCTCCACCTCTCTTTGGCCCTATTTCAGAGGAACAGGATTGGGCCTTATTGGTGCTGGTTGCTCATTTGTGCAAGGGTTTGATGAGGGCAAGGGATGGTGTGGCCAAGGCAAGAGCCAGGATCCTTCTCCTGCATTCTCTGTAGCCTCCAACTCTTCCCAAGATTAGAGATTATTTACCAAGGCAGTTTGGACACAACAGAGCCATTAAAATAGAGGCTGGGGTTTAGAGCTTGGTCTGGAATGAGAATGTAATAAGACTTTTGCTGAGACTTTTGTTAGTTCTGATCTCAAAGGAAATAGTCTTCATTTTTCCTAGGAGATTTTTTAGCCCAAACTCCAGGCAATTTAATATCTGAATGCTCAAAAAATAGCCTTCCAAGTTCCAGTGATTTCCTCCCCCCCCTCCCCTTTTCAGTTTTCTGTTGCAAAAGAAAACCCAAACATTCCTGCTCTGACTGCCACAAACTGTTGCTTGCAGTCCTGTTTTCCAGTGTCCCCCAGGAACAGCGGGAGCCCTTGGATACTCAGGAGCCTTTGGGAGAGGCTGGTGCCACCCACACCCACGCACTGCCATGCTGGGGTCCAGCTTTCTGATTTAAATTCATTTAACTGCTGCCAAACTTGTGTATAAGCAAGATGCAGTGGCAGCACGTTGGATCCTGTGCACGGTAGGTGGCCCATATAAAAATATCACCTTTATAAAAACATCACCCATGTAAAAATATAATCCATATAAAAACATCACCCTAATAATAATAATAATAACAATAATAACAATAACAATAATGCCCACATAAAAATAATGCCCATATAAAAATTATAGCCATGTAAAAATAACACCCATCTGGCCCTCAGGTGTTGGCTGTATTCAATACCATCACCTCCCTGGGCCTTCCAGCTGGATTTTAGCTGCTGCCATGTCCCCCCTGCCCTGGTTGGGTCCAGCAGTTCCTGCTCCAGCCACATCTTCACCCCCTCTGCCATCACCCCGTGGGTACCAGCACCAAAACCACTTGGCAGAGGGCTGGCACCCCACTGATTCCACGGATCCCATGGATGACCCACTGCGTGTCAGCACAACAAAGCCCTTCTTATTCATCCTCTTCTTCTTTTCCCTTTCCTTCCCCTTGCAGCTTTAAACGGGGCTGCGAGAAAAGCGCAGCTCAACTTGGAACAGAAAGTTCCTGTAAATAACAGCTACACCTCGGGGTGTTTCCTCTCCCAGTAGCTGTGAAGAAAAAGGCAGCTATGTCTTGGGTTTGCCTTGGAACACATTTCCGCTGGCCAGGGCTGTGGAGCCAGGGCTGAGCATTTATTGTGGTTTGGTTTGGGCTTTTCCTAATTTTTTTTCCCCCCTCCTTTTTTTTTTTTTTTCTCCCCTCTCTTTCCGTGCAAACAGTGCTTAGGGCTTTGCCCACGGAGATGCTGCAGAGAGGGGGCAGAGCACTGGCTCCAGCGCGTCCTCCCCGCTCTCGGGCACGGCGCTGGCATCGCCCCGGCGTTCCTTCTCCGGGATCATGAATAACTCCGGCGCTGAGTGACTCGGCTCCTCGGGAGCCCCAGCCTGCAGCGCCTTGGCATGGGATGCTATTGTAGGCTGGGATTTTTCCATTTTTTTGCCTTTTCAGTCATTTGGGTTCTGGAGGCGAGTGGTGAGTGCTAAAGGGTTTGGCCTTGGACCGCCTGGGAGTTTGGGTCCCCGCTGAAGATTTGTGCTGGAGCTTTTGTGGCTCGGGAAGCGGCGCGGCGATGACAGGCGGAGGGCAGGGAGTTGGGATGCTTGGCTGGGCTGCAGGGATCACCTTGCCAGGTCTACCCCAGCGCAGGGTTAGTGGTCCAGGCCCACCTTGGGGAAGCATAAAGGGGTTTTCTGAGAGCTTGGGTCCCCGTAGCCCATCACATCCCTGCCCGCCCTCCTCCCTGGACACCCTTGCCATGCCTCCTGGGGCCAAACTGCGATTGACCCCCCTCCCCTCCAGACACCAGATCCGGGCACCGTGGTGCTCCAAGAGGTGCCAAAATTAGACCCCGGAGAAAGAGCAGCGTGAGGAACCTTCCTCTGCGGCGGGGCCCAGACCTGCTCCCCCGCAGCGAGAAGTGAGCAGGCGGAAGGCAGCGGGGAGACTCGTAACCATTACGTTTATTATTCCACATGGAAAGTCATTAACATGATTACATGGAGGCCTGGCTCTATAATCACGTACATTGGATTAGAACATCGACACCGATACCAGAGAAGCAGGACCGACCACTGTGCCGTGGCTTCGACCCCACGCCATCCCCACCCGCTCCCGACGGAGCCCGACTGTTCTCAGGGAAGCCACAGCTTCTTCCAATGACTTCAACGGGAGCAGACCCTCCTCTTCCTCTCCCTCCCGCCTCCCCCTCCCCAGTGACAAGTGCTACAGGTTAAAAAGTTGGGCTACATATTAAATATAGGGCATTACCTTCAAGTAGGGCCGGTATATTACACAAATAACCACATTTTTTTGGTATCGCTAGCATTTTTTTTTTTTTTAATGTCCATCGTAAGACACCATTTAAAAAAAAAAAAAAAACAAAACCAAAAACTTCAGCCTTCTTTATCTACAAAGATCTTCGTTCTCATCTCCTTAGTCTGGTGTTATTTTACCCTGCACATACAAGTATTAGAAGCATTATTAAGAATCGTATCCTTCAACACATTCAAGAATTATATTATTATAACAAATAAGACCAAAAATTAGATTTTATAGTTAAATATTCTGTGAGCCAGACAAAGGGGTTTTACTGTACAAGCGATTGTGCATTTTTTTTTTAAAAAAGCAAATTATAGTGCAAAGCAAAAAACATTGGCCTGTCTCGTGACCATTTGCATACAACAGAGGTGCATCTATTTACACCTTCACATGACAATATGTCACAAAAACAACATTGTTGCCATTCTCATTATTTTCTCTTTTAAAATTCATTACGAACAGTCTTAAATTAACCTAGTACTACGAATGCCTTGTTTCCTTTGTGCTTTCAATCAGTGGATGACAAATGTAAATGCATCAAACACAGGCTGCCGTGGTCCAGTCCCAGAGCCGACGAGCGCCGGCGCGGTGCCCGTCGGCGCTAAGGGCAAGTGAAGGTTGCAGTTTTGCTGGGGTAAGGTTTTTTATTATTATTATTATCATTATTATTATCCTTATTATTATTTAAAAGAGTTGTTCTTCTTGTTGCTTGCTGAACTCGTGAGTGGTCATCGCAGCTTTCCAACGAAGCCGGGACGTCTCGCTCCAGTCTCGCCGTGGTAGTGCAATTACAGCGCTCTGTGCCTCGACCGAGGGCTGAGAAGCTGCCAGCTGAGATTTGGGGATAGGTGATGGGGCTGTGATGGTGTCACTGGGGCAGAGGGGCCCCGGGAGGGGGAAGCTCTGGGGTTTCAATTTTCTGGTGTTCATGGTAAAAAAAAAAATAAAAGACAAAGGCTCGGTTACTGGTGGCACTGGGGGCTGGGACTGTCCGTGTCCCCTCGCTGCAGGGGAGGCTCTGGAGGGCAGTGGGTACTGCAGTTACACATTCCCAGGAACCCACCCACACACCCTCAGCCCTGCCAGGATAGGGAATCATGAAGGCAGCCCCAATTCCCGTGCCAGCAGAAAGCCCAGCTGGCTTGCAGGAGGTGACAAACCCTGCATTGTGCATCAGAGTCAAAACACTGACTCGGCCTTGGAGGAGGCCTACGACCTCCCATCATGGCCCTGTTTGGTTGCAATCTCTTTGGTATCAGCTACAAGGGTGCCTGGGAGAGTTGGTTCCTCCAAATACCACAAGATGAAACCAGTCACTGATGGGCCAAAGGTACCCTTAGTGCCCCTTCTTCAGCTTATTCATCTACAGCAAGATACCCATGCTCTGGGTCATGTGAGGGGAAGGGAAGCTGGGTGAGGGGATGGAAAAGGCTAGGTAACATCACAATATTCCCAAACACCAAGAGTAGAAATTGCTCCTTTCTCCAAATCTCAGTTAGAGCTTTCAGCGTGACCCGACAAGTGTTAAGTCAAAATAAAAAGTCATCGTGTCAATCCACTCTGGGTGAAAACGTGGGAAAGAATCATAACAGAGTGATGATGCTTTGCCACCAGCTGCCACTCAGAAAGGAGGAAAGAAGACCCAGAGAGCAGTGGCAAGGTCGTGCCAAAGGCCCCCCGAGTCCCTTTTGCAGCCAACGCGCTTGGAAGTGCGCCTCATCCGTCTTGGATTGTCCCGAACGCCACCTTCACTTCAGCCACCATCACTGAGATTTGCTAAGGGGAGCCAAGAACCGAGTGGTGAGGTCAGGACAGAAGAGCAAACAAAACAAAACGAAACAGAACACGTCGCAGTAAAAAAGTACATCTCGTATGTAAACATAGAGAAAAGGGGCCGGTCAGGCACGGGGTCAGCCACGTTACTGTTCGAAGAGTGACGACACTGGCAAAAAACCGAACAATACAACCTCTGTCGCCAACAGCAAATAATAATAATAATAATAATAATAGTAATAATAATAATAATAATAATCACATCACAGCTCCCGTTCACGTGGCTGACGCCGGCGCAGCCCCGCCGGGCCCAATCCCCACAGTTGTGCTGTAAACTCGACTGCTCTGGCGTCATTCCGGAGCTCTTTGGTGGTCAGGGACCCTACACCAGTGGGGAGGGGAGGAGAAGAGACAATGGGATTTTTTTTTTTTCCTGCCTTTTTTTTTTTTTTCTGCTCTTTTTTTTTTTTGTTTTTCCGTCTCAGTTCAGTCCTCTTGCGCTGGCAGAGAGATGGTTTGGGCAACTCCCTGGTCTTTTCTCTTCTCTGAACCGTTTTGCAGAGGAAGGGTGAAGCTTTTCCTCACTCTTTGTGAGGGGAAGAGGTGTGAGTGAGATGACTGAGAAGTGTTCTGTGAGTAACAAACATCTGATTCCACGTGTCCTTTTCTTTTTTTTTTTTTCCCCTATGTACAATCCACAAACTTAAGACACACAAAAGGAACCACATCAAGCCTCGTGGATGTTCATCTTGAAATGTAACGTAGGTCCTGGCCCATCTTTGCTTGATGTTTGCCCGTGCTTGCATGCAGAGGATCCTGGTTTGCTTTTGGTTTGGGAGACTTTGGTTTAGGCATCACTTTGCTCTGGTCACTACCAAAAGGAGCGAAAGGTGGCTGATTGAGTTAAAGACATCGGCGCACAGCTGAGTTCCTCCTAGTAGGGTCTCCAGACCGACTCATCCATCCTCCCAGTAGTCGTCATGGTCGTGGGTGAGTTACTGTGGCTCCCGTCCGCGTCCACCCCGTCGTTCTGACTGCCCAGGGTGGGGTTCATGAGGTTGTTCCCCGCCGAGGCGCTCGTGCAGGACGAGAGCATCCGGGTGGGCGAGCGCTCGCCGCCCGCCACCATGGAGAACTGGTAGGAGCCCGAGGACGTGCCGTAGTACAAGTGGTAGGGAGAGGGGTTGGCCTGGAAGGGCCCGCTCTGGTTCTGCGTGGAGCCGGGGTAGGGGGGCGGCAGGTAGGTGTGGTGGAAGCGTGTCGTGGTGGGCATGCTGGTCATGCTGATGCCCCCGATGCCCGTGGCCGAGGGGGTGGCGGTGTACGGGAAGGCGGCGGACATGGCGCCGGGATAATGCATCCGGGGGTCGGAGAACCTGGTCTCGGTGAGCGCCGGCAGCGTCGGGAAGGAGCGGTCGAACTGCCGGGGGTCAGAGAAGGGGCTCAGGTCTGACGTGCCTGTCGGGGCGGAGGAAGAAGGACGGTGGTTAGAGCGCTGCCCTCGAGGGTTTGTCCTCCAGCCCCCTGCCCTAGGAATTAGAGTCAGAAGGAAAAGTGTCTCCTGGGTCCACCAGGGAAGAGAGCTGGGGAACTCAAATAGAAAGAAAATCTGAAAAAATCCCAAACCCCTTTGTTTAAGTTGTTCCCATTTCCTGTCCTAAAATTTGTTGTTTCCTATCCAAGAAGGGACACGACTAAGCTGAGCTTCTCTAAGGGGTCTATTCATCTCCGGCAGATTAAAAAAACACACCCCATAAACACAGAAAAAAAGATGTTTAGCCATTACATCAGCTGTGTAGTAAATAAATGGATGCAGGCCCCAGACGGCCAGTCCCTGGGATCCTCCGTGGTGTATATACACACACACGGAGACGGGGAGGAAAAGCTGGAGCCCAGACCAGCCTGCTAAGCCTTCTTGTGGGTGGCCTGTTCGTGCTGATACCATCAGGGGATGGAGCTGATAAACACACAGCTGAAAACTCCCAAGCTCTAGGAGCCACAATATCCCTCTGCTTGAGTTCTCTGTGTATTTTTCTCCTTCCAAGAGGATAAAGAGAGTGAGAAATTCAGGCTTTCTTCTGCTGGGGGAAGGGAGTCTCGGGGCAGAGCAGTGGGGAGGTTACCCAGCTCCACTTGATGATGGAGCCCTCCCCACCTTTTCTTGGGGGATAAAACCAAAGGGGGCCACAGTCAGCTTGGAACTGGAGAGGGACCTTTGCTCAGTGCTCTTGGATCCTGTCCTCCTGTGGGGAGCCCAGGTTAGGGGTGGGGAGCCCACACCAGCTGGATCCTTTGAGGACCTCAAGGTGTTCCTGTGGTTTTCGCGGCTGTCCCAAGGCCGGTGCCATTCCTTGCAAAGCCCAGAAACCTCCGGCCTTGGTGCATCAAGACGAGTTTTGCTGTCCAAGGAGAGAAGCAAAACCTCTGTACTTGAGACCTCCACAGCCCAGGCCTGGATCTGCAGAGGGCATGTCTAGGAACACTGAGATTGCACCTTCCTCAGCCTTGTAACATTCCCTGTGCAAAGAAAATCTCTTGAAAGAGCAATTCTAGCCCAAAGTTGATGCACTGAGCTCAAAGCCTTGCCCAACTGGAGGTGGCTCTCCATCCTTTCTGATTACTCCCACGACCCCTATTTTTCCCTTGTTAAAAGCGGGGCCTTTCTGCTTTGGTAGCCCCAGTGACTTTTTTTGGTCACATCAGCTGGATTTCGAATCACTCGGAGCAAGAGAAGGTGGGGTGAGTATGCTAAACATGCTTGTTGGGTTTGGATATGGATATACACACAAACTCACATTCATAGGGCTGGGTGCCTGCTCTGCACACACAGGGATGTGTGTTTTATATATATATTTATTACAATGAAGCATTTTTAACTTCTCAGGGCTGGAGTTCCAGGCCCTGAAGCATTTCCCCAGGAAAAAACCACTTGAGTTAATCCCTTCCAGCTACCTGGTGACACGGGCACGCTCTGGAGGGGCAGGTAGGGAGGGGATTTGATCTGAACCCTCTTTCTAATCTCGGGTGAGTCCTTCAGCCGCCGGCCGCTGGAAGGAGGAGCGGGGAGGAGGTTCCTCCCTCCCCTGCAGGCCTTTTGCGGGCAATCGGCAGCGCCTGCCTTCCCACGCAGGCTCCACGGAGGGGAAAGGCGGGGGAGCACCTGGTTTGTGAGCGTGGCTGTGGCTTTGGTGCGAGATAAGAGAGGAGCAGCCCTAAGCCGTCACGAACCACACTGCTCTGCGCACACCCGGGGCTGGAAAAGCCGCCCGTGGAAGCGGCTGCCGGGCCACAGGGATGTCCTTGCAGGGGTAGCGCGCTCGGGCTGGCTGGGAAAAGCACGGCGCTGGGAAAAGCGCTCACAACCGACCGAGCCAACCTGATCCCGCACACCCCAGCAGGATGCTCTGCCCCGTCCCAAAGCAGCACCAAAATACTGCCAGGCACTGGGAGCTGAGGTTTGGAGACCAGCTCTGCGAGAAGCAGCTTGACCAGAGCATGTAGCTCCGCCACTGCTGGCTTGCCATACGCTGCAAAAAAAGCAGCCTCCAAACCCCCCACTGTCCCCTGAAAACCCAGACTGGCACTTGCTGCCTTCCCAGATGACAGTCTGCAGCTCTCAGCCCATGCTCCTTCGTCGGCTTTCACAGGTCCATAAATAAGATTCCATAAAATGCAAACCGAAATCAAACCTAAGTGCTCAGGGCACATTTCCCTTTTCCTCTATAATACACGCAAAGGGGTGGGGTTTATCCTTTTTTTTTTTTTTTTTTTAGGGGCTACGTTTTATTGGCCTGAACTTGCACTGTTTGGCAATGGGTCCTTACTACTAATTCAGGCAGGAGCGTGTAAGAGTGTTCATTACAGGCTGTGTGTGTGATGAGCAAAGCACAGCGATGCTGTGGGGCCTGGAGACACTCAGCTATCGCCTGAAAAACACGGGTGGGCAGTGAGGGAGCTCTGCCGGGGTCCAATCCTGGACAGAGGGCACTCTGCAGGCTGGGGATCCATGAATTCGGAGAGTGAATCCCTGAGAAAGCAAATCCCTCAGTGTGAACCCTCGGTGCGAATCCCCATCCAGCGGAGCCACGGGGCATCCAGCGGCCGTGGCCAGCCCGCTTTCATCTCTGCCGGCCTTGGGCACCAAAGTCTGGCCCGGAATAAAGCTCCAGCTCTCCCCGACCAGTCTGAGGCTAAAAATAAACTCCCCAAACCACCTCAAAAACAAAACCCCATTTGTGTATTTTGCCGCTGTGCCATCTGTGTGTGTGTGGGGGTGTGGTGGTTCAGCCCTGCAGACGCTGGGCTGCGCCGCTGTATAACGCCGGTCCCTGTTCCGCCACGGCCCCCGCGGCGGGCGAGCTCCACGCCGGGGCACGCCGGCGGGAGAGCCGCTCCCCCCCCGGGGGGCTCCTCGTCC
>VXAY01003729.1:0-17186 GCA_013399855.1 Oxyruncus cristatus | reverse complement strand
GTGTGTGGGGGGGAAGGGTCAGGTCAAATCTCATGAAAGTGAAATAGAACCCTGCTCCATACCCCAGCTCCTTGGAGCCTCCTTGGGCAGCCCTGGAGCAGCTGTCAGTCCCTGGCACACAGGGAGCCCTCCCCCACACCACACTCCCTGGAAGCCCTAACCCAGCCTCAGAATGGCTGGCGCACTGGAAGTCCCACCCGGGGGGGAGGGTGGCCAAAGCAGATAAAATCAGCACCATGCAGCCATGGCATGGTCACACCCTACCATCTGGACACGTAGAAGCTGGACTTGCAGGCAACTCTGCGTCATAGCTGTAATTCGCTCTTTTTCTTTCTCTTTCTTTACTTCTCCTAATCTCCTTTCTTGATATCTGGGTAACTTAAACCTGGATGGGTTTAAGTTATGCTTTCACTCATATTAAGTTATGGTTTTATTGTATGGGTTAGCATATGCTAAGTCAATGCTTTGTGAAATGCTTTATTTTGCTTGAATGTTGCCCTTCAAACTTTTGCCAAGTTCCCTTTTTTCCTGAAGTTTGCCAGTAAAAGTGTGTTATTTGACCTCCTGAGAAACATGTGCAGCATCTTCTCCCATGCGCTCTTTCAAGTTCTTAAGGGAACTGAAGGCCCTTTTAATAAATTTGGTGGGCGAATATTTGGAGCCTCCTGTATTTTTAAAGTAAAACCCCTTTGATATGCTTGTAGCTCGAACCTGGGATCTTACATACAGCTGTGAGCAAAATAGTTACTGGACTGACAGCAACACTGCTCCTTCTTCCTCCTCCATCGCGGTGTGGCTGTCCCTTGTATTGCACTGGGAAGCAGGAAAGCCTCAGCAGTCCAGCTGCTGTTGGGTGGGCTTGAAAAGCTTTTTGGGTGAGCTCATGCCATTATACCTTCCAGTGTGGAAGTTTGATCTATACCATTCAATACCTGTCCTTTAAGCTCTTCAGTTAAACCTACAACAGCTGTAACTGCCTACGACATCATTAGAAACCGTATTGCTCAAAAAAATATATATTTTGTTGGCCTTTATTCATACAGGGATTGGTCTCCAATGCAAGAATTTTATTGAATGAAGTTTTCATCGAGCTTAAAAACCCCCATAAAATAACTTACTAAAAGTACTTCAATATTCAGTGCCTCATAAAAGAATGAGCTGAACATGCAAAAAAATACATTTGTGCCTAGTCAGCAAACTCCTACCCATGGACCTTGAAAAAGTTTTCAGCATTTAATAACACTTAGACTATTTAGATGTAGCCTACATAGACTGAAAACCTTTAATTTCATTATTTTTGTCTATTTCCAGATTGTCAGGAGTCATAGGTAACCTGGCAGACTTCATGTTAATGAAACACGTCCTTGATATGAAAAAGCCCAAGTCTCAATGACAGAAAATACATAAACATACGGAGTTCAGGGGATTAGAACATGAAGTTTGTGAAATTTTGGAAGTATTCACCTAAACTTTAAATGCTAACCTTACTTCTCTTCTCTTCTGCATGCTGCTTTGGCCGCAGGGCTGTGTCCTCCTTTCAGTTAATCATAGCGGGAATAGATGAAAGCATTGTTATCTGAACTGAACTGCTGCGTAACGTTTCAGTAAGAGCATTGCCAAGAGACTCTGGAAGTCATCATGGTTCAGTTGCTCTCTGACTGGTGCCTTCCCGTGTGTGTGGCCCCACTTGATCAGTATCCATTTCCTGTCATGTATCAATTAAGTTTTGCCAAGAGTTAACAAAATGGAACATTTTTGGATTTGTCATTGCATCAGAAATCCTCAAGTGAGGGATAAGCATGAGAAGGAGTGAGACAGGGTCTCAAAAATTCCGCTAATATTATCTTTTGGGTTTTTTTTTTAAACTGCAAAGCCAAAACCATCTTTCAAGAACAATGTTGGTACATTGTTATTCTGAAAGAGAGCAGCAGCTTACGATGCCAGAATTCTCTTCCGAATCTGCATATCTCCCCTTTTTCAAATTTCCATCAAATTATTTCTCCTAATGGTAAAGAACAGTACCAAATTCTTAAAGACTGAAATATCAAAAAGTAAAAAATTAAGCTGTGAGAGACACTGGATTATTGCATTAATAACTGGCTCAGATCAACTCAAGTGTGTGTGTGGGGGGGTAAGGCTCAAAATTCATGGAGGTGAGGAGACCCTTGGAGCCTCCTTGTGCAGCCCCGGAGCAGCTGCCGGCCAAAGGCAGCCGGGGGCACTGCCCCACACCACATCCCAGAGCCCCTGACCCAGCCCCAGACTGGCTGGCACACTGGAGGTCCCGCCCTGGAGCGGGCGGTGTGGCCACAGCGGGGGCAAAGCAAATAACATCAGCAACATGTGCTCCCCATGTGGTTTGAACCTCGGCATCATTCTGGACTCCTGCCGCTGGATCTACACTGGATCTACGGGTGGTAGCTATAATTCTCTTTTCCTCTCACTTTCTTTACCTCTTCTTCTTCTCCTAATCTTCTTAGTATTTTGGATAACTTAAAACCAGATGGGTTAGGGTTATTTTAACAGGCCTGTGCCTTGTGTGAATGGGCGCTGCATTTGTCAATAACCGCACATGCAGCACACATATTTCAATAGCCTGTATTTAACTAATAAGTAATATTTATGTAAACCGGTTCTTCCAGCCCCATAAAGCCATGCATTAATTTGGTCTTTAGTATTTCTCTCCTTTCATCTCTGTCTCCTGCTAATATACCACTTCAGTAATCGATTTCTACACATGGTGTCTTTCACATAATGATCTCAAAGCATATTAAGGATATTAATTGCTATACTTCATCGAGTGGTGAGTGTATAACGGAGTAAAATGTGTTCACGTTATTCATGTGGATTAAGTAAGGTGCAGAGGGGTAAGCTATTTTATCCATCAAAGCAGCAGGGGAACTAGCAATAAAACCTGGCAATCCTGATTCTCCTTATCCCAGCTGTACGCGACGCTCACTTCCAATCACTAGAACACCCACTGTATCCCACCTTTCCCGCTACAGCTCTCAATATTGTGACAAGATGACCTGATTCAGATGCTATTGCTTAGGCTGGTTGAAATACTATACAGGAGAAATAAGCTATTACTGCTTTCAGACAGAATCACAGAATGGTTGAGGTTGGAAGGGACTTCTGGAGGTTATCTGGTTCAGCCTGCCCTGCTCAAGCAGGCCCACATAGAGCCAACTGTCCCTGACCTTGTCCGGACATTTTTTTAATACTTCCAAAGATGGAGATCCCACAACCTCCTTAGGCAACCTGTGTCAGCACTTACGCGCCCTCACAGGAAGAAGGTGCTTCCTGGTGTGCAGAGGGAGCCTCTTGCATTTAAGTTTGTGGCCATTGCCTCTGGTCCTGGCACTGAAATGAGCCTGGCTCCATTTTCTTTGCACCTTCCCTTCAGCTATTTATAGACATTGATAAGACCCCCAGAACAGTCCCAGCTCTCTCTGTATTTCCTTGTATGTTAAGTACTCCAGTCCCTTAATCATTGTTGTCATTGGGCTCTCTGCAGTATGTCCATGTCTCTCCCGTACTGAGGAGCTCAGCACTGGACACAGTACTCCACATGGCCTCACCAGTGCTAAATAAAAGGGAAGCATCACCTCTCTAGACTTACTGGCAATACTTTGCTTAATGCAGCTGAGGGTACTATTCACTGTTTTTGCAGCAAAAGCACATTGCTGACTCATTTTCAACCTGGGCGCCACCAGGACCCCCAGGTACTTTTCTGACAAGGTGCTTTCCAGCTGGATGGACCCCAACACATACTGGTGTCTGGAGTTGTTCCTTTCCAGGTGCAGGACTTTGCCCTTCTCCTTATAGAACTTCATGAGGTTTCTGTCAACCCATTTCTCCATCCTATTGAGATCCAGCATTGCGAAAGTATCTGATTATTGTGAACCATTATTGTGAACCATTAATGCAGGATGATGTTAAATTGAATTGGCTCTTGGGAGAGCATTGAACATTCCATAGGCAAAGTGAACTACATGATGGAGACCATCTTGGCAGAATGAAAGTTGGGTGTCTTTAAGTTATAGGGTCTTAAGACTCACTGACAAGAAAAAAGCATGCAGTCAGAGCTAAGTGCCAGATTGGGGAATTGAAAGCTGAAGAAGAATTTACCACAGGAACAGCAACGAGAATTGATGTGCTCCAGCTCTGCTTCAATACAGTAAGCAACGACAAGACTCACATAAACAAATGGCAGCCAAAAATACCCACAGCACAGATGGCAGGACAAAGACAAATAAATCTCTTTTCCAGCATTCACCCCGTGCCTTCATTTTTGTTTTGTTGGTGGTGGGTTTTTTTAAGAGAGAGATAAATGAGGAAATAGCATTTAGAAGGCAAATTGGAGGTTGCCATTATTGATCTGTTGCTAGGATTAGCTGGAACACATAACGTGGACTCAAGATGACAAACTGTCACTTCTCTAGACCCTTGTGGTCCAACAGTTGCCCCTCAAAATGAGTGTATGGTTCCACCAACTCCAAATGTTACAAGGTATGGGAAATCCATGCAGAAATTCAAGGTGAAGTAATCACGAAAATATGTGTAACTGCATATCTGTTGAGGGGAAGAAGGAGACTATGGTACGATGGGGTGAGGAGGAGGGCTCACTTGCATGAACCCTTATTTTGGGTTAACTGATGGGGTTGGGTGACTGTGGTCATTAAATTTTGTTATGAAGTGAGTGCTTGCTAAGATCTGTGTGTATTTTATTAGAAGGAGCTTTCTGTTAATAACAACAGTAATAGTTTGCTTTGGTACATTGTGAAGTTTAATCAGAATAGGTAGAGCTTATGTCCTGACCAACTAGGAACAGTATATGGCAAAATGAGAAAAGGAATAGATTTTAATGAGATGAACACTAAGCTCTGCTCACTGTAGTGTCCTGATCAATGCCCCTGAATGACCTTAAGATGAAGCTCTTGGTGTGACCTGTTGTAATGGTAACACACATGACATGGAACCCTTACCGATTTATGTTATACAGTTGACAGCTCTCACCAAGCCTGAGTCCTGATGGTACTGGATGTTCCTTCACTTTTGCCCCATTAAGGAATGAGATAGAGAGTGTAAAATGCTGGCTGAGTAGTTTTCCCTAGTCATGTTTGGTTACAGAGGTATCTGCTGTGCAGTGGGCTGTGACTCGCAGCTGAGAAACTCCTAGGCTGAAAGTGAACATGATAAGCACGGTCTTGCAGCGAGTGAGGGAAGATCCTATAAGAAACATTTACCTTGACACCAAGTACAAAAAAGAATAGAATAGCCTGTAATGAGGACACAGTTAGAATCCTGAAGTTTCTGACAGTTTGATTTTTGCTGTTCGTGAGTAACATTGATGGCGGTATTTCAGGCTGACAGAAGCTGAGGTGCAAGGTTATGTGAGCATTTCAGTTGTACTGCAGGAGGGAGGGCAAAATTTTATTGTCTGCTTTGAAGACAAATCTTGTGCAAGGCGATTGCTTATGGATACAGTCAAGCATGATAAGAGAAAACTACATGAAATGACATCTTTGTTTTGAAGAATCTAGGCTGCATGTCCTCAGGAAAAGAGAATAATAGGATGATGCTGCATATAATTTCTGGTGGCGGACTTCTAGTCTGCCAGCTCCTGGAGTTGAATCAGATCCAGAGACCCTGTATTTTGTCAGTTGAAGCATACGCATTCCTTAATACTCCGTTACACAAAGTATTTTAAGGTCCATGGAAATCATTATATTGTCTTTTTCTTTGTTCTTCATGTGATATTTGGGAACTATTGAAATTATTTTTTTTTTTTAGAAACTCAAAAGACAAAAGCTCTCGTTTTGTGTGGATGCGCTTAGACCTGTCCTCTTTTCTGGAAGAAAAGAGCCTTTTTTTTTTTTTTTCAGTTATGAACTTTATTGTGTATATTGTGTATTCTGAAGGGTAAAAGATAGAAGGTTTCTAACAAAAACAAGAAAGGTTCACAAGTGCTATCTTGTAAATCTTACGAATTTTAAAACTCTGTATTTGGGAGATTTCAACTGTGATTTTTTTATGTGAGGGCTGGCCAGACAGTTCATGGCCAAACAGTTGACGGTTAGTATCTGAAACCTAGACTGGAAACAAATAGCTGGATTTTAAGATGAGCTGAGGAAATTGAATGTGTCAGCCGGTATGATTAGAAAGCTACTTTGATCATAAGGTCTACCTGCCAGGACTCTCATGTGATGGCTGAGCAGCTAAGCTATCCTTTGCTACAAGGACAGTAACTATCTCTTTCAGATATGTAAGCTTTTATCCTCTTTTTAAAATTGTCATCATAACATGATATCCTCTGTCTTGGTTTGTGGGATGTCTGTTGGGAGATTTTCATGGCAGTAGCTTGATTAACCTGTTGTCATGGTTTAACCCCAGCTGGTAACTGAACCCCACACAGCTGTTCTCTCAGTCCACCGCCATATTGGGATGGGGGAGAGAAATTGAAGAGTAAAATCTAGAAAACTCATGGGTTGTGGTAGAAACAGTTTAATAGGTAAAGCAAAAGCTGTGCACACAAGCAAAGCAAAATAAGAAATTCATTCACCATTTCCTGTGGGCAGGCAGGTGTTCAGCCCTCCCCAGAACAGTAGGGTTCCATCACACGCAGCGGTGACTTGGCAAGCCAGACGCCATCACTCCAAATCCCTCCCCCTCCATCCTTCTCTCTCCTCAGCTTTATCTGCTAAACATGACAGCATATGCTATGGAATATCTTTTGAGTCAGCTGGGGTCAGCTATCCCATCTGTGTCCCCTCCCACCTCCTTGTGCACCCTCAGCTTCCTGGTGTTGGAGTGAGGAGCAGAAAAGGCCTTGACATTGTGTAAACACTGCTCAGGAGTAACTAAAAATCCCTGTGTTATCAGCACTGTTTACAGCACAAATCCAAAACACAGGCCCGCAGAAGCTACAGTGAAGAAAATTAACTCTCTCCGAGCTAAAACCAGCACTCCTGTGAAGATTTGCAAACTAAACTGATAAAAGCATACTGAGTATAAAAGGAGTCAAACTCTGCCTTATCACCTAACGCAGGGGAAGAAATACTCAGTCAAAGATGTTGCTCTCTGCAGTATCGCTGTTTTCTGAGCTAAACAACTGTCATCTAGGATTGCTGCCCTGAATAGGTTTCCATTGTCATCCCTATTTGTCTTTCTAGACAAAGCTATCTTCTTCCCTGGATACTCAGAAAGATAAAATATACTTCTGAGTGTGGGCCGTGTCAGTCTAGCTGTATACTTTCATGTCAAAGTGGGTTGTCAGAATTTAGCTGTGCTGGAGATCTAACCTTAATCTGACATTTAAATGAAAGTTGAGGTCATTGAGGCCATATTAACTGAAACCAAAAGACAGAAAAATCATCAAGACCTCTGTGATGTGAAGCTGTTAAATTTTAATGGCCCTTCAGTGAATTCAAGCATCTTGTAGAGGGGACTTAACATTTCACAATAATTGCATCCTTATGAAATAAAAATCATAGTGGATGGCTTGCAGGACAATGATGACAACTAGTTTTTGTCTCATGATGTAGAAGAAAATTACCCTTTCCAAAGTGTGTTCTGTCAGTCATAGTCAGACAGTTTGGACTAACATCCTGGTTTATTGTCAGTTGCTGTATTTTGATTTTTACATAGTGGGTTATTTCTATTACATGTTCCGTATATGGTTGATTTTGAGGGTAGGAAATGTTAAGCCATATTACTTAAAAAAAAAAAAAAAAAGGAAAATTACAGCAGCATGAACACATGTTTTAAAATCCTATTTATGTGTGACTGCAGTGGTTTTGGCCGGGGGAGGGTTTATTTCCTTCACATTGGCTATCATGGTAAAATAACTGGATCAGAACAAAAGAGAATGGTGTAACTCTGACATGCATACCCCTGTGACAGCAGGTTTTAGGCAGCAGCCACAAATACACCCCTGTTGACAGCCTACAGTAGGAAATGCTTCAGTGTGGTCTAGCTCCTCTGCAGGTCCTCAGCTGGGTGAGGATGTTCCTGGGATGGAGCTGCCATCCTTGGGTACCTCCTGCTGTACCTGAGCTGACCAAAATGCTCTGATTCATTTCTGAATTTTCCAGTTTGTCTGCAGGGCTCAGCTGCAGCCTGGACCACTCGCCTAGTCCCCCATGCCTGCAGGTGGAACACTGAGTCTCTGTCTGTTGGACAAATGGCTCATGAATCTTTCAGTAGCAGGTTGATGTACACAGCAGTGAGCCCAATGTTCAGCATGGAGGCCAGGGTCACTTACCAGCTGTCTTCTGCCTAAAGAAAGACATCTTGATTAATTTTACAGCTTTTAACTTTTGACCTCTGTGCTCTTGACAGGTATAAGCATGTGGACATGGCTTTCATGTTTTACAAATCTTCCACAATCTGAATATCCTAATGACTTTCTGTTTTCTTCTTTTATCAAAGCTTCTTCTAAGAATTTCAGTCCTGTTTTGTTTGTGCGATTCACTAGTCCTGAAGGATGTAAGCTGTCTGTAAGCTTTTCATGTATGATGTTAAGCCCTTGCAGGCTTGAAGTCATAACCTTTTATCCTGAACCCCTTTAGACAAAACCCACACAGGTGCAGAGCCCCACGGTGTTGTGTGCTCTACAAATGTCAGAACAAGTTGTGATTCCCCACACTTAACTTCTGAGGTTTTACATCCATGCTAGGGAAGAAGGCAGCTGAACCTGAACCACACTGTCCAGTTTTGGGGTCTCTGGTGCACAACAGAGATCAACAAACTGCAGAGAGCACAGGAGGGACCAGTAGCATGGAGATGGGTACGACTGATGAGAACTAGGTATGTCTAGCCTGGAGCAAAGGAAGCTGAAGGTTGATTTAGTTACAGTTGTTCACTCTCATAAGGACAATTGTGAAGAAGATGAAGCCATCGTTACCTCAGAGGTGTGCAATGGAAGGACAGGAGGCAATGGTCAAGAGTGAGGTTGTAGCCAGGTGGGGGTTGGTCTCTTCTCCCAGGCAACCAGCAGTAAGACAAGAGGGCATAGTATTAAGCTGTGCCAGGGGAGGTTTAGGTTAGATATCGGAAAGAAATTCTTTACAGAGAGAGTAATCAGCCATTGGAATGGGCTGCCCAGGGAAGTGGTGGATTCTCCATCCCTGGAGGTTTTCAAGATGAGGCTGGACGTGGCACTTAGTGGCATAGTCTAGTAACCGTGGTGGCATTGGATCAAGGGTTGGACTTGATGATCTCAGAGGTCCTTTCCAACCCGTCTGATTCTATGATTCTATGATTCTATGATTCTATGAATAAGAGAAACTCTGAACCGGTATAAGGAAAAAATGCTCACCATGAAGGTTATGTGGCACTAGGATGGGTGCTGAGAGACCCAGGTAGCTCTGTTATTGGAAAAATCCCAAACTCAACTTGACAAGGCCCTGAAAACTTTGAGTCTAGTCCTCTGAGCTGTGGGTAAGCCCAGATGAGCTCCAGAGGTCCCTTTCAACCTAGATACTTCTAGAATTATGTGATAAATTACATCTTTTGCTGAAATTAGTGGAAGCATCACACTGAAATTACTGAAAGCAATGAAAGCAATACTGTATATACTCAAAGTTACCCTGGAAGTGTCATTAACAATGAGGTACCTCAGAATTCTGACAGGAATGCAAAAAAACGATTGCACCCCAGTGATTAGTGGAAAACACTCAGTCCTAAAGGGAAACCAGAACATGCTGCATCCATAGTGTGTTTGGAGGACCATTGAAAGAAATTTTCTTGCTATATGCTTAAAGGTAAACACTTTGCAGACAAAAAGAGATAGGCAGATTATTGCCTGTGTTACGAGGCCATGAAAACCCTAGTTTTCATGGATACATATGGGTACCACCAAAATGCAACAAGGGATTGGCAGGTGAATGTGTTAGCTGTCTGCTACACAGAAGAATAAAACTACAAGTTTTGTCTCACAGGTTATATGGGCTTCTGGTTCTTTCTTGCTAATGGGAAGATCCCATAGAAACCATTTCCTGTAACTGTGGTCAAGTTCTGAGTGACCACAGCTAATTTGAAGTTCTGTTATCAGTAATTAAATTGCCTCTTTGGCAAGAACTCAGCATAGCCAGAAACCACACACTGGCAAGGCTGCATGTGGACTTCTACTATCTATAGTGAGAAATAAAGTACTACATTACAAATAAGAAGCTTTGTAGCAGCTAGAATAATGTAGCTTTAAATTATGCCTTTATTTCTGATTGATTGCATAGAGATTAAGGTTTGTAAATAATGAAAATTAGGTCGTTTGGTTTTGTACTGGTGCTTTCAATATGTGTCACTTGATGCATTACCTTAAAAAGATTTTTTTTTAGGCTAACAGAAATGCAGACAGAAAAGAAGCTGACTTTGAAAAATCCCTTTCATTAAAACTCGAGCTTCTTGATATAACTGAATTCTTGTCAGGATCCCCTGCAGTTGGCCCATTACCTACAGAAGTGTAGCACCTTCCTGCAGCAGAGCATTTTAACTACATGGGAAAATTAAGCTGGAGTTGTTAATTGGAATTGGTTTTGGCTGGCAACAAAGTAGAAAGCAAAGCTAATATAATAATGAAGTCATGGTCTTAGCAGATCAAAATGGTAAAGATTTGGCTGATGCAAATTATATGGTTGTTCAATTAGAATTTACCGCAAAGAATTTTTAAATATGTTGTTCAACAAATACAATTTGGAAGAAGTTTGAGAAGTCAAAATATAGCATATATGAAATAAGTTATAAAGGGCATTGGCAAAGGCGTTTCTTTTGGAAGTTTTCCTAGAGTGAGGTGGATCAATGTCATGATCCTAGAATCATAGAATCAGACGGGTTGGAAAGGACCTCTGAGATCATCAAGTCCAACCCTTGATCCAACGCCACCACGGTTACTAGACTATGCCACTAAGTGCCACGTCCAGCCTCATCTTGAAAACCTCCAGGGATGGAGAATCCACCACTTCCCTGGGCAGCCCATTCCAATGGCTGATTACTGTCTCTGTAAAGAATTTCTTTCTAATATCCAACCTAAACCTCACCTGGCACAGCTTAAGGCCATGCCCTCTTGTCTTACTGCTGGTTGCCTGGGAGAAGAGACCAACCCCCACCTGGCTACAACCTCCTTTCAGGTAGTTGTAGAGAGCGATGAGGTCTCCCCTGAGTCTTCTCTTCTCCAGGCTAAACAACCGCAGCTCCCTCAGCCTCTCCTCATAGGACTTGTGTTCAAGTCCCTTCACCAGCCTGGTTGCTCTGTAGGTACTGTGTGATTGCACTTAGGATGATCTGCTCCATAACTTTGCCAGGCACTGAGGTCAGGCTGACAGGCCTGTAGTTTCCTGGATCCTCCTTCCGGCCCTTTTTGTGGATTGGTGTGACATTTGCCAACTTCCAGTCGTTAATAAAGATATTAACTGGTGTCTCTCCTCCTGTGTATTCAGCCTAGGATCCTGTAATAATTTAGAGGAACTGTTGCCAACATGACTATTCCTTAACAGATACTTTCTAGTCCATTAAAACCACATGCAGGAAGCAGTAAACATTAAAAAGCCTGAAATCAAAAAAGAACCGTTTTTCTTCATTGAGGCTTTTCTGAAGCTATTTGATGTTATTGTCTGTCAGGAATGATGGTTTATCTGGTCATTGTTCAGTCTCCTAGAAGAAGAGAGACTTGTCAAATTAAGGAGGTACAACAGGAGAAGTGCTTACATTTGATAAGTTAGGCTTTACAGCCTGGTAGTTGTGAGATTTTCAGTTCTTGGCTGGTAGTCCCATGATAGCAATGAACCAGCACCTCAACCCACGAAAGCTGCCAGCAGTGTCTAGTTCCCAGTCTGAGATCACTTCAAATTTTATGTCAACAGGTGTGGCATGAGATTTCAGTTAAAACATGTAAGACTGTGGATTTCATGAAATTGTATTAGAGTCATAATGGACGAAAGCAGGAAGCCAAGTCTAGTACTTTTAGGAGGAAAAAGTTGGAAATCATTGAGAACTTCAAGTAGTCAGTTATGGCAAATGGGGTTTTACTGAGGAGTTTAGCTTCTTGGAAATGCAAATTGGGAAAAGTTAGGGCTAAGAAAATTGCTTGTATGAGGTAGTTGCATGGCAGATATGCTGACATACAGCAGTTCTGTTATTGCTTCGAAAGAGGTTTTATATGTTGGTTATATGTTGGTTATGATACAAAACATGATTATTTTTGCTAGCATGCTTTAATTCTTCAGTAAACAGGGTTTTGGTTAGGAATAAAATGCAAGATTAAGAGTAACAAGCTGCAGAAAAACAGTAATAAATGCTAATAAAAATAAAAATACAAAGAATATTCTGAGCTGGGAGGGACCCACAAGGATCATCGAGTCCAACTTTTAAGTGAACGGCTCATATGGGGATCAAACCCACAACCCTGGTGTTACTAGCACCCTGCTCTAACCAACTGAACTAATATCAGGGTCAGTAAGAACTGAGGCCTAACCATTAGATGAAGAAAAACTTAGAAAATGAAAATGCAATAGCAAAAAATGTAAAAGCTTTTGTTAAAGTAAGTTTTCTCCAAATTAGAGATTTACGGTATCCAAACCAAAAATATAATGCTGTAATTCTTTTGGATATCATAATAAGGTCTTAGTGAAAGGGATCCTTTTGGATACTATGGATTCTGCCAGATCCTGATCTATACCTATTGATCAATACTTGCCTCTATACTAACGCTTTTGTAAAAATTTTCCTGTAATGAGGAGAAATATATTTCAGAAAAATCATCAATATTATCGAATCCAGTTGTTACTACCAGATTTGCTCCAACATTAGGATTACTTAACCTGAAAGGATGTGTGGCATGAGTGAAGGAAAAGATAGGAGAAAGAAGGCTTTCAGAGAACATCATGTTTGCATTATGTATATATACACATTAGAACAATGCTTTATGATTTCCTCTTATAGGAGGTTGTTTCCAAACCATGTAAACACAGTTTTAAAAATACTGTGTCTTGACAGTGCAGCTTGCCTTCATTTTCTTCCATGATGCTGGGCAACAAGGTGAACTGGGATGAAAGATGAGAACTCAACATGCACTGCTTCCATGATGTCTGTGAGTCAGTGTAGTGAGGAGATGTCCCCAGAGCCAATGTGTGAGCAGCGCTGTGTGGGGCTTGCACTTCCAGATGTGTGCTTGTGGGGAGGTGCTCCTCCCAGCCTGCAGTAACACATGTTCTTCTTGCTGGGAACAGGTGGTTGAAAGCCATCTGGCTGTCCTAGGCACGCCAGGGTTCACATGAAGTCACAGGACTTCTTGTTTCCATCTCACCAAAGAGGTGTCTGACCAGAGTTGCCGCGATCCATCCTGTTTCTGCCTTGATTAGTCACTGTAATGTGCTTTACACGAAGCTACATCTTGAAGCCTTCAGAGAGGGGTATTTGCAAGCATTTGCAAGACACTGCTTTTTGCAATTAGCTCCTCATTTGAGGGAATTTCTTGGGAGTTCATACCACTGCTCTGAACTGCAGTGGCTGATGTTGTCTACTGAGAGGTCAGGGAGGTGTTGGTGTTGTTGAGAGCTGAAAAAATAATGGTATGGCGTCAAGTGGTCATATTTCGTTTTAATGAACATTTTGTTGGATGCTAAGTTGTGATGGTCTGGCTCTACACTTAAAAGGTAATTGCTCATTTCAGTGGACAATTCTGGAAAAGAGAAGCAGCAGCAGAAAAGAAAGGATGGGGGAACAAGTATAAGAAGGAAGAAAATTAACAAATACCATGTGTTCTCTTTTCTTTCTTTCTGAGCAACCTAGTCTAGTGGAAGTTTCCCTGCCTATGGCAGAAGGGATTGTAACTAAATGATCAAACCAAAACCAAAGAAACTATGATTCTTTATCTTTAGGTCCACTTTGAGCTTTCAAAACTTCCCAGATTTTGCAAATCCTGCTTAATTTTAGTTTTTGGAGAGGTTTTTTTTTTTCCCCCAGAACTGAGAAATTTCAAAAATAACATGGTAGTAAAATAAAGAAGAGGAGGAGGAAATACCTGTGTACATGTCATCTATTCCATTACACCTTCAGGGACAGCTTGCAGGACAGGCTGAAAGTGAGCTCAGTTGGGCAGCCCGTGCTGCCAAAAGGGCAGAGATCATACAGTAGGCAAGTGTGAGTAAATTTCTGTAATGACTTAATTTTTCTTCTAGAAAGTATCTGTTCTAGCTTCTAAGCCTTTATTGAAGTCAGCAAGTCAGCATTGTGAGGATGGTAAGGGAAAACTTCTGCCCAGGGTACATGAGACTCTTAGGGATGTGCCAGAGAGTATCTGGGAAGTACCTGAAATTTGCTGAGGTACATTCAGACCATTGACCAAGGCATAATTCCACTTTGTCATGTATGCCCTGCTAGTGTTGCTACACTGATCCAAAGTGACTGTGAGGTACTGGAAGGAAAACTGAAGGACTGGGGACTCCCATCTGTTCCTCCAGTGAAAGGACAAAGCACATCCACATAAAGATGTATCCAGTTGAGAAAGGCATGGCTGAGCAGATGGTGTGTTCAGGAGGGCTTTCACCGCTTCATCCAAGGATATTTCATGAGTCATTCATTGACTGATGACAGAGTTCAGAACACATGAAAGGGGAAGAGAAACTTTGAAGATTGCTTTGCAAATCTGTTGGGGAGAGTTTTAAACGAGGACTAAGACTAATGAAGGACAGTGGACTACAGATGAGTATAGACAATGCTGACTTGCTGCCTTGGACAAAGGCCAAGAAACTAGAAGATATTTTCTTATTGTGGGGTTTAGGAGTGTCAAAGTGGATCATAGCATAGGCTGCCAAATATTTTAGGTTTCTGTATATAAGATAAAAACCATAGGGAATACATCTGTAAACCTGAAATTATTCATGCAGATGATCAGAATGTGATTAATTTACAGAGCAGACTTGGAGAGAAAATTCACATAATTGGCATACTGATTAAAGGTATTAATTTAAAGAGAAAGTGTGTTCATGGACAAAAGGAAGGAAGTGTTCCTTGCATATGAAAGATACAGGCTAGATCTGAGGTCTCAAATGTAGTAGGAAGTGAGTCATGCTGAAAATCTCTGGGTAGGGATGAAAGGGAAAAATATATACAACACAAGTGGGTCACTAAATGAAGAACGTGGATGAGACTTGGTGAGAAACTAGCACAATCAACCAAAACATAAATCTTGTGATAGTAGGGAAATTATCTCTGGCTGGGAAAGGAATAAAGGAACACAGAAGTTATAGCTGTTCTGCTAAACAAGAAGAGACAAGAACTAATCCCTTGGTCTGAGGACAAGCATGCACACAGGTTTGCTTCCTTAGTTGAGGGCAGATGTTGTTTAGAGCAGATGGACAGAGTCCTCTCTTCACAACTTGGTCCTGAGCCTACTCTGATCCCCTGTGACCCAAGGCAAAATCATGATTTTTCCATGATACCTTCCTTTGCTATTCTATGTATCTGAAGGGACACAAGGGCTGTGTTACAGTCTACCGGACTGGTCCTTTAATGGCATGGTACAGAAAGCACGTGCTGCTTACCCTGAGGATAACATTTCAAGATGGAGGCCTCTGAAAACAGGTTACATAGTAATTTGTCAGTTGGGATTTTGTTTAAGTGTTTTATTTTTATGTACAGTCCAAATGAATAGAGCACCAGTACGGCAGGTTTATTATTTTTCTGTAAGTTTGAACAAATAAATGAAGTAACTAAATAAAGAAACCAAGAAAACTAGAGGGGAGTTTGTATTTAGCTACCGAGGAAAATTGAGGTGTGATCAAAATCTTAGAGCTTGGGAACATCCCCTTACATAATCATGTTGCACAGTACTTTTATGCACTGTATATATACACATGGCATTCCAAAGTAAACTGTCAGTCACCTTCATTTCAAATAAATGGAAATTGGCTTAGCTCCTACTAATGTTCCTTGGATTAGACTAATACTCCCTCTCCACAGGCAATACCCATTTCTGTAAAAGCATGGCTCCTACCGCCCCACCTCCTTCAGGGCCATCCCTTGGCCTGTGTATGGCTGTTGTGTGCTAGAAGAGTACTGGACCACTGTGTGGGTCAGCATTCTCCCCTTACAGTCTTTAGGTTTTGCTGACCCTACAAGGTAGATTATGAATACCCTAAGACTATGGAGTTGTCATCACTGTAGGATCTGGACTTGGCCTTCATTGTGGCATCTAATTTCTTACTAAATGGTTTGATCTTCAGGAGATCCTGTGCTACTTATGAGACATCACTCAAGTTCAAGGCTCTGCAGGAAAGAGTTTCTGAGAACACAGGGAGTCATATCTATTCAACTCCACGAGATGTCTGCAGCCAGCATGAGCCTGTCTGACTTTGTTTTGGGAAATGTGTACAACTAACTCAGACCATGGCATAACACAATTTTCCCCCCCGTTACAAACTGTATTGTGGTTTAACCTCAGCTGCACGCAGCCTCTCACTCACCCTCACTGCATTGGGATGGGGGAGAGAATTGGAAGAGTAAGTGAGAAAACTCATGAGTTGGGATCAAGACAGCTTAATAGGGGAAGCAGAGGCTGCACACACAAGCAAAGTAAAATGAGGAATTCATTCACCACTTCCTATGGGCAGGCAGGTTTTCAGCCATCTTCAGGACAGCAGGAATCCATCATATGCAACATTGACCTGGGAGACAGATGCCATCACTCTAAATGTCCCCCCATTCCTTCTTCTCCCCTCCAGCTTTAGGACGCTGTATGGTGTGGAGTATCTCTGTGGTCAGCTGTGTCCCCTCCCAAATCCTTACTTTCGGTGCAACCCCACTTTAAGCTTTGATATGCATGCTGGTAAGCAGAGAACTAGGCTTTACTGAAGCAGTAAAGCAAGTTTATTCAGAGGCACTATAACAGACTGGGAAACTCACAGCTGGTTGGGAAATAACACACGCACCCAAGCTGGGCTCTGGACATACATATCAAAGGCCTAACAGATACATAAACTGCCCTCTGGGCTGTTTTTTGCAGTTTTTCCCTTTCTCTTCTGTCTTCCCCCAGTCTGTGGGAAAAAATGCTTTGAAGTTTTACACAACCTGCAGTTATCTTCTCTTGATAGAGACTTCATCTGTTTTGTGTGTTTTCAGCAAGAAACAAGGGAAAGACAGAATGTTGCTGTTTCCCCCATATCTCAGAATCATAGAATCAGGCGGGT
>VXAY01003718.1:0-86394 GCA_013399855.1 Oxyruncus cristatus | reverse complement strand
CGCCGCGCCGGCCGGCCCCCGTTGGCCAATGGGCGCCCAGGAACGCTGTGATGGGCATGGCGCCTGGCCAATAGAAAAAGGGTGAAAGGGAAAGGGGCGCCCGCAGCCCCGCCCCTTCTCCCAAGGAACCGCAAGGACAGCCGCCTGCTGACCAATCATCGAGCTGGGGGAGAGTGAGTGGCAGTAGATTGACGAATAGAAAGGCTGCACTGGCTCGCTAGGCCCGCCTCCCAGACGCCGGCTTCCGCCCTTCCTTGCCGCGCCCGCCATGGCGGGACTGCAGCGCGGGGGTTGTGCGGGCCGCCGGCATCGTCTGCCCGGGCTGGTGCGGGGTGTTCGGCGCTGTCCGCACAGGCCACACACCGCCGTCCCGGGCTCTACGGTGCACAGACAGGGATTTGACGCATGGATAAAGAACTGACTGCTCGGCCGCACTGCGGTCAGCGGCTCATTGTCCACGTGGAAATCAGTGAGGACAGAGGTCCCTTAGGGGTCGTGTGGGGCCGACGCTGCTCAACAGCTTTGTCGGCGACATGGACGGTCTGACTGAGGCACCGTCAGCAAGTGACAACGAGCTGTGTGGTGCCGTCGGACGCTGGAGGGAAGGGATGAGGACTGGAGCACCTCCCCTGTGGAAGAACAGAAGGTTGTGTGGAGACCTCAGGGCAGCCTTACAGAACCTGAAGGGGACTACAAGGAGGCCAGAGAGGGACCCTTCCTCAGGAACTGTAGTGACAGGACAAGAGGAAACAGGCTCAGACTGAAAGAGGGAAAATTTAGATTGGGTATCAGGAAAACATTCTTCGCCCTGAGGGTGGTGAGGCCCTGGCGCAGGTTGCCCAGAGCAGGTGTGGTTGCCCAATTCCTGGAAGTGCCCAAGGCCAGGCTGGAGGGGGCTCGGAGACCCCTGATCCCTGGAAGGTGTCTCTGCCCATTGCAAGGGTGGGAATTTAAATGATCATTGCGGTCCCTCCGCGCCCGCCCCACGCCGGGGGTGTGAGTGCGCCCTGCGCATGCGCGCAGGGAGCGGAGCGCCGTCGAAATGTGTCCGGCCGCCCGTGAGAGCCCCGGGAGCGGCCGCGGCGGCTGCGGGCGCTCCCTGCCCGCGATGACTCCTCCAGTCCTGGTTCCGGCGCGTGCCGCGGGGTGACCCCCTCTCCGCCGCGGGCCGATTAATTTGTCCATTAAATTTGTATACGCCGGGAGGTGCCGGCCGGTGCGGAACCCCTTGTGCGGGGGCGCCGGGGCGGGCCGGCGGTAAGGCGGGTAATGGTGGCGTTCCCGGCTTCCCTCTCAGGCCGCCATGGCTTCCCCCAGGCCTAGCCGCCCCGATAACGCGCGGCTCTTTCCTTTCTAGGTGCTGCTGCTGCGAGCCGGCGGGGCGAGCATGGGGCCGGCGGAGCCGGTGCAAAAGATCAGCATCAGCGCCGAGAGCCCCCGCGGGAGCGAGAGGAACGGCGGCGGCTCGGCGCTGGCGGGCGCTGAGGGGACCGCTCCCGGCGGCTGGAGGCACAAGTGCGCGGCCTATGTGCTGGCGCTGCGGCCGTGGAGCTTCAGCGCCTCGCTGACCCCCGTGGCGCTGGGCAGCGCGCTCGCCTACCGCGCCGAGGGAGCGCTGGACCCGGGGCTGCTTCTGGGGAGCGCCGTGACCGTCCTGGCCGTGCACGGCGCCGGCAACCTGGTGAACACCTACTACGACTTCTCCAAGGGCATCGATCACAAGAAGAGCGATGACAGGACGTTGGTGGACCAGATTTTGGAGCCGCAGGACGTGGTGCGGTTTGGGGTGTTCCTGTACACCGTGGGCTGTATCTGTGCCGCCGGGCTCTACGCTGTGTCCACGCTCAAGCTGGAGCACCTGGCGCTGATTTATTTCGGAGGACTTTCCAGCTCCTTCCTTTACACAGGGGGTAAGTGCTGCGTCCCGTCTGCTGTGAATCTGGACGTAAATGTGACAGAATTACCTGAGTTGTCCGAGGTTTCTAGAAGATGAAAGTGTTCTATGTAGCGTATTGCCGTAAAAGTGCTTGGTGGTGTTTCTGGAGTACAGGTACATAATCTTGTATTCTTTCCAGTTGATTGTTGTGGGAAGAGTCAAGCTGAGTTCTTCAGTTGGAAAGTGGTGTTGAAACATTGTTATTTACATATATGGCTTTAGGTGCTTATCAGAACCACTGCTGAATCTTTATGTGGTGTTTATCTCCTGTCACTTAGCAGGGTAGCTCACATCCTATTTTCTTTGGTGGAATTGTTATTTTGTTTTGGAATGTTTCATTGTTATTCTCTACTTGGAGCTTCATTGTGAGTGCTGAACAGTTTATGTTTGTTCTTCATGAGAGGAGGATAATTTTAGTGCCTTCCTGTGTTGGATATATACAAACATCATTACTAGGAGAAGAAAAAACAACGGAGTTTCAAACTGTCAGACATTCAATTATGTTGGTTTCTCAGAATCTTGTCAGTTTTGCATTCTGTTCTGAGCATTTTATATATTTCTTCAGGATTGGGTTCTAGCATGCATGATCACACTGAAGAGTACCTTATTTGTAGGGATTTCTGCAGAAATAGGTACTTAATAAAAATAGGTGTGAGGGTGGATATTAGAACCTGGTCCTTATTATCACAGAATCAACTAGGTTGGAAAAGACCTCTGAGATCATCAAGTCCAACCTGTGACCCAATACCACCTTGTCACCCAAACCATGGCACTGATGCCACATCCAGTCACTTCTTAAACACCCCCAAGGATGGTGATTCCACCACCTTCCTGGGCAGCCCATTCCAGTGTCTGATCACTCTCGCTGGAAAGAATTTCTTCCTGTTGTCCAACCTAAAACTCCCCTGGCACAGCTTAAGACTGAGCCCTCTTGTCCTACTGCTGGTTGCTAGGGAGCGGAGCCCAACGCCCACCTGGCTACACCCTCCTGTCAGGGAGTTGTAGAGAGAAATAAGGTCTCCCCTGAGCCTCCTCCTCTCCAGGACTTGTGCTCCAGACTCTTCACCAGCCTCTTTGATTGCTCTTCTCTGGACCTGCTCCAGCACCCCAATATCCTTCCTAAATTGGGGAGCCCAGAACTGGACACAGCACTCAAGGTGTGGCCTAACTAGTGCTGAGTACAGGGGAAGAATCACTTCCCTGGTCCTGCCCATACTATTCCTGATATAGGAAGGGATAATATGCTTCTTATCCGTAGCTGCATGTGCATTGGTTGTTTTGCAATATTCCCGTGGGAAAGGGCTGATCTGTTGTGTTATTCATCACCTTCTGTCAAATTGGAGATGTTTGGTGATGCTTCATTTTAGTCCTTACTTTCTGTTACATTGTTTGAGTGGAGAAATCCAAAAGCTGCATTGCCTTCGTTATTTTTGAAAAAAAGGGATAATATGCTTCTTATCAGTATCTGCACGTGCCCTGGTTGTTTTGCCATATTCCCACGGGATAGAGCTGATCTATTGTGTCATTCATTCTCTTCTGTCAGACTTGAGTTGTTTGGTGATGCTTCCTTTTCTTGTGTCTTGCCACAGGGATTGGCTTTAAGTACGTTGCCCTTGGGGACGTGGTGATCCTGATCACCTTCGGGCCGCTGGCCGTCATGTTTGCTCATGCGGTGCAGGTGGGGTACCTGTCGGTGTCCCCCCTGCTCTACGCCGTCCCCCTGGCCCTCAGCACCGAGGCCATCCTGCACAGCAACAACACACGGGACATGGAGTCGGACCGGCAGGCGGGGATCGTCACCCTGGCCATCCTCATCGGCCCCACCTTCTCCTACATCCTCTACACCGTGCTGCTCTTCCTGCCCTACCTGATCTTCTGTGTGCTGGCCACACGCTACACCATCAGCATGGCCCTGCCGCTGCTCACCATCCCCATGGCCTTCTCGCTGGAGAGACAGTTCCGGAGCCGGAGCTTCAACAAAATCCCTCAGCGGACAGCCAAGCTCAACCTCCTCCTGGGGCTGTTCTATGTGTTTGGCATCACACTGGCACCAGCCGGGGCTCTGCCCAAGCTGTGACACCACCCGCAGAGCCAGGCCTCACAATCCAGTATTCACACCAGTTAATTGGGGATTTGGGGGGTAAATGACCCGTTATGGACGGTGGGGAGAACAGAAAGACTGTCTCGCACTGTTCGTTGTGAATTTTATCATTTCTAGTCTTGGTCAGCTTGTACAACAGACTGTAAAAAAGCGATTTGGTCAGTTCTTCAAAAGGGATGAACTGTGTGGCTTTGCCTCAGAGGGAGCAAGGTGACATCAGTTGGAGGAATGTTTAAAAAACCTCATCCTTCTGCCACTGAATTTTTTCACTGTCAGCTCAATGAAAGCTGGAGCCTCAAGTCAAGCTCTCTGTTCACTTCACAAGCACAATGATTGCTCTTATCGCTTCTTTTCTTACCATGCTCAGGGAGTCCAGTGGCTCCTGTGTGGTCAAACAGAAAACACTGCCAAATGTTTAGCATCACAACAACATAGGTGCTATTACTTCACTCTCTTGTCAACATAGTTCACCTGTTGTATGTTTTAATTTTTGTTTTGTTTTTCCTAGCCAAATTTTGAACTTTTATTTCCAAGCCCCCTGAAATGCACTAGATGCATTAACTATTGCTTCTGCTTGTTCCTTATAGTCTAGAAATTTCAAAGTTATAAATCTCTGTGGAGCGTGGTGCTAAAATGGAGCACGATTAGCCCACTGCACAAATTTTAAGCCAAAACCAGTGAATCTGTATTCTGCCACGAAAGCTGAAGCTGTAAATGCAAACCATGCAACTGGAAAACCTTCAATGGGTAGAAAAACAAATGGTTTCCATTTTTGCATTTGCTTAGAAATGACGGTTTTGGAGTTAAAGGGGAGCTGACAGTGCCAGATTTCTCTGAATAGCTGTGGATTGATGGATACATGGGTGGAAGAACAAATTCTTGGTTTAGAAAAAGGGTATGGGTTTTTTTTCGTTTGTTTTTCTCTGTGTATTTAGAGGCCCAGAGTATGTCTTACAATAAGAAGCCCAGTTTAGCAAAGGAGAAATACACAGGGTTAGAAAACCTAAATCTGGATTATTGCATTGGCTCTGCATAAAAATTAGGACTGGAAAGAGGAAGAAACCAATTTCGTTAGCAAGATTTTTCCTAACGGAGTCCAGAGTTTGTGTCACTGAATCACAGTTAACCGAGCTCTGAAAGGATGTTCTCCACCCCTTTTCCCCCCTCTACTCCTTACAGTGTGGCTTTGTTTTCTCCTGCAGCTCTTGCCACTTGCTGTCCGTGTGGCCCTTTGGAGAACTGAATGTTTCAGCAGTTATGTAGCTCTGTGAAAAACATGCCAAACACAACGGGGCAAAAGTGTGCCTTCCGGTGCAGAGATGGATTTGATCCATACCGTGTTACTCGGTGGCGACTGGAATTCTCTTCTGTGGTGAAGAAAAAACACTCCTGACCTGTGTGCAGGGTTTTGGTGAGAAGTTTGTGTGCAGGAGCTGTGGAAGGCTCAGAGGAGCCGAGGCAGGTGTTGAACTGGAGCTGCTGGTGCCTGGAGCACAGCCTTGCTTTGGAAGCAGTGCTGACCACTGCAGGGCTTTTACAGACGAGCAGTAAAGTAGCAATAAACTCACAGGGTGATACCCTGCATCTGTCCTAGGGAAGTTATGCCGTCGTGATGTTGATCTGGAAGAGCCAAGTGTCCTGTTTCGTGGGTTACACCTCAGTACAAAGCTGAGTCGATGGTACCAGGTTACACAGTCCAGCTCTTTAGTGGCTGGGTTTATGTTATTCAGTGTTAACCCAGCTGTTACAGCTGAGCTGAAGTCAATGGGAAGGGTTCTTTGCAGGCCTGTTTAATGAACCATGCTTTTATCTTTTATTGAAATTGGGCAGATGATCTCTCTAATCTGACTGGGCACAAGGCAAGAGGAGATGGACTTCAGCAACTGCTTTAGATTAGAAACAGCTCAGGTGGATGGAGGGATGTATCCAGAAGGTTTTGGAAACTGTTTTCAATACACACATACACAACAGAGTTTCTTCTCTTGCTTATTGTGGACCTACAGAATGAAGAAGACCTTGGCTCCAACACCCACTTCACTGTTCTGCAAACCAAAAGCTTTTCTCGGGATAAGGGCTGAGCTGATGGATCTGTTAACCTTGCAATGGGGATATTTAGGTTTATTAAATTAATCCTGCCCTTAGTAGCATTTGTGTGCTTTATTTTATGATAGCTTGGTTTTGAATAGCTATCAGTTTAAAAGTTATTTTTTAGTTGTCTTTTTTCTTACTCCTTTTACGAGAGTACCTAAACTGAATTCCTTAAAGTAACTAACACATGGCTTATATCTTTGATAACCATAATTGTAATGGTTGTAAGATCTGGGACATGATCATAGAGTATGTAACTCTAGGGGTATCTTGGCTACCCTTTCCTGGGTGGGATGTCTGCTAACTGCTGGAAAGGACCAGTGCTTTTTGTTACTCACATGAAACAGCTCATTAGTCAATATACATGTCCGTGGAACACTTTTCAAGGTGGGGTGGGGATTCAAAGTATTTTAATAATAAAAATGAGATGAAAATTTGGTAATTCCTTACTAGCAGATGCTGGTTGCCTCCAATTCTCTGTGAAAAGCAGTATCATTCCAGGTTCTTAAGGATGTTAAAATAACTAACACATTCTTCACCATGGCTCTGAGGAAGTCATTTAATTTCTCTGTTTCTCAGAAAACAGCTAATTTTTGCCTACCTCACAGGGATGCTGAGCTGACATCATTGTTGTAGAGAGCTTTGAAAGTAAGAAGTGCTTTATCTCTGTGTGCTTTCCAAAAAGCTTGTTAGTACTAGAAAACATTTTAGACATGAACTAACCTAAAGGGTAACTTAACCAGTGTAATTAGACCGAAATAATCTTCACGTGTAATCATTAAGTAGTGAGAGAGGTTCATTTATTGGTTTGCTTTGTGACAAGGATGCTGGGTCTCTTGCCCTGCTCCTCTTCTCCCTGTCCCATGTACTTTCCCTGAATATAAACTTTAAAAACTTCTTTCAGGTCTCTCTTGATGAGCTGTATTGCAGTGTGGTGAGTCTGCACTGGCAGACGAACAGGTCTGTAGCCCATCTGTGAATGTGTCCTAAAGCACCTCCCGGCCTTCCTTCTGACCCAATAAACCGTCTGAGTGTCATTCTGTTAATTATGCTGTGTTTGATTATTTTATATTACTCAAGGTGTATTTTTGTACATGGATTAAAACATCTTCACGAAAGGAAGGGGGTCTTTATCCACTACATTTATAATCTAAGTGCATGAAAAATCATACTCTTTTTTGTGCAAGAGTCCTTTTATGAATCACATAGTCCTGTCGTTCCCTATCACCAGGCAAACAGTTCAGCAGCAGTGATCACCTCCTACCAATGGCAGACTTCAGAGTAGTTCTGATATATTCATCAGTGTGCCACACGATTGCATTTGGAGATAATTGCAGGATACACGGGCTGTACTCCAGGATCCTCCCGAAGCAGGAGGCTGCAATTCCGAGTGTCCACAGATGGCAGCATTGCTCTTCCATCACTCCTGCAGCATCTTGTCCCTGCAGGAAGGAACACACTAGCTGTGTTTGCAAGATTTCTGAGTATTTGGTTGTACCTCGTTGGGTCTCCTCTGGTGTAAGGAATCTTGGAAGATAAATGGCTGCAGATGAATTTCTGATGTGCAGATTATGGCTGCACAGATGCTTCTGGGCCAGGCAGGTACAGGCAGAAAGGGGCATTTGAAGAAAGCCAGTCAGCTCTAAAATTTTAGAGCCTTTGCTGATGGCTTAATAAGCTCATTCTGGTCAGATGCTGAGGGCTGAGCTTTCAAGAGTGTGGGCAAGCTGTGCATGAGGGGCAGTACACTCGTGGGGGGAGGAATGCAGTGTCTGCACACTCTATGAGATGTACTTCAGTTCAGTCAAGTGCTTTTAACACATCTTGGATCCCCAGTGGAAAACCTTAATACTTTCCTAGTGTTTTTAGGAGCTTGGACTATATTCCCCCCATTACTTGGATGAGTGGACTGTGTCACTGCTGCTTAATCAAGGTCATGCTCCTTGGAGGAGAGTACAGTCTGGTACTTTAATAACTAGGCCTTTGCCCTCACATCTTGGTTTGTCTTTTAGGTCACTGGTGGATTATTTTAATTTGAATCACCTTCAGTCACTTTATACTCGGAGTTTGAGCCTGCTGAATTACGTGTTTAAGGAATGAAATGCTGCTCTGGCTTCTTAAAGCTATTTTTCATTTTAAGGGGGAGTTAAATATCTAGCCCAGATAAAATCTATAGCTCCCAGCACTGCCTAAAATGTGTAACATTCAATAAAGCTCAGCAGGGCCGGCTTATTGCAGCTGTATGTCTACAGGAACAGGCCCAGGGCTGGACAGGATAATTCCTGTGTTTTACTGTCTGAAATAAGGTCTTCGTGCTTCTGTGGAGCTCAGAGTAGGACACAAAATGAACACATTTGTCAAGGGTTTTTTTACATCCTCTGATGATAAATAAGAAGTCAGTGCTCAATATTGTCAACGCTTACCCTCGCTACATAATTCGATCACGGGGAAGGCCATGTTCTAATCCAGCTGTTTCAGTGGCCACATGGATTTGTCTGCATGACAGATACTTGAAGGACAGAGCTGAGCATTGCTCCGGGGTCAGCTGAGAGAGAGAGACTTGCTCCAACATTCATCTCGCTGATCTGCAGGCACAGGGGGTTATCAGCCGAGTGTATCCATTTCCTTGGAAAGAAACCTGTGTTTGGGCATCTGTCCCAGGTTTCCTGCATGCACCGTCCTGAGAGAGTTCACACACCACAGTTCACAGCCTCTGCACATGAAGACCCAAATGTTTTCTAAAAAACAGAACGAATCCAAACAAAACTATAACCCCTGACTGTCCTCTGCTGACTTCCCATCAGCCTGCCAGGCCCTGAGTGATTTGACAAATTAAAAATCTATGGTGCTGCTTTTTCATGGAACAACAAGGAGGAGAATCTGCTCATTCATCAGATGGCTTTGTCAATAACGGATCAAGATGAACGTGCTGGCTGAGAGATGTGTCAACAGGCAGTTTGTCAGGGAGCAGGAAAAGCAGGGAGAACCTCACTAGAACACAGGAGCTGATGCTGCTCCAAGAGCTTGAAAGTGTTGAGAGCTCAGCAACAGGAGAGGTTGGGGGCTGCCTCCTCCAGTCGGACTCTTGGGTGGCCCCTCTCAGGTGTCTTGTCCTAGGCCAGACTAGCACCGGGCAGCGCTGCTGCTCTGGCACTGATTTTAGGTGCTAACTGAGGTGGGAGATCCTGGTACCTGCTCTTTGTTCTACAGCTCCATCCATGGCCAGTTTGTTAAATGGGGAATGCAGAACAGCCCAGCAATTTTAAAAAAGCCTGGTCTGCTTCAGAATGGATAGAACAAAAAGTTCTTTCAGGGAGTGGTTTGGGTTGTGCGCCTTGTCGCTGATTTAGCACAAAGAATAAAGATGCATATTTTTAGGTGTCCCAGTAAGCCACAAAACAAAGCCTGCACCCCAAATCATCTGACTTACAGTGGTAAGGGAATAAACAAAATGCCTGCTTGATATAAAGGGCAAATTCAGGCAATTTACATCCCATGCAGTGTTTGCGAATACATCTGCAGACATAATCTGCACAAATCATCCTGCCCTGGGAAATAAGCAGTTTCTCAGACTTTGACCTAATGGAAAGAGGGTCTAATAAACCATCTTCCCAGTCTCGTTAGCCATTTCCCAAGGGTTGATGAAATGACTTCAGATAGAGCATAAATTACTTTCTGTATGGCATAAGGCCACTGTTATGGCACAGTTGAGTCGTATTTTAACTGGGGGGGGGGGATAGCTCTGCTACTGTATAAACCTGAGCTCCAGTCAATATAAATAAAGGAGAGGTTGGGAATAACACGCTAGAGATTCATGTGCTGTTTTGTGTGTGTGTTCTAGAGCTCAGTAACGCCTTAAGAGTACACTTGATGCTGTGCCATACCATTCTTCATCTGGTCTTTCTTCCTTCAGTTAGTTCTTAAGTAGAATTTAATTAGCCACCCAGAAACACAAGGCTCCCTCCCCAGTGATGTGCTGTAGGCTTTCCCTAAAGCTCCTTTCTCAGTGAATCCCCTGTTTCTCCAAACCTTTGTAGCTGAGGTTTCCAGAGAAAGTGGAACAACATTTGCACATGTATGGGGAGAGAATAATTCAGGGCAAAGATCAAGAAGGGAGCTGAAGAGGACAGATGTGTATTAAAGAAATTCAGAAGCTGAAATCCTGGTTACTTTATGTCAAAAGATTTTTTCTTTTTTTCCCCAGTAACTCACAAGGCAGGAATCACCTGCTGTTCTGTGAACAATAGTGGGTCCTTCTGGCACACAGAGCCTCCCTGCCTCTGTCCTCCTGGGTTCTAAAATCCATATCCCGAATTACCTAGTTTTCGAGGATCCCAGGATTTTAACTTGTTCAAATGCAGGAGAAAGGATGAGCTGGGGAAGCTGAACCTAAACCACTCCAGGTTTAGTAGTGGCTCTGTCAGTATCCCTGCATAAGATACACAGAAAATCAGGTGTTCTAGAGAAAAAAATAATCTCGTGTATGTTGGGTATTTTAGCACTGTTTTAAAGTGCTGCTTCTCCCAGAGATATTCAGCATTTTCACAAAGCTGATGGTGTGACTCCTATGACTGGAGAGCCTGGGATTTGGGGAAGGGAGGTGACTTGGTCCGGTGTATGAATCTGACACGTGGCTCTGGGATTACAAGTCCCATGTATTTGTCTACTGTCCTGCTCCTTGTCTTCTGATGTCCTGGGAAACCCTTCAGCATGAAATTGGCCTGTTCCTGGTGTCTGTGTATCCAAACTCCAGTTTTGCACAATGGTCATGGCCAGAAACAGCCAAGTCCTAAATTCCTCTGTCCCTTCCTGCAGCCTCTGTAGGTCACAGGTGTGGGGTAACCCATGGACAGAGGAGTGCTGGGCCAGGAAGGGTTGAGTGCAGGGACACACCTGAGAGTGCTGAACATTCCCACTGAGAGTTAACTCGTCTCCAGATGGTGAAGAAACAAATCTAAATCGTTTAGGAGCCCTAAATGTCTCCTGAGGATTGAGACATAAAAAGAATATCAATCTCTCTAGCAAGCTAACCCACAGGAGAAAAAAAATGGTTGTTTTCTAGAGATCCATATGGTTTTTTGTGTGGGGGAGAGAATATGTGTTGCATTCTGACTTGTATAAAAAGGCATCTTCTGGAGGAAGAGTTAAAGGGAAGAAATGTTATCAGCATTTACTGAAGTAAGGCTTTGCACTTTCTAGGCAAAATGGAATTTAATGTACATTCTTTCTCTTACTTTCAAAACCTAGCCATCCCAGTCACCGTTCTCCTGCTGATGGTTTTGGGGGGAAAACTGAGGTTCTGTGAATCCCTGTCTGTGTATGGGGAAGAGACAGGGAATGGTCTGAGTCCCAGGGAGGCAGAGCTGTAGGAATGTCAGTGCTACAATGGGAACAGTGGAAATAGACTGTTCAATTTTCCTGTACAGAACAAGAGCTTTAACAGTAAATTTGTGCCAGATTGTCAGGGTATGGGGGGTGCTCATAGAAATGTTGCATTTGGAGCTTGTGTAGCTTTAAGCAGTTTGTCTGAAATAGTATCCTAAAGCACTTTGGGACTGGGGCTGACATTGATGGAAAGGGCCACTATCAAATGGTGCCAATCCAGGTGTGAATGTCAGAAACTGGCTCCCGTGACAGGAGAACTGTTCACAAAACCAGCACAGGCATTTGTAAAATGTCAGTGGCCAAACAAGCCTGTGCCCCGTTTTTTTTGTCCTTGATGGGAGACAGCTGTGCAAAGAGAACATGGTATCCCATGGTTCCAGCAGGCACTGCTTCCCCTTTCCTGGGGTGACAGCCCAGGTGGACAGGAAGGGACACAGGAGTGCTGGGAGCTCTGAGCTGTGCAGGGGATCCCTGTCTGTGAAGGATGCAAACAGCTGTGTTACTGTGTCCTTGTGGCAATGAATCAGGAGTCATTTACAATAACAAAGCTGGTGGGGGTGGGCGCAGAAGTAAAGGCATAAAGGTGAAGGCAGTGCCTGGGGGAAGTCTGATGGTCTCACAGTGTATTTCCAGAGCCCACTCCTGGCTGCAGTTTTACAGGTGGCAGCTGAATCGGAGGTGGAAATTAAATAGTTTCATTATCAAGTCCTTACCCTTCAATTTGCTATAAATTGTTCCAGTCACTGCCAAGTGAGTGACAGTGAAGAGAGTCCCCTGGCTTGATGCCTGGCCCACGAATATAATTTCAGTCAGCGCTCAGTGTTCACGTCCTGGATGGGCAGAACAGCATTTATATGTGGTGGCAAGACAGGACTGAAGGGAGCTGTACATGGGGATCCAAGACTGGAACTGCAGTAGGGCTGAGGGGATCTGGCAGAGGTGCTGAGCACTGGCTGGGATGTGTCAGGAGCCCTGATCAGAGATTGCTGGCAGCAATGCACTGAGCTCAGCCCTGATCCCTGTCACCTCACTGCATCACCAGTGTCCCTGTGCTTTGTCCTGGAGCAGGGCTTTGGGGCTGATGCTGCAGTTTGTCTTAGCGCCTCACAAATTGGGATTCTGTGCTTGCTAGAGTTCAAGGCTGGGCTATAAAAATCTGTTCAAGCCTGAATTCTGCCATAAAACTTGTTACACACGAATTGATGTATTTACCAGGCTGCAGGGGGAAATGAGCTCAGCCACTGATGAAGGAGAAAGTCTTGGTTTCTGACAGAGTTTTTTATTTTGTTCCAGTATAACCTTAAAAAGTCTCCATAATTTTCTCATGCAAACTGTTAGCACACTTAATAGAAATTCTTTTCGCCTAATGGAATGCACACCTTTGTGGTCTGCACTTTGCTGGAAAAAACCCCAGCAAAATGTCACTCCTGAGACAGCACTGGTATGTGGGAGGATTCAGACAAGAGGTAGTTAACAACTTTCAAAATCACCTGGGTACAGTAACCCCTACCCACACTAACAAACCTGGGTTTGGTCTGTCTCCAGAAACTACAAGAGTTGAATTTTATTTTTGCAGTGCTCCCTGTGCTGCCGCAACCACTGTAGGTGCCTGGAAGGTGACATCATTTTGTCTGATTGTCCGTGTCTGATTCCTCTCTTGGCACCCGTCTCTGTCCAGTGCCTCATTCCTCATCCATTGGTAGAGTCCTTGCATGGAACATTCAGCAGTTGTTGAAAACACTATTACTGCAAAGAACACAGCAGGTGTAATCTGGACTATGAACATCATGGACTTCTGTGAGGTGATGCTTACACACCATTGCTGATTTTGACTCATATTTCTTTTTGTTCAGGCCTAGATTTAAGCCCATTGACGGTTCCTGCAATTTCCTGCAGATTTGGGGATAGTGTTTGACTTGCTCTCTGTGTTTTGTTCTGCATTTATGAAGATGTTTTTCAAGAGCTTGGTTCCACTGTATTTACAAGCTCCTCTGTGCTGCAGCCAAATTCTTCAGAGTCCTTGAGAGATTATTTTGTGATTTAATACGGGTTCTCTGTAAAGAATAGACCGTCTCCACTTCCCCCATGCTTTTCTGCTAATGCTATTGCCTTTCACTGCCATAACCTTGGAAAAGAGCTGACACCGCAGAGCAACAGTGCCCAGACCAGGTGGGCTGCCAGCTCTGGGCTGCAGAGGTTTGTGCCTGGTTCTGTTTAGACTGGAGCAGCTCTTGCACACAAGCCTGCCTGCCAGCACCCTCTGGAGAATGGTCTTCTTGTGTTTGTGCATGTTGTGAGCTGTTGTTTTACACCATCTGGGAGAAAGGTGTATCCCACTCTCTGTTCCAGTGGGAAGCACAAGGCAGAAGCTGAGCTATCAAAGCCTGACTTCCTTGTATCTGCAACATCTTTATTTTTTGCCCTGCTGTGATGATTTGCAAACTGTCTCTTGCAGGCAATGCCAAAGCCTGCACTGGATCATGTGGTGAAAGAATAATTGGGCACCTTCTGTCCCAGCAGAGTAACCTGAGATCATGACCTTGCAGGGATTAGGAATCCAATTACCTGGAGAAACAGCTCCCAGACTGAACTACCCTTCTAACCTCTTATAGCTTAGTATTCCAAACCGGTACCACCTCCCTGTACTGCCAGTTTCAAAAGTCACCTAATAAAAAAGATTGGAATTACCTTAAATAGCTTCCATAAAGGTTATTATTATCCAATGATAATTCCATTTCTGAGCCTGTCTTGAGTACTTTCTGGATCCAGTTAAGCCAAAGAGTGCTGATGATTTTAAAAGACTACAGGCCCTTTATTTATAAATATACCCTAGGATAGGGCAGAGAGCTTGTGGAACCAACACATTCAGGTGCCTAAATTTGCTTCCCCCAGCAAGCAAACACCCTGTGAATTTTCTTGAAGTTTTTAGAGAACAACACAGAGAAGTGCTTTTATTTTGTTTGCAAGACAGAAAATATTAGCACAACAGGCAGTGAATTGTTCCTCAGCCTGCCCACTGCTGGTTCTCTGTAGGATGCTGGTACCTGGTGGGAAGTTTACCACCAAAGGAGTTAGGAATATACACAGTTTGTTCTTGTCTGGGTTTTGAGTACAGAGGTCGTTATGATGGTTGTTTTTATTAGTTTAATATATGTTGAAGTCCACAAATATATGCTGGGACCCAGGTGGGACAGATGAAATGTGACTAAGTTCTTGGATGATTGATAATGAGCAGGGACTGGAAAATCAATTGTGTTAATTCCTGGCTTGTCACTGGGACGGAGAATTAATGAGAAAATCCGTCTAACTTAATGGTATTTACACATTATACAGACTGTGATAAAATGGTCTTCAGCCACTGCTTGGCATCACAATTATGGGATTATTGTAGATCCAGAGGCAGGAACAGAAATCCACGAGCACAAAAACTCCCTTCACAAACAGCCACCGAGGGATGACGCGGACCAGAGAAAACAAAGAGGCATCATATTGTGCTTCTTATACTGTAAGCTTAGAACTTACTGTAGGGGTTGTGGCACTGGGGTGTGAGGATTCATATTGTGTGTGGTGCTGTAATCCTGATAAACACCGTGCCCCATGGGAATCCTTCCCTCCAGGAGTCTTCCAGCACTCTGCAGGAGCACGGGGGCTGCTCATCTCGCAGTGCAGTGGTTTCTAGGAAGCTGTTGAAAACACTTGAAAGACTTTAGTCCCCATCTTCCTCTGAGCTCGAGAGTGGGCTGTAATTCTGCCCACTGAGCACAAAGCCTGTGTCAGAGCAGCAGCAGTATTATGGCACCGAGGGTGCAGCAGTGGTGCTGCCTTCCCCTCCAGGTCAGCAGGGAAAGCCGCAGCAGGCCCGTGGGCTCCTGCAGGAATGTGTGATGCTGCCAGTGACTCCTGTGCACAGCAGAGCACTCAAGTGCCTGCCTGGACGAGTGGGGAACGCTGCTCTTGATCATAACTGACAGAAAAGCAGATCCATCTCCCCAGCTGCCTCCTGTCTGCCAGGAGTTCGTCCAGCTGAGACAGCAGCAGTGTCGTCGATGGCGTGTTACTAAGTCATCCATAAACCTTGTGTGCTCAAAACACCTGCATCCCCCTCGCTTTCCTGTCAACATCCCTGTCCTTGCTGTTGTTCTTCACGTGCCCTCCCCTCCTCCCATCTACATGAAGGATGCTGAGTGCTTCAAATCCCAGCAGCTCCCCGGGCTGTCAGAAAGGGGAATAAAAGGAGATGCTGTATAGACAGTGACACTAAATTTGTTTCGTGTTTTCTCTCTGAAGATTTGGTGCAAGTTCTTCTCTTTCCATCTCAGTGTGTCAAGGTTTTAGTTGTGATGGAAAGTTTTGGTAGTGAATGATTAAAAGTTCCCCTTTCTGACAGGCAGACAACTACAGGAATGGGAGTCAGAGGAATAGGCCAGACCTCAAATGCCCCCTGAGCTGAACTCTACAGGTTCTGGAGCTGCCTATGTTGCCCCTATATAGCTGCCCCTATAGTCTAGAGCTCCCAATTTACAAATCTACCTTTTTTTAGGAGAATTCCTACAGGACAAATCCCAGTTACATCCTCTAGGTTGTGTAATCCCCAGGTTTTCTTAAAGAATCTCTAAACTTTCAGTGCCTTTTTTTTTTTTTNATTTCAGTGCCTTTTTTTTTTTTTTTTTTAATATTAGCCAGATCCTTTTGCTACCAAGAGATGTAAGGAGCATCTTTCTGCTACAGTCTACTCAGCAAGAAAAGTCCCAGTTTTTCCACGGTTCCCAGACTGCTCTAGCAAAAATTCCCAGGTTGTCTTCTCTCTTTGCAGGTTTTGAAATTACAGCTGGGTTGGATGCACTGTGAGAGCTGTGTGATAGTGGTTATTTCAGGGATCACATGTGGACATATCCAACATACTGGCTTCACAGAGCTCTACTCTACATGATCTCCTATAAAAGGAGACAATAATACCCAGAATGAAACAATGTGGGACATACCTTTTCGAGATACAAAGGGGTGATCTTTGTCAAGTTTCAGATTTAACTGAATTTTCTCACAGGTGCTCAGTAAAATCCTGGTCTCAGGCAGAGACAACCTGTGCTCTGACTGTGTTTAAATGCTGGAAAGGAAGGACCATGGTGCCATGGAGAAAAGCAGCTGAGAGCTCCCCAAATTTGATTTCTGTCTCATGCACAGTTGTATTTCTTTCTCTGTGTGTTGCCTACCAGGGAGGAATAGATAAAACTGTAAACCAGTATTTCTAGGGTGTGATTATGTTACGCTTGGCAAGAGATGTAAAATTCATTTCTTGCAGCTCTTAAAACATCTAGGAGAATCTCTCTTAAATGCCACTATAAATGCACTTGTAATACATGGCTTGACTTGTTCTGATTCTCTCCAGTGGAGGATAAGGGCTTGTGTGCAACCTCTCAGCTTCACTGCACATTCCACCGAGCCAGCAGGGAAATTCAGGAGCAGTGGGCTGGAGCAGAGGGTTTGGGGTGTCACAGATAAAAGAACCAGAAAGTGAAACTATTGGATGGTCCTTTACTTTTTTTGATTGTTTTGAGATGGGTTTAGAGGTAAGGAGAGCAATAAAGGATCATTCTTTGCCAAAATGCACTGAGAAATCTCCAGGCCCAAAGGTGTTTGCTGCTGCACTGTTCCTAGTCCTTGGAATTCCTCACAAAAGAAGCAGCTGTCCATAGTTGCTCTGGACATGTGTCCAAGGTGATTTGATTTAAGAGAGGTGTGTTGTTTCCCCTTCTGAATGTCACTGAATTCAACCCTGACAAAGCCAAACAAGGTGGCCACTGTGGCTGCCAACTGTAATTAAGAACAGAATGCTCCCTGAGTAAAAAGAAAGTGAAATCCCAAGTGTTCCTAATTCTCATGATTTCTGACAAGTTTGTGGAAAGCTGGCTCCTTAATCCCCAGGATATGTTCTGCTCGGAGTGCCCCTGCTTTCCTGAGCCCCTGCTCTGCCTGGGTCACACAAACATCAGGCAGGAGGATGAGTGAGCAGATTGTGCTGTGCCTTCATGCTCTGACATCCAGGTGAGCTGCCTCTCAGTGCTTAAACACACCTTTGGATGGGCCCAGGCTGGATCACTTGGGTGCAGAGAAGACAGGGATTGTGAGGCTGTGAGATCAGTCTGTAATGATTCATGTTTTGCTTGGCTGATGCTCTGAATGATGCCACCACCTGTAAAAATGACACCGATACGCTGTGGGAGAGGATTCCTGGCACTGAAAGCCTCAAACAGCAAAACTCTGCAAATCTGTGCCCACTGCAGTGATCTGTCCTGGGAAAGAGGAGCAAAGTGTTACTGAGGGAGGAGATTTGCTGCATGCTGAGGTTTAGGATGTAAGTTGTAGGAGGAGCCAGTGGTTAAGGCATTAGTCTGCAGCTTGCAAATCATGCCAAATTCTTTGCTCAGTAACACGTTTTGTGTCTAATAGTGGATCAGATGTTTCCCTTTCCTGGTCTCATCTGTAAAATAGGACTAATGGTCCTCATCTTGCCAGAGCCCTGTCATGACAGGTCTGTTAAGACTCTGAGGTACAGAGACACTGTTGTGATGAAAGCTTCTGTCAGTAATTAAGGTGGCAGTTTAGATGTTTTCCTCCGTGATCTCCCCAGGCCTGGTTCTAGGAAGGACTTGCTGACAAGAGGCTGAATCAGAACTTCCTCTCTTTTGTTCTGCTCTTGTCTGCGGGGGAATTTTACCTCCTTCTGTTTTGGGCTTAATCACTGGAAATGCTGCAGTGCACGATAAGACTGTGAAGGAAAGGAGCTTTAAAAGCAAAAGGATTAAAATCTAAAGGGCTCATCCACTGTGTGCTCTGGAGAATCTGCTCAAACTGAAGCCCCTTGGAGAAGCTGCACATATCTCTATATTAGTTCTGACAGGGAGGATGTCTCTGTATCTCTATTACTAAGGCTGAGCAGCTGTGTTCTGGACCCTGGGCAGCTCTTCGGACCATGCCTGGAGGGAACACTGAAGATATGGCACGGAAAGCCGGAAGCTTAAACTGGAAAATCCAGATTGTGGGTAATAGAATGTATTTGATAAGGTTAACTTCGTTTTATTTTTTCCTGGGAAACCAGGGCAAGAGCTCCCCTGATTTGTTGTTTGTTTTCTTTTCAAAGTATCTTAAACACTGTGGACTGATGATAAGCCTGTCTTGTGGCTGAAGGAAGGCAGCTCCATCCTCTGGGAAGCGAGTAGGACTTAGACCAAGCACTGCATCTCAGCCATGAGAGTCTGGAGAAGAGGGAAACCTCTGGTCTGCCAAGGGTAGAGTTTGTGGCTTATCCTTAGTCCTTGAGAGGTTCCCTTGACATTAATAGTATGAACTGCTGAGGAATTGAGAATGAGTGGTGACAGGGGGAAAGGAGGGTGTGGAAATAGGTCCAGGAAGAGAACCTTGTCTTTGAGAACAGTCAGTAGTCAAATATCAGCATTCTTTTTGCTGCACAAGACTTACGCTTGGATGGGTCCTCAAAAGCCTGTGAAGACTTTTAGTTGGCAGAACTGAATGCTGGCAGTGCATCAATAAGTCATTTGTGGTGATAATAGTTCTGAATTTACTTTCAGGAAAAGCTACCTTGGCTGAATTCTGTAAGGGCTGCAGCACTTGTAGAGATTCATTGTCTGGTTTCACAGGTTCCCTTCATCCAACTCCACTCCTGTCTTAAGAAGGGATTAATGTGCCTGGCTCCTAAGTTATGATGGGAAAGTGGAAAATGATGAATATGATGGAATAGAAAAACTTGATGTTCATCTCCACGCAGCAGATATTAAAATACTTCGACAAAAAAGAATCTCTCTATGCTTCAAAAGCCTGAAATGGCTGAAATGGCTGATGAGATGTAACAATAGGAATAAGGGGAAAGTTTATTAACAATATCCCAGGAACTCAGAGCAGCTGAATAACTCATGAATCTTTCATGCATTTTACAAAAATGAGGGATGAAATCCTAAACACTGTGATAGATGTAGAGAGAGATATATTTCTTTTGCCTGAGACTATCTTGGTAAATTATTTTCTCTGGAAATTAAGGAACTATCTGGTTTAGGCTTATATTTTTCTTCTGCAGTCTGAGAATCTATTGAACACTTCGTCTCAGGGTACTGTGATCTCCCTCAGTACAAGGAATGGGGAGGCAGAACATTTTAAATACTAAACAACGGATTTGACTGTGAAATTGTTACTCCAAAGTGGGAATGGGCTAAAGCAGGTAAATGACGTTGCACTCTAATTTATTGTGGAACTTCAGTGATTTCAGCTTGCAGTAAATAACCTCATTTACACCCCTTATTCCCTGCTGATGGCCCATTAAAATGTCTTCAGGAAGCCAAATTTGCCAGTCTGCCAAAGGGGGGGAGAGCATCTGGAGGACACTAATGTGCATTTCTCTTTGTATCTGCATTCTTATGGTACAGTTGTCATTTTAAAGCTGTCTCAGCCAGATCTCACTGAAGTCCATGCTCAGAACTGAGTCCTCTGATGGACTGGGACCTGGCCAAAAAGAGCGGAGAGGCAATCAGGCAGGACAGGATAACTCCAAGGAAACCACAGGCTGAGGGTTTAGTGGAGGAGGGCCATTAAGGAAAGGAAGCTATCTGGAGGTTTGCAGGCCTACAGCAAAGTTCTGTCTTATTCCAAGGAGCTGTATTTCATCCCCTTCTGGGAATCTGATCCTCCTTGATCTTCAGAGCTTTGCCTGTGACTCCAAAAGTGTGTCAGCCAAAAGTGTGTGGGGGCAAGTGGTCAAAAGTCAGAATGAAATATGGTACAAGCAGCCCTGTGGCACCCACAGCAGTGTGAGAGCTTCCACCAAATGCTGGTCCCACTGGAACTGCCCTCTCAGGACATCAGTGTCACATGCAGTTATGAAGGCAGCCAGATAGGCAGGGAAAAAAATGCTTTATTCTTCTCTGACATCTTTTTATTGGCCTCAGATGCTCAGTTTTAACAAGTGCTGATGGAAAGCTTTGCTCTGGCAGCAGAGGAAGCCCAAGAGCTGCTGCAGGAGATGACTAGAAACAGCAGTTCCCCTCAGGCTGCACAGTCACTGGGGTTCAACCACATCCACAACTCATTCTGCAGCACCAGGATCCAGCCCGTTCTGTGTGGTGTGGGACTGCTGAAAAGGCACTGCTCCAAAAGAATTAGCTCCTGCCAGATGCAGCAGGAAGCTGGGGTGGGAGATGTGTCTCCTTGCAGACAGTTGCCAGGATCTGTCCAGGCTGCATACGGAGGCAGTCCTTGTTTTGCTCTAGATTTCTGCCTGGCTCCCCAGCTGGCTGCACTGCCTGTGCCACACAGCAGCTCTTGGAGTGATCTGTGCAGGGACATTCCAGCAGGCAGAAAGGCTTTTAATCCCAGTGCTGTTCAATCCTGGATCCCTCGTGTCCAGCACACTCTACCTCGCTTGCAGTGTCAAGATTGGCTGGAGATAAGGCTCCGGGTACAGCACTAGATGGAGCTCACAACATGGGAAATACGTGACTTGGAAGAGCCAAATGCTGTTGTTGACTAAACTGGCTGGTTTGGAAGGAGCTGGTGTGGGAGGGTGGCAAATTTACGTGTGGGGAAAGATGTGATGTGAGGAGAATGGATGGAGCATGTGTTGGAGGAAGGGGGGTACTAAAGAGCAGGGGATGAGGAGGCACGAAGGTGAGAGCTGTTGCTTTGGGGTGAAGATTCAAACTGCAGTTCAGTGAGACACATTGTTCTCTGAGGGTCTGCTGTATCCCAGATTTGTGGGCAGTTTGGGCATCTCTCCTGAGTGTTTTGGGAGTGTGACAGGTAAGGACAGTTGCTCCAGGACAGTGGCATCTTCTCAAGCACAGGTGTATGTGACCACATTGTCTCTTCAGACACATGCCCATCAGAGAATAAAAGGACAAACAGTCATCTTTTTGCATCTGTTTTGGCCTTTCTCACACCCAGGCAAGTTGTCTCACTGACATCACTGGGAGGAACATACTTTCTTTATGAGGGAGGTGTCCAGATTGATTCCTTTGTGTTCACTTTCTATAACATTCCTACCATCCAATCACACTAGGCAGGAGGAAATGAAATTTTATATTCAATTTCTGTCAGCATCAACATCAGAATCAATCAAGGAACTCATCTTTTGTCGAGTCATGGAGCAAAAATAATTCCAAATGACAATTGTAACTAAGCAACCCGGCGTGACTGGTGAGTGGGAATGAAAATGAAATTAGTAAAACATTTTACTAACTGATTTCAAGTAAGAAGTCTGTTTGGTTAAAAAAAAAAAAAAATCTCCCTCTCTCCAGAGACATTTTGCAAAAGAAGGAAAAGAAACTTGCTGGAAGTTATTTGCTGGGATTTAAATGGTGAGTAGGGTCTTTGGGGCAGGGACCATCGGGGCCTCTTTTTCCATGGTTGGATTGCACTGAGCACATGGGCTGCCCTCTGCCGTTGGGAATATGCCTTTAACTGCATCCAAACAAACAAAAATGGACTGCAGCCAGATTAAGGTACTGCATCAACAGATTGTGAAGACTCAGCTGTGACTCTGTGACATGTCTGAGTATTACACCTTCGGGTTTGGTATAAGGCACTTGCATCATGATAAAAGTTTATCAAAATCTGCCACTCATTTATTAATAGATAGATCTTGGTAATCACATTATTAATGCAGTTCCAATACAAACTCCACAGGCAACCCAGGACATGTGGCTGGAGTTCTCTTCACATTTGAACAATGCTGCCTTTTCTAGGTATAAATCAAGAGGGAAACCTCATGGGCCAAAACAATTCCTGCCATGCTTGAACGGAATCATACTAAAGATGAATTTGTTCTTTTCTGCTATGTCTCAGCATCCCAGGGGCTTTAAAGCCAGCATGGGAGAGATGGTATCTCTTGCTGCCCTCACATCTCTTTGAAGTTGGTGTCTTTCTTAAGCCTTGGGCATTACCATCCTCCTCCACAGCCAGGCAGTGACAGCAGCACCATGTAGTGGCTGTAGTATCATTCTTCAGCTTCTTTATAGCAGAGTATAATGACTAGCTCTGTTACCATATCACTGACACAGAGCGTTACTAATTATGATGATTAATGGGTTTAATTTACTTAGAAAGAATAATGTGCAATAATTCCATTGTCAAAGCTGAAAATCTGGAGTTCCAGCTTCAGATCCTGTCAGCAATGTTGTTACAAACCCTTTTGTGCTAGGGAAAAGTCATTGAGAGACGTTATTTCCCACATGTTTTGGAATACAAGCTGCCTTGGGAATTTTCCTTTCCACTGATAAACCTGCTTTGCCATGAAAAAGGCTTTTAGGAGAAATCCTGCCTTACTTTTTCTTTACTGCACCTAAAATTTTCTCTAATGATGCTTTTATAAACAGTAAGAAATATTTATTACCTGTTGTGTGGAGGTAAAGGAGTCTATGGGGTTTTTTTTGCAGTGGTAGGTGAGAGACAGCTCTTGGTGGTAAAGAATATGAGTGGCACTGTTCCATTTGAGGTGGACAGGCCCTGTAGTGATGCTTTTTCTGGCTCCCAGGCTAACTGGTGCAGGTCTACCTGGGTCTAAACTGGAAGGAGCAGTATTTGAAGGGATTCCTTGTGCCAGGGGAGTTTCATGCTATCCCCATCCATACACAGTTTGAAAAAAATCATTACAATTTTTTGCAGTGGCGGAGCCTCCACAGATGATCTGGGCTCCAGCTGAGCTGTCTCAAAGGTGTTGTAGTCCCTGCACACCTCACACCTCTCCAGGACAGCCTGCCTGCTTTTCCAGTTGCTTCCCAGCACCGAGGTTTGGCTGGCTGTGATTTCCATGCGCTGGTTGAGCTTCTCAGATCAGCAAGATCAGCTCTGCACTCCCTAAGCAAGGCAGGAGAGGTCGGGTACAATGCAGCATTGTCTGCGATTCAGGAATCTTTATGGCTTTAATTGTTGATTTAATTATCTCTTCCTGTGAGCAAGAAGCATTCCCCAGAGGTAAAATAATAAAAAATCCACATTTCCTCTCCCAGCTGTCATTCTGAGATCCAGGGACTCTGTGCTCACAGCAGCTATAAATAAACTGTGCTTTAAGCCCTGGTGACTATTATGATCTAGTGAGTCACCCAATCGACACAGCTTTAATCTGTGTCTCTCTGCCTCTTCCCATCCGGTACCACATTTTGTTGTGATCTGTGCTCACGCCAGTATTTTGCATCAGGAAATAGCCACAGAAATAGCTCACGTGCCCATAGCGTTGCCTGTTAAACCTTGACGCTGGGGAAGCATGAACAAATTAATCGCCCTGTGATTGAGGGGAAACTGAGGCAGGGGAAGGTCACCCAAGGCTTCCCACTGGATTGCTGGCAGGAACAGCAGCAGGGCCCCCTTAGTCATTGAATGCTGCTTTCTGACCTAAATCTCGTCTCCTCTGTGCTGCACGTGACACAGGTGTTCGACCTTTCTTCCAAAATCTCCTCCTAAGCTGCTGTCCAGAGCAGTTGCCCTTTAATATTGATGCACATGAAGGTCACAGTTGCTTGATCATGATCCTTGAGAGGAGAATGGTATTTTTCAGGTACACCAGAGGAAGGAAATCTGAGTTATTTACAATATTTAGCGAGGAGTTGTCAAAAATCTGTGATTTTTCCAGCCAAGCCTGAGTCTCATTGAAGCCTTTACTTACATTTTTCTGGCTTCAACATGAGCTGTATGAGGCTGTTTTGATGCCAGCCATGGTGTGGTGGGGTGCTTAATGCATTTAGACAGGTAATGGTGCTCCCTGTTCCTGCCCCTCACTGGACCAGTATCAGAGGCTGGTTGAGGTGGAGGCTGCATATCAGAGATGAGCAAAAAGGTGCCCGATGTCCTTTGCAAGGCACCTCCCCATTTTTTAATTCACTTTTTAGGTAAGTCTCTGAGGTGCTGAGGGGCTCTGATTTCATCTGAGCTCTCTAAGAATGCTGTAATATCCAAGGGGATATTTCATGGCAGAAAAGAGGATGATGTTAAACTCTATGTGATTTCTTACTGGCTCGGCTCTTATTTAAGTACCCATTAAATCTGTCTCCCATCAAATGAAACAGAATCTTCGGTGTCCTCTCCCTCACGCTCCACTGAAACAGTTAATAGACGATGTTCCTTTTTGTAGTCCTGCCAGGATATTTTTAATTACCTGCATGGTTTTATTACATAACCGTGATGTTTGCTCCGTTGGGCTATTGGCATCTTTGCAGGAAGCAAACAAACCTACTGGCATCCATCACTTTGACTAATTACAGAGAGTTTGTTTACTTTTTCCAGGTTTCCTGATCAATACTGGCACTGGCTCTGCAGCCTGGGCTCCCAGCCTGGCTGCTCACACAGTCAGCTTATCCTGCTGCCTTCCCAGCCGGCTGGCTGGGAGATGGCAAGGGTTTCATCATCCTGAAAGAACAGGAAGGGGACTGGCAAAGGATATAGGATCATCCCCAAGAGCCGAGGCACAGGAAATGCCCTGATCTCTTCCTGCAGGATTTTCCAGCTAGAATGTAGACTTTTGTGCCCCAGGGGGCTGGGAAGTGCCTTTGGCCGGTTGTGTTTAGTGATGTCTGTGGGTGTCCAGTTGGTGAAGCCTTCTGGCTTAAACATGTTTCACATACATTCCTTGCTGTAGGGGGCTGGGTCCAACTCAGGCCTATGTTTAGAAGAAAAAACTAAAAAATGAGAGCCCAAGCGTGTTCTCCTTCCTCTCCTCTCCCCCACGTGCTCAATTACACTCGTCCAGATGAGGTGTGAAATGCTGCCTGGCAGAAGGGAAGCTTTTTGCACTACAGTAGCAATAAGGTGTGAAGTGGGAACAGCCTAACCCAAGGCACGGACACAATGTCACTCTGTTCTTCCTTGCAGTGGGATTTGTGCCAGCCTGTCACCTTTAACAGTGAAACACTTCAGTGACACAGCAGGTGTGTCCATAATAGTGAAAGCATAGACATCATTGTGGGAGAAGTGGCATCTCCTGCACAATCCCCCCTTTCATGGCTTGTTCATACTTCAGAGTGGGTCACTGCTGGGTTGTGGAGACCAGGAAAGACAGAAGACCCCATTCAGCAGCAGATGGAAGAAGTTAGGGAGAGCAGAAGGTTCTGACTCCTCTTCTAGTGAGTGCAGAAAGGAAAAGAAAGGACCCGACACTGAACTAAGTGGTTTCCATTGTAGAAAGAAACAGCTTCTGTGTGCAGAGACAGAACCTCTTCCGTCTGTGTTAGGATTTAAGTGGCAGGGCTTGGTAATGTGGAAGGATTGTGTGGCCTGACCCTCATCAAGTGGAATGTGTTCGTTACTGAGAGAGTGCAGTGTCATCACTGTCTGAGCAGAGAGATGTGCTCTGGCCTAACAGCAGTGATTTCCTCAAGAGAAACGAAGGCACTGAGAGCTCTGAGAGGAGTTGGGGAGACTGAGCAAGGATGGGAAAGGAGGAGAATAATTCATATAAATGGCAGTGCTTTAACCCTCCTCTCCAAGGTGTGATGAGGCCAATGTCCTGATATAGGAACATGTCTGTGGAGATAACTACAAAAAGCCATATATTCCCCCTCTCAGCGTCTGCTACATTTCCTCCCCACAATGAGAGCCTATGGGAAGTGGAGCAGGGCCTTATGTGCTGACTTGCTGTTGATCTGAAAAGTGCTGTGTCGTGGAAAGTCAGAGCAAAGGTTCATAATTGAATCCAGCAGGCTCAGGATCCCAACTTGAAGGCTGATTGGTATTCAGCTCGGGTGCAAAGTGCTTAAGAAAAAACTTATTAATTTCCCCTTCCACAAAGAGCAGGAGTGCGACAGTAATCACAGTATCAAGTCATAATAACAAAAAAAACTCCATTGAAAATAGCTGTTGAGACTCTGGAGGGTTCAGCAGGGGAAGATTGTATTAAGATAAAGTAGATTATAACACCGGTGGACATTAAAGGTTGTCATTGTATGGTAAATCACATCAGGAAGTCACAAGAGCTGCTCTTTACACAGTCAGGGATAGAACACTCTGATATAGCACCCGATTTATTCTCTGCCCCTGTTACACCACCCCCAGCAAACACACGGGTAGAGAGAGGAGAGGAAGAAGGGAGAGACTTGCCAGCTGGGCTGGATTTCTGAGCTCTGGGTTTGGGGGAGATGGGTGTGACTGGGGTGGGGCCGGACACATCCATCCCTTCCCCTTGTGCCAGGTGCTGGGGCTCTGCACACGTTCTGCATTGCACAGGCATGGATTGATGCTTCCCCCAAACCCTTCTCTTCTGTGGAGTAGCAGCAGTGATCTGAGTAGGATCCACACGTTCTGAGCTGTACGGTGGAGGCTCCCTCACTATTCAGACTGTCTCATTGCACCAAGGCAGCAGCCTACCAGCAGTCCCCAGTCCCAAATACGTGCATATCCAGCACAACCTAATCCACAGCATCCCTGAAGTGCACCAAGCACACCTACCTACCTTTCAGCTGTCCAAACCCTTTTGAAACCTGCCCTCTCCCTTCTCTGCCCAAAATAAATTGCCAGAATCTCTCTACTGGTTGCAGTTACCACTCAGGAACAATGCAAGAACACACTTAAACCTACCAGACACCTCCTGATGGGACTTCGCACTTTACATGGCTTTAGCAAAGCCCTTTCACTGTTGGAAGTAAATGAGACAAAGGCTACTGTCTCCCTCCTCCCTGGCCAGTGCTTTGTGAGCATCTTCCCAGGAGTGCGACCCAGTTCTGTCTCAGATATGGATTAAACTAATGCCTAAAATCACCCTCGTTCCCATTTTGCAGCTGAGTGCTTTCAAACTCTTACCTGTCATCGTTCTGTGTCCTTGACAGATACGCAGTTGAAAGTCACTTTGTATTCTGCCCCAGATCTGGAGTGTTTACGACAGTCTTACCAGGAAAAGATGTGAAAAATCACGGACACATCCCGTGGTTTTCTTCTGTGGGGACACTACTGACACCTGCAAAAGGCTCTTTTGCTGCTGCAGCTTGTGTTGGTTTTGCAGGTGGTTCAACTGTAGCAGCACGGAATTCCTTCCAATGGTCAGAGCAAGCATTGCACCCTGCAGGAGCCTTGGCAAAGGTTGGAGTGCTGTTGCCTTCCTTGCACACCAGCAGTGACCTGCTCTGTCACCATCCTGGACACCCAAGGTGTTGTCCTGTTAAACTCAGTGGCTGACAGCAAGGTCTGTTAGAATCTCCAGGCTGGTCCCCAGGTGAGGCAGGGCATGACAGACTTGGCTTTTTTGGGGTGCAGTTATATTAAAAACTTTCCTCAAACCACCAGGTTTTTTTCAGCTTGCTCTAGTCCCAGGTAGAGAGTCAGTTTGGTTTCATCAGTGCTTCTGAGTGTTATGATCCTGAGCAGTGAAGGAGAAGGCATATTAAATATAATAGGCTTTTGCTGAGATGAATGTTAGCTTGTGTAGATTAACAGAGTAAGTTGTTTCACCACCTAATATGCACATTTAGAAACAATTTTAGAGTGTGAAAACATTTAAAAGGGATGCTAATTTCAAGCTGAGGGAAGTATGTTTGTTTAGAGAATAAGAAAGCCGAGAATGGCTGGGCAAGAATTGAACTGAGTTAATTCTGATTTTTCTGGTTCAGCTGCATTGCTCTATTTGTTAAAGTATTTCAGATCTTTTGCCTGTCATGCTGCTTTATGAGCTCTCATGTGGTAGAGGGGAAAGGGAAATAAGTCTCCACGTTCCTGAAGGATGTCAAGGGAAAACATGTGAAGAATAAAATGAAAGCTGTAACAACAGCCAAGGAGCTGGAATGAGGATGGAGTGCAGGCTGCATAATGCAAACAAGCACTGTGATTAAACTGCATAATTTCAGGGAGCCTGCTGGTGCATGGTTCCCCAAAGAGCAGCCTGGATTCACCCAGGTGCTGAGCTCTGTTGAAAATCTGAGGCCTGGTGTGGGCACCGAGCATTTGTATGTTCTGTCAAAATCATATTGCCCCTCCTGCTAGGAGCAGAAGAACATCGGGGAAAACCTGACTCTGATTTTGCCCCAGTACTTCTTTTCTGAAGTATTTAAGCAGATGCATTTTGCTGGTACAGAGGTTTTTTGAAGTAATTTGAAGCTTCATGCACAAGCACTCAGAGGAGTCAACATGAACATTTACACACTTCTGTGCCTTTCAATTGAAACTGTTCTATCTGACTTGCGTGGCCAACAGCAAAGGAATAACTGCTCAAGCCAGTGAATTTTTATCAAAATTTTATGTCCAGTATAGATAAACTCAGTGAACAGCTCTGAATAATGACTGTACTTGTGGAAATTCTGTCTTTCATCATGTTAGGATCACAACTTGTGTATATTTATCCCCATACATCTCTGTGATATGTGACAGTGCCAGAAAGTTGCATCTGGTTTATACAAAGGAAGCTAAAGAGGTGACTTGATCACGGTCTGCAAGTACAAGGAAAAGATTTCTGATACTAGAAAGCTCATTAATCTGCCAGACAGTGGCCACAGTGAGACCCAGTGCGTGGAAGCTGAATAGCTGGAAGTGTGTCTAGTCTGACTTACTTAGGCTGGGAATAAAATGTAATAAAATGTGAACATTGTGATAATTAGGTATTGGAGCAACTTGCCCAGGATTGTGATGGGTTGACTGTTGGTAGGAGTCTTTGAATCAGGCTGGGGGGGTGGTCCCAAAGGTGTATGATCTCTTAGGTGGCCTGGCTTGATGCAGAAAGGTGTTGGTCTGTTTTGACCTTGTGCTCGCTCAGAGGCTGCTTTATGCAGGTTCATGAGCAATTGTTCCTTTGGGCTATAACAGCTGGAGCCTTGCTCCTGTTTCCACACCACCTCTGCCTTCCTCTGGCATCATACAGGGCGTACAAGGGGCGTAGATAACATCCCACAACTCCTTAAAATCAGCAGTGGGTTGGTCGCCATCTTCAAAGGGATCAGGATTTCAGTCCTTGTCGTTTCATTCGTGGATTTGGTCTATGGCATAATGGTCCTGACACTGAGAGCTGTGCCCTCTGTCCTTGTGCTCTTCAGCTGCTTGGTGCAGGGACTGGTCTTTCCTCACGTGACAGCCACTTCTAAGTTTGCAGCTGAGGAGACCCTTCGGATGCAAATGCAGTGTGTCCCCAGCTGCACTCTGGCTGTCCACTACGGCTCTGTTCTCCAGGAATGTTTGTATTTGAAGCAACAGAGAAGCCTCAGGGCCAGATCCTGGGTTAAGGAGAGAGAAGTTTTGATGTAGGATAGAACATCCAGAAGTGGATGTTTTGGAGTTTCCCTGACAAAATTGAGCTTCGTCTGCTTTCCTGACACTGGGAACCCAAAGAAACTGTCTGACCTAGGTCACCTTTGCCTGCTTCATGTTATTTTCCAAACAGTTTTCTGAGCATTCCCCCTGTTCCCTCAGGGGGACTCCTACATCATTTTCCCAGAAAATTGCCCTCTGAATCTTGTGCCAGACATGTATTCCTCACATGCTGGGAAGTATAGCACACCCAGCCTAAAACTGCACATGCAGTTAGGCTCATGAGGGTGTAGGTTTGAGGCCTTAGTTCCATCATCTCCTGCTGTCAGAAGCCTAATGAGCTGTGTTATTAAATGGCTCTACATTGTTACCGTGTGCTGGTGACGAACATGGCCAGCAGGCAGTGGTATTGATGGCCAGCTTCCCAAGGGTATTGATTTCTCCAGTGCTCACAAACCTGGATTGCAGCACTGGCAGGGATTGGTTTAGCACTGCAGGGACTGTCCCGAGCCTCGTCCCACCCAGGCAAGGCAAACGTGACCTACACAGGTTGCTACAAATTAGGCCGAGGACGGAGCTCAGCACATCTGTCGCAGGAGAGAATGTACCTGCTGTGTTTTGGTCCAGCCTCAGAACCCCCTGAAGTGTGAATTTCTCCGAAGATGCTCGCCTTGCTCTTGTTTTGCCAGGATTTGAGGCTGGGTTATTGCTGTGATTTCTATTGTGACTCCCAAAGGGCAGACTCCTGTTCTGTTGGACACTGGGAGACATTGTCGCTTCCCCAGAGCGTGTGTGGTTGAGGCAGGGGAGCAGAGGCAGTGAAACAGAGGTGTACACTGGCTTGCTTGTCCATTTTATCTCACCTTTTTTTGGCTGGAGGATGATTATTCCAGCTCAGCTGTTGCATGTTGTATGGTTAAGCCCCGGTTCATAACGTGTCTGAATGGCAAGGAGTTCTGTGAGGGAGTGACTGGGAGCCTGAAGCTGGTGAGGTGGTCACAGTAACACCCAGGCACGTTGCAGCTCTCCTGGGAAACAGCCAGTGACCCATGAAAGGATGTGTAAGATCCTGCTCAGGGGGGCAGAAGGTGTGGCAGCACTTGGACACTGAAAAACCAACTAGGAGAGAGTTTGCCTCATTACTGAGCAGCAAGTTGTTGATAGCTCCCGTTCCTGCTGGCTCAGAGGGAAGGAGACAGTGTCCAAGTTTTTTTCTCTCCTAAGGGCAGTTTTGATTTAGGAGGAAGGACCAGGAAATAACAGTGGTATGAGACACAGGTAATGCCATTATGATGATATAAAACTAACAACAGGCACATCCTGAGTGACAGAATGAGGTTGAACTGTGTCTGGAGTGTGGCAGAGTGGTGCCTAACTTTCCATCTGCCTCCTCTGCCTCATAGTGGGATGTGCTGAAGGGAGCTGGAGCACCAGCAAGGAGGTGACAGGGCTGTGAAGGAAATAAATGTACCTGTACAGAGTGCTGCCCCCGGGAATGGCTGGCTATTAATAACAGTAATAACATATGCCAGGATGTGGAAGAAGCATCTTTTGTAAAGTGCTGATCACTGCCACATTCTGGGGTAGAAACAAATTGAAAAAAACCTGATTTCATTACTTTATAATGCACAGTAATGCCCCTTTTGTATTTTTTATTGTTTCCTTGTGTTTAAATTTTGTCTGTGGGAGAGCTGCCTGTTTTTAGTGGGCCGTGCTGCAGATTGGCAGGTAAATGGAGGTGCTGTGTGAGGGGGGTGCTCAGAGATCCCACACTGCCGCCGCTGGAGTAGCCAGGACAGAAAGGTCCCAGAAACTTGCTGCTCTGGAGCCTTATCCACTGAGACATGGCCCGGTCAACTTGTCCTCCCTCTGCCCCAGATACGCTGCAAATGGAGCAATTTGGAATGCAGCCCAAATCCCACCGGAACAATCGGGATGCAGATGGCGAGGAAAGCTGAAGGTGATTTCCTCCTCCCTTTCTGCCATACTAAATAGAGAAGGGGCAAAGAGAAAAACCTTCCCTGTACAAAGGAAGGAGGGGCAGGGGAAGAGATTCACGGAATTGGGACAGTTGTAGGACCAAGGTCCGTGCTGGAAGTGAGCTGCCTGCCAGATCAAGGGATGTGCATCCATGGGATTAAAGCACATGTGGATACATTGAATTGTTTAGTAATCCCAGGCATATCACAGTGCCCTCTGCTACGGCACTTCAGCTCTACCACAGGTGAGCAGTGCCCTGAGAGCACTTTACAGGTATGAGATGTCAAAGGAGATGCCAAGCACCTTACTAAGGTTTCCTGTCTCTGCCCTTCTCCCAGACAGCAGCTGAATTAGCTCTACTTTTTCCTACTGTGCTGCACCCACCAAAACTGAAAGGGACCCCTTACCTGTGTTATCCATGTGGACATACGGAAGTAGCAGCAAGAGACAAACAAGAGGGAGTTTCTCTGTTTTCCTGGGGCTGAGACACAAGGCTCCGAGTGTGCTTTTCTCTTTTTTCTTTTTCCTTTTTTTTTTCTTTTTGAAACTCCTTTATTTTAAATGATATGCACAATAAAAGGAGAAAAGGCAAATTTAATTATAAAGCCATGCCTTCCCTCCCCTCTCTGTCTTTCCGGCCTGGGAAGTGCAGTCATCTCCCCTTTGACGCAAGAATGAATTCAGCAGCGTACATTGTTAAATTATTATTTATTTAAAATGAAAGGAAATTACTTTCAGTTCAGTGCCAGTTCCTAGCTCAGTGAGAAGAGCAAGGGGAGGAAATAAAACCGCAGCACTTTCAGAGGCAATACCACATACATGTACAGCTGGTAAAGGGGTTGGGGCAACTGCACTGAAGGGTCACATACTTCCCCAGACATGGATTCCCTCTGGCTAACACACAGCTGTTAAAAAAGCAGAGAAAGGAGTGTCTTTTTTAACCCTCCAGAGCTCCCTTTACATGCTGAGTTGTACCATTCTGGCACTTGGACCATTTAAAATAATCCACTCTAATTGTAGGACTCCATTTTGCAGAGGAGGAAAGAAATGCAAAGCCAAGTGAAGAAATCTGCTCAAATAGGAAATACGAATACAGAGGCTGTGGATCAGTGCAAGAGCCAGGAGCAGAATTCAGGAGCCACAGCCTTGCCACCATTGTAGCCTGCAAATGCCTCACATCTTTAAAACTCTGAGAACACTGGATGTGTTCTCTGGGATGGGAATCTCTTGGAGTATCTTTGCACCTTGAGCAGCACTGGGGAGCCTTGGCTCACCGGTTGATGCTGCTGCCGCTCCCACAGTGGGAATAGCATTATTTCCCCAAACCAGAACCATTCTTGATTGTCAGAGCATCACATTTCAGAGCAAACTGAGGGAAGGGTAAGTGTCAAGGCTGCATTTCTCTTAAGCCATCATTTAATTTTCCTGGTTGTAAGCCAGACATCCCCTTGGCCTTGCAGCTCATTGTTAAGAGGGGGGACAAGGCCATCCTCTTCTTCCACTCTATTTCTCTAAGCTGTGAGCAGCCTGGGACTTTGTGTAAGGCCTTAATGAGGCCCAAGCAAAGGTTGACTTAAAAAATAAAAAGTTCCTTTATGATCTGTGCTGCAGATGGAGCAACAATTGGATAATAAAAGGCCTGGAGACTGAAGGCAAATCCTCCCCTTAGATTAAGGGAAATTAAGTCCCTTGGGGGATGTGTAATGTATGAGGCTTCATTATTCTTCTTGGGACAAGCAGCGTATGATCCCTTGGTCAGGGAGATAAAAGGATCATAAACTCAAATGGCTCCACACAGTCCATGTGACTCAGACAGCACCAGAGAATCCAGGAGGTAACTGGATGCAGCTCAGCCTGCCTTGGGCTGGAGAAGCAGCTCCCCTGGCACTGGAAGTCGTGCTGTCCCCATCAGGGCAGGCAGTCACACACTGCATGGATGGCTCAGCTGGGCACAGGGTCTTCTGGAGGCAAGTAAAGGACCCCAAAAGAGACACATATCAGAAACAGGGGGTCAGGGGGTCTGTAAGCCCTCCCTCACAGTCCCAGGAACTTGCTCTTCTCCTGAGCAGTCATTCAGCTGCTGCAGCTCATGCCCAGCTCTGCTTCCTTCCCACAGAGGCTCTCCCTGACCCCCCCCCATCTCTCTTGCACCTACTCGATGTTATCCACTTTGTGATGGCCAAACACATTTGTTGTCCCTGCTTCCAGCTTCTGAACCCTTTTGTTCATGAAATACTATTTTCCGTGTCAAATTTTCAGCTGATTTATGCTGTTCTGAGCGGTCCCAATACACCCTGCACCTCTCCTGAGCTTTGGGAGCACATGCTTAACCTGTAATCAGCATGACTCAGAATAACAGCGGTGTCTGTCCCTGGAGCAAAAAGAAATAATGTGCTTTGTTCTGCTGCTCCCTATTCAAAGGTAAATTACTTTTCTCTCCTCCAAGAGCAGATGCTCACTTCTTTTCTTTACCTCTCTGTTCAGTGCCTAACACAGATTTAGGAGAAATCATGTTCTCTGGGGTTTTTTTAGGGAGTTTGGGGATGGAGAGAAGTTGTGTTGCCGGAGAACTTGGCATATCTCTTATTATTGAGTTGTAGATCAAAGACAGGACACTGTGCTCTTGTGCTCATCATGGCACAGCACAGGGGGTTGTTCTGCACATCTTCTGCATTCCTGCCCTACCTGTAGATTCCAGACACTTATATTTCTGTGTCTGCCCCTTTCCTCAGTGCACTGACCTGTTGTACATAAATTTTCCTGAACTTTGGTGTCTATATGGGCTTTTTGTAAGTATATTGAGTGTTTCTGTGATTTGGTCCCTGCCTTGGCCCTGTTGGTCTGGAATCTGTATATCTGTGTGCCTGCTTTTTTTGGAGGAGCAGGTTGGCTCCTGCTGAGGAGGCAGCACTAGGTTAAAATACAAACTCCAGTGCCACATAGCAAACTGCTGCAGCTTGCTTTATACTTCTTGAAGTACAGGCATCACCTTTCTCTCCTGTAGTGAAGCTGGGGTTGGTTCCTGAACAATAAAATGCCCTTACTTTAAAAACCATCCCCTCATCATACCTGGGAATGAGTAATACCTACCAGCAAATGGGAAAGCAATTCCTGATTGCTGCTGACACCAGAAAGCCCTGCTCAGCTGTGTGAGGCATTGTAATTTGTGGCTTTAAAGCAGGACCACCTCAATTACAACAAACACAAAAAATGTGTTTCACGTTGCTTTACTTCTGTGGCTCTCAAGTTCTGAGAAATCCCGGGTGGATTTTCCACTCTGGGCTCACTCTGTCTCCGCCTTTTCCCTTTGTTTCTCCTTCTGCCTCTGCGAAGATGTCACCATGATGAAGCTGCTGATGGATCCCTGGGTGACTGTGGCCCGGTGCTGATGGATGGCTGCTCTTTGCTGCACGCTCCAGCTGTCTGTGCAGCTCAGTCTGCTGGACTGACAGGGCCCATAAATCACTCCTGGAAGACAAAGTGCTCCCAGAGCTCTGGTCCCATTTGGGATGTGCTGGTGTGACACAGCCTCGCGTCCCCCGATTGCACGTGGGCAGCGGCAGGTTGAGGGGGATGTGGATCTCAGATCTGGCTGCCAGGCTCTCATGTGCCCCAGTCTGGGTTTGAGGAGGCTGTGTTGGAAGGGTTGGCACCATGCTGTTTCTCCTGCTGCTGTTTCCCTTCTGTGCATGCAATGCTTCACAGAATTGGAAAAGGAGCTGTGATCTGAAGAAATCGTAGAGGAGGATTGGGACAGTGGCTTGTGCACCATGCAGGCACCCGTGGAGCCTCCTCACAAAGATGTGGATGGCAAGCAGGGAAAGGGAAGGGTTTGGATAGTGCTGCTGCCTTTTGCTTAGTCCTCACGTTGCCTGTTTTTGGTGTGGAATGGAAGGAACTGAAAGGCACAGTGAAGAAAGAGCCTTGGGGGGAAAAGGGGGAATCCTAGCAAGGCAAGCAGGTGAAGCTGCACACTTGACTGTCCTGGGATTCAAGAGACATTCGATCATTGACTGTGTCAGGAACTTGCCAAAGTTGTCCTTGGGAGCCTCTGCAGCAGCAGCACTTCATCCTCCTGCTGCACGTGCCCCCTGTGCACCATGGGGATGGCACAGACATCATCAATCGCTCCTATAGAGCATCCAAACAGCTTCCTTGCAAATCCTGAAGTTATTTAATGGAAACTCCCTGGTTTCTTTACCTCTGGGTCTCACCAGGACAGCGGCAGCCTCTCCTACCTCTGTGACCACCACACCAGCTGTGGCCTTGGGAACATCTGGAGTGGTCCCCAGCAGTTGGGGGCCACCGTTTTCCACAGGGTGGCAGCAGCATGCTTCCATTCTCCATGAGAGTGATCCCACTTGGGAGCTCCTCCGGCAAGGTTCTGGCTGGGACTAAACCTGAAAAGAGAAATGTTTCTAGGAGGAAGAGAAGGAATTTGCATGAACTCGGTGCAGGCAGTGCACATCCCCAGATGAAGCATCCTGGCAGCGCCAAAAGACAGCAGGCAGAGCTACAATGCAGGATGTTCCCTCCTCTTCCCAATGCGGCGTCAACTTCCCTTCCAGATTAACCCTCCTGGTTTGTGTCCCCCCTGCACAGAAAGCCCTCTGGGTGGGAGAGAGATTGAGTTTCCCGGAGGCCGAAGCTGTGAAATGACAGATGAAATTTTTATTATGATGGTTTTTATTTTTGTGTCTGGGCTTGAAATGATGGTGCAAATTCTCAACAAGAATACCTCATGAATATTCAATTACAGTGCCAGCAACACTTTGCAGTCATGGATTATTTATATACGAAATAACCAAAGCTTCATAAATAATGAAATAGCAGCAATCTCCTCTGTGTTTTATGTTCCCCATAGCCAGCACGGGGGCGGGGAGGATGTGTCTGTAGCACATTTACATGCTGTCTCAGCCCCTCGAAGGCTGGGAGGGGCGGGGAGGGCAGAGCCCGCAGAACAAAGTGTGCAGGTGAAGGCACTGGAGGTGTGGATGCGCACAGGGAAATGTTTCCTTTGCTCCAGCCCTGGTGGGTGCAGAGGATTTGTGGTGTGGCGTGAAGCACGCCTGGGTTTGAGGACGGAGGTGGGAGCACGTGCAGAGGGGCTGTGGCAAGGGGAGAAAACTTTCAGCCAGGACATGTTGCTTGTGGGCAAGGAGATGAAACACTTTGCCTTGTTGCAGCTTGATAGCAGCTGTCCATGTGGCCATAAATGTATGGGATATGTCCAGAATGGACTGCTATTACTATCGAGGCATCAAGTTTTTTAAGGAAAGGAAGCCCTCCCTTCTCAGACTTTGCCCTAATTGATCCATGCTTGGAGGTTTCAGATCATCCAAAAAGCCCTGTGTTGGCAGAGCTGGTGATCCCCTCTTGGGAAAGGCTTGGGTTGGCCTAAGTGGGCACATGCAAAGGACAGGGCAGTGGACTTTCCCTTCAGCCAGAGCAGCCACCCCTTGCAGGCTCCTCTCCTTTAAGCAAAGCCGTGCTTTAATTCCCAGGACAAATCTCTCACTCCCATTTCCCAGCTGAACAACAGGCATGTGCTACAGAGCTGGTTATACCAGAAAGAAGCATGATTTTGGGGAATGTGTAAAAGGCTCCTCTGCTCCAGCCTAACACCACTGTTCAGTCAATAATAAAGCAGAATAACACTCATTTGCTTATCACCAGACAGCAACGTGAGCACCTGCTCTTTGCAGACTCCACTGCTCTCAGCAGAAAGGTTCTTCTGCCCAGAGGGCTTTGCTGGGCACTTCCCAATCTGATGGGGATGAACAGGGACAACTGAGCCCTCCATTGCCCATGGTCTTCCCTCCTTCCCTGGAGACTTATGCTGATGTCCCTGTCCCTACCACTTCCACTGGGAAGGACTACATGCCAAATCAGTAAAAGTGTCATCTGAGGGATGATTCATCACTCCCGTTTGGTGGCAGCATATTTATCCCCCCACCAGCCCACCCGGCAAGAGAAGAGAGATAAATTGCTGTCATCTCTTTTTATGGAACATATAATCAGGTGGTAACATGGAGCGTTGCCTCGGCTCAAAGTCATTCGGGATGAATTATTCATTCCCTTAAAATGTCTCACAAAGGAAGGGGAACTGTCTCCCCGACACAGCACCTCTTCCTGGCGCTGCTGCGGGTGAGCTTTGCTGGAGGAGCCCCGTGTGATGAGGTGTGGAGAGTTCCCCACCAGGTCCCAGGCCCTCCTGCAGCTCTCTGAAGGCTGACACAGCACTTCTGCACTGCTCCCAGGGATGAAGACAAATCTGTCTGCTCAGCCTTTGGGCACAGGCTCAAATGTTTCTCGGCATCCTCCTGAAGGCTTGTCGAGGGGGCTTGGAGTGCATCTAGGCCTTCCTGGGCTGGATCTTTGCACACAGGAGAATTTTAACTCCTCTCCAGGGTCCTCACTGAAGAATTCTCTCTTTTATCCCCCTGGGAAGATCTCTCCCATGAAAGCTGTCCCCTCCTCACAGAAAACCTCCTCACAGTGACCTCGGGAAGGCCAAGGTTCTCTGAGAGAAAAGACTGATATTAACCCCTTCTGGAAGAGCTTCAGAAGCAATTGTCCAACCACGACTGTGCTTCTGTCCTGCAGGAACAGGGAATCAGCTTTTTAGGGATCGCCTTCTTGCTGTGCCCTGCTCTTTTTATGAGCACATGTTATACTTTCTGATACCTTAAATACTGATGTCCTTGTTCTGGATTCCTCAGCTGGAACTGATGAAAGCTTTGACCACTTTTTTTCCCCCTAAGCCACCTTCCATAGTGAAAGGTTTCTTGAAGAGGGAAAAGTTTATATAATAGTCCTGGAAGAACAAGCAGCAGCTTGGAAGCGTGTCTGGAGCTGCTGAGTCACTGGAGCGGAGTTGTACATCTCCCATGGAACAGGTTTTCTACTGAGGTTTACTTGTCTTGCCAAAAATTTTACCCAAGACTCTTTCTCAGTATTTTTAGCCTTTTGCTGGAAAGTATGGGGGTTTTTACCTGCTGGAAAATGGGTTTTAATTAAAAATTTCCTGGAAAATGTTAGTAATTGACAGATTACTGACCTTTTCGTGATTCTCCATCTGGTTATTTGGAATAATAACCAGATTTTTATGTTTACCAAAACAGAACTTTTCAGGGTAAAACATGGGTTTGTTTTGTCTGTGTATTGAAAAATATTGATTGTGGTTCTGTGAAAAGAACTGTAAACCAGCTCTTTCATTTCCCATCTCAGCTGACAAGGAAGAGGAAAAATGCTCTTGATGCAGAGAAAATTCCTCTGTATCCACTTGGTCCACGTAACCAATTTGGTGGTCATCTTTTTTGCAGAGGAATAATATTGGGAAAGAGAAGGTGCTGTGAAGGAGAAAGATTCTGTATCCTTATTGCTGGAGAAGGAAGAGAAAAAGATTCTCTGTGTATTCCAGTGGCTGTATATTCAGGTAGGAGGCACGTTACATAGTACAGGTGGGTTTGGGTGGTTTGGTTGTGCTGTTCACTCTTTTAGGGGAGAGGGTCTTTTTTATTTGCTTTCCACTAATTTATCTTCACTTTGAATCCAATAAGAGGAAAAAAAATTCTCTGTGCGAAGAGCAAGGCCACGTGTCTGAGCTCCACTCGGGAGCCTGGAGAACCGGGGCAGTTCCCCTTTGCCACACAGGTAATTCAATTTACAGGGAGTTTGTAAGGAAATGGTGAGTGAAGCATGAACTTGTTACGTCCATAGAGAAATTAGTTCTCGAAAAAAACGCTGCTGAAAGAAATAGGGAAGGAAAAATGAGCAAAACAAAATGAGAAAAGTTATAAACACATTAAACTGGGCTTCCCTAACTCAGTGTTTGGAGCTGTCTCTGCTCTAAATTGTATTGATTAAGAAACTTATTGGAGCCACCTGCTGCTATCAATTACTTTCCACTTACTGCTTTCTTTACCTGCTGGGCAGTTGATGGTCTGACAGAACTGAAGCCCCAAATCTTCTTAACCCAGAGCTCACGAGAGCTGGAAAACAGAAGGAACTAATTTCCCCTGCTGCTGTTTCTTAGTGGAAAGCCAAACAACTCACCTGGCTCATATGGCTGGGCTTTATCTCGCCTCTGGAACTGGGATGGGAGAAGTCTGTAGCCTGCAATTCTTGACCCTTCCTTCAGGCTCTCTGATGCTGAAGGAGATGATTGGCTGCTGCTTCTGATTCTTTATATAGATCTGTCTCTCTCTCTAAGAGATAAAAAACTAAGTCTAGCTTCTCTTTTCCGAATTCAGACCTCCAGAATCAGAGCAGCCCACAGGATTTTCTTGGCTACAATCCAATAAAATGGAAATGAACAGTCAAGTTGTTGAAAAGGCTTTGAAAACCTCGGTCTAAGCCTTTAAAAGTCCATTTACTTTCTCACTGCCGTGACTTCAGGTCAGCTTGGGCTCTTGACTTCACTAACTGCCTTAAAACTACCTTGAAATTCTCATCTCTTTTATCCTATGGGATTTTTATTTCTCTGCCTTTTTCCTCTGCCTTCATAAATCCTTTTTTTTTTTCTTTTTTTTTTTGCCCTTCTTGCACAAAACCGGGCAGGCAGAGATGCAGGGCAGGGGCAGGTGAGGGTGTGCCTGGTTCAGAAACGTGTCCCTGGCGTGTCCTGCAGCCACATCACCTCAGGCTGGGGTCAGGTCCTGCCTGCTGAACAGAATTGGGCTGGATGATAAGTGCTGAAAGACACCTGATTTTATAGGAGACACTGCTGGGAATCTGTCAGCTTTGTCTGCACAAGGCTCTTAAATGTCACACCAATTGGTTTGGTCCCAGTGTTGCCATGTGTTACAGGGGATCAGTTGAAGAACCAGTGATTTTGCTCAAGCACTGCCCCTTTCTGTGGTATTTACTGTGAACTTAGCATTACTGCACCTTCTTTTTCCAGCCCTGGAGATCCTAGAGGAGCGACATGCCACAAGCTCTTTTGGTGTGTCCAAAAGTCAAGGAGTCTTTCACAGTTGCAGTGAAGAGCCTGGACATTTGACCCCGGTAGGCTTCTAAAAGTTTCCTGTTTTCTGAGGCAGTTTCATGAGTTATAAACTGTTTGACTTAGATTTGAATTCAAGGGACTTAAAAAAGTCTTCCTTTAGGGGCACTGTTTTAAATTTCCTGTGTTGTGACCACGGTTCAATACGGTGCAGAGGCACTGGAAGTTCATCCAAAGTCTTCCCCTGCACTTTTATCTTGATATGTGGGTCTTTACTTTTTTCCTGGCCTTTTGTACCGAGGGCTCTTCTGCTGTTTTCTGCACTCTATTTACATGGATAAAAAGTGACTTTTTAATGTAAAAAGCTTATCACGACTATATATTGCGAAGAGATGTTATTTAACATGCAAAAAAAAAAAAAAAAGGCAGGCTTATTCTGGGATGGTGGCAATTTGTTTTCACTTCTTCAAAGTGCAATATGAACCTGTTAATTTGAGAGTATATATAAGTGTTATCTTTCTGTTTAAAACTGTGACAAATTCGCACAGTTACTGCTCAGCCTCAAATCTTTGCATCTTGAAAAGCCACTGTGGCAAAGGAGATTGGACTCAGATCTGCCCTGTCCAAAATTAATCACTCCTCAGACGTGAACTGAAGGAGTTTGCTGAGGTCCTTCATGAGCAAGACAGAGGTAGGGACTGAGGCACAGATAAATATCTCTGAACCTGCCTGTCAGAGAGCAATGAAATACTCATGCGGAATAATCCACTGGCACATACACAGGGCTTCTGCCAGCTCATCTGCCTGAGGTGTATATCTCTCAACTGCCACATTAAAATTGTAATGCCTGTAACAAGTCCTGAAATTACAGCCATGAGCTGTATCCCTTTGACCTTCTCTGGGTTCTGTTTGGATTCACTCCCTCTGCCAAGGCAGCCAGGCAGCCAGAATGTAAATAGATGCTCCCCACCTAGCAGGTGCAGAAAGGTTAGATTTGCATAAAGTGGACAGTGTAAATTCCTCCTGTTTGTTGTCACCTCTTCTCTCCGACTGGGAATTCCAAGGCAGAGATAAATGTCAGCTGGAAATAGCACTTGGGTGTCAGCAGTTAATCTCTTCCTGCTATTTCCCTGTAGCCACTTTGTGCTGTTCTTTGCCACATGGATCAGCCAATCTCCTCTCGCGTGAACCTCTCATTACTGGGCTCTTCTGTTATTGCCTTGTTTACAGTCTTTTCTTTCCTTTTATGTTTTCTGTTTGTAAATTAAATTCTTCTCAACTGGTAAATCACTCTGCTGAAATGGTTGTGTGAAACAGCCTGTTACCAGTTTCACTCCCCGAATGGCTCAGTGTGTCTCTTACCCTGTGTGCCTGAGCCTGGGTGGGTGAAGAATCACAGAGATTCTCTTTTATGTGTTCATCGTGCAGCAATCTTGCTCGAGAACTGTTGGCTCATGGGGATGTTGCTGCTGAAAAGAAGGAGAATGAGAGTCTCATGAGTGAGGCCAGGTTTTCAGGTCTTTGATTTGGACACTCATTCAAGGGCCTGCTGCTGGTACACCCTGTGACACCTTAGGCTGTAATGGTTGGAAGCACTTCACTCGGTGAGAGCAGGGACTCCCCACTCCTGCTTCCCCACTTCCTCTGCTTTTAGCTCTCTGGCTGTCAGTGCCCCTTAGGAGACAGAGGTCTCTTTAATGACCCTTTTCTCTGGTACTATCTCTCTGGTATTTTTTCAAGTTTCCCTTGCTTATTCTGACTCTTCTCAGTGATCTGCTTCAGCTCTGGTTATTTTTTTTTCCCTTCATCTTCTTCTCTCCCCCCCTGTTTCTCTTTCACACACACACACAGAGCCATTAGTCTACAGTAAAGCTGTGTCATAGCTCAGCTCAGCTCAACCCTCGTCCTTGTTCCTCCATTGCTTCAGTTTGTACCAGACAAAGAGACACAGAAGTGTTCTTTGATTCACCTGACTCAGAGACAGCTGCTCTTCCCACTGCTTCCAAAGGGATTTAACCCAGCCCACAACCACCAGGTCTGCCCGTGTGCCACAGGGATCCTGCCTTCCAACCCCCCACCTGCCCCGTGTTTATTCCTCTCTCTGTTCTCAGTGGAGTCCCCAACTCCTTAAGAGCTGGTCTAAACCAGACCCTTGGAATAAATTGTACGATTGTTTTGGCCCTTCCCCAAGAACAGTCTGGCCCCTTCCCGTTGGCCTGTGCTGGGGGGTGGCTTCCTGCTCTGTCTCCCCTTCTGGAATTTGTTAAAAACACGCTGTTTCAGGCGGCCTCTCCGGGGCTGCTATTGCTGCTCTCAGTGAGAGGGAGGAGATGAAAGGAATAGATCAGTAATTTGGTTCTAAATCACTTCCCCAACAAAGCCGGAGCTGAAGGTCACTTGTAATGAAGCTGTCACACGGGTAAGGCCTCACCATCAGGGAGAAAAAGAGGGAAAGCAAAAGGAGGCTGGAGATGAGTTCATGGCAATCTTGACTCAATTTCATTGGGATGCAGGTGTTTGGATTGGGGTGATAACGGGAAGGTCAGGGGAGAGAAACTGCTTATGTGGAGCTTCTCTGGCACAGCAGGAAGGACTGCAGAGCCCTTTTGTGGTGCTCAGCCCTGACTGAATGGAAACCCATGAGCAGGGTCCCATGCCCTGGGCTCTTTGGGGGGTGGAAAGGATGAGATGGAACCATTGTGCCCCTGCCTGCATTCCTACAAATGGACCAGGCATAGATTCACATCCTCTGAGGAGGGTTCGCATGGAGGTTTGAAGCCCTCGTTTGGAGACCCCAAATCCCTTCCCGCAGCAGAGTGTGAGTGTGCAGAAAAGGAGCCCTGACTTGCAGGAAAAAGAGGAAATAGGATTTCTTAATGAAAAGACATCATAAATTGTTAAAAATACGTCTTTTTTTACATTCAGAGTTTATGCTTTCCAGCAGGATTTTTTTTTTACCAAAAATAGTAAACACGTCTTTTAAAGTTTGACATAAAATGACTCGATGTAAAATTATTGCAAGGAAACCTATTAATTGATCCAACTTGAATTTTTTTTTAGATGGGAAGTTTAGGTTCAGGAACATTTTTTGGTGGTATTTGCTTTTCCATCTGGTTTCAGGATGGAAATTACTGTTTGTCAAGTCTGACATTCTCTGGCTCCCATCTGAGGCTAGCACCGTGTCTGGCTGTGGGCTGCCTACAGCTTTGGTGTCCTGATCAAATTTGTTGCCTCTTTTCCAGAATTATTTCCCCCAGGGTTTCCCAGAAAAGCACTGCAGCAGAGAGAAGTGGGAGTGAGGAAAGGAAGAACAAACAAGGTTCCCCGCCCCGACACACAGCCTAGAGAGCTACAGAGATGTTCAAGGGGGTGTGATGGGATGGATCTGCCTTTATGGTGACCCTGCAGGGTGCATCATTGTAACTGTTCACTGAAATCCATGGGAGGAGGTGTGAAATTCAGTGTGAAAAATATTTCCAGTTGGTGTCCCTGGATTGAACTCCCTCCCTCCTTCTCGCCCACCATCACAGATTCCTTGTGATCTCTGGAGAACCCAGACCCCCAACCCAAAGAGAGCATTATTTTAACTTGGCACTGAGCCCCTAACTCAGGGTGATATTTATACTGGCAGTGGTGGGAAGAGGAAGACAAATGGTGCACAAGCTGGGTTTTACAATTGCCTGTTTGTCACAACTGAAATTCTTTGGAGAAAGACTTCAGGGAAGAGAAGCAGGAAGTAAATGTCTTTCTTCTCTGGGGAGAAGAATTTGGTTTGTATTGTGAGAGATTTCCATGGCAAAGTCCAGGAGGAACTTTTTGAACTGCCAGGCAGGGGAGTTTTATAGCATAACCACGGGTTTCAGGTGGTTTCCTCAAAAAATTGTGGTGTATCTCTTGGGTGCAGTGCCCTCTGGGGAGGGCATGGGTCACTGGTGATGAAAAGACATCAGTCACCCTTTCTAGCAGTCTTTGAAAGCTGCTGAACTGTGGTGTGAGAAACTGCATGAGGAACCAGACTTCTAAGTGTCTTTCAGGGCTTCTGGAATGGACCCTAAAAGGAAAAGTCTTGAGGGTGTTGTGTCACAGGCTTTTGGTGGGGGATGATCTCAAGTGCCTGTGCTTTGGACATCACAAAGCCAGTGTCCTTGGAGAGCTTATTATCACAGCTCCTTCAGCAACAGGCCACTCCCAGAGGGCTGCAAGTAGGATAATGTAATGAAGAACTGCTTGCTAGAGCTTTTCTACATCACCCCCTGCCTCTGAGTAGAGCTCTGGACGTGTGGCCTTTGTTTGGCTAATAAAGCTGTCCGGGGCTTTGAGAGCCCAAACAGCTCGTGGTGCTCATTACCAGGCAGCAGCCTCGCTGAAAATCCCTGCTATTGCACAGGAAACAAAAGGGTCAACACAATTGGGAAAGAGAGCTTGGAGATGCAAAGTGATCCCGTGGGGAAAACAGCCCAGCTAATTAGACTTGATAAAACCTTTTGATGAGGGACCACTCTTAGGAAGGGAAGGTGATGTCCTTTCCCAAGCATCAGGTCTATACCCTGGTGGGTGTCCCACGTGCAGACACAGACCCAGTGGCCCTCGTACATGCACATTTGCCTTGAGCACATGGCAATGGATGTGCAGTAAACATGATGTACAATATCATGCAAGAAACACCATTCTTGGTCATAGTTCTACGTAACATTGCCCATTTGTGGAAGGTGAGGCCATGACAAAAGTTTGGAAATGATAGAGAAATAGTTAATAACTCCCATACTTTGCTTGCATTTTCTGCCATCACAAAACACGCTGCAGCCAAAAGTCTTGGTTTATTTGCTGGAATTTTCCATCAGCACCCCTTTGTCCTAGTGTTTGTTTTTATTTCACTTATTTATTTGCCCGTCACACCTATGGCAACACCTTTGTCAGCATTCAGAAAAAGCCTGTCAGGGTAGTGGACAAATAAATAAGCCTTCAAGATTTAACTTTGCACGTTCAGATAAGCAATCTCCCCAAAGCCTGCTTCCGAGTGGTGTTGCCTGGTGTTGCCCTGTGGCACAGCAGTGAAAATGGATCTCTTCCAATATTTCTTTTTTTAAATCTGAATTTTTCCTGCGGAGTTTTCGTGTTAGAAAACCGTGTCCTTGGTTGCAGGCTCATCTCTTAGACAACGCACCTTGACGTCATATACCCTCAGCCAAGCTGTGGTCCCTCTTTTCCTGCTAGAACACATAATTGGGCTGGGGAGCAAAGAGCAATTGTGGAATACAAAACCAACTCTCCACGGGACTCTTTACAAAGATTTTTCACAGTGGGAGCTGGCCACGTTCCCCTGAGCTGCACAGATGCTTAAAAGGGAGGCTTGAATTTCCATGGCAACGGGCTGCATTCTGCTGACTCCGGGAGTCTGTCACTCTCTGGATCTGTCTGTCACCCCTGGTGCTCTGAGTTTCAAGGCCAACAATGTGTGATGGACAAAGACTGGAGCAGGGTTGTGCTGGGGTCAGACAGCCTGGTCGAGGGGATGCCCTGCAAACACACCGCGGGAGAGGCACTGCGGAGCTCAGAGACACCAGTGTGTCCTCAGCCTGGCTCACACATCACTGACAACAGGAGCTTGCAAGTTAAGCCATTGTCTGGTTACCAGGAGGCTCAAAGGCATCGTGTCACAGCGTGACTGTGTCCTTGTCTGGCTCCTCTCATCTGAAGAGCTCCGTTTTTCACGTGTGTCCGATGATTAAGTCTCACAGTGTCTCTGTGAGGAAGACACAGCGGGGAAACTGAGGCAGCCCTGGGCAGTAGCTACTTATCCAGAAAATGCCAGTGCCAGAGCCAGCAGCAGGATCAAGAACTTCTTGTTTCCTTTGTTGCCTGTGCTCCCTCACCTCACTGTGAGGAGCTGTCGCCTCTCATGGAACTTGTAAAATATAAGGACATTCCTGGTTATTTCTTGAATCACTTTGAAGAATAAAAAGCTTTTAATGTGCACAGACTCAAAATAGTAGGCAGAAATGTTATAGTGGGATAGAGGGCATCAGGCATGGACAAATCCAGGAATTGTGTGCTCAGAGAAAAGAGTGGGGAGCTGAGGAATTTTGTGTTTCTGGGTGCAGAGGAGGAGGAGAAGGTGCACCAACAGCAGTGTGAGGCTGAGCATAAACCCAGAGGGGAAGGAAAGGGTCTGTCCATGGAGTTTATCCCGAGTTCAGTGCAAGCTCAAGGAGAAGTGGGTTATCCTTAGTGCACTGGCAATCAGGGAGGCTGAGCAGCTGGAGGCTGGCAGGCAGCCTTGGCCTCCGCTGAGCAAGTGTGTTTATCTCTAGAGCTCTCAGCAATGTTTATGGCTGAGGAAGGGTGTAAATCTCATTGGATTCGAGTCCTTGGTGGATAATCACTCCCTCCTTCTTCTGCCCCCTCTTCCCGTGCCCTCCTGCCCTGCTTTTGAGACTCTGTTCACAGGCTGTAAGTGGATGCAATGCTATGCCTAATGTGGAGAGACACCTCATAATCAGGTGAGGCACAGAGTGGGAGGTGAGGCACCGGGTGGGAGGCAACTTGCCAATCCCTGCTCCTTCTCGCTGTAGTCAGTCCCTGAGCCTCCTATCACACGCATCTGTGGGAAGCTCATTTCTTCCATTTCCCCTTAAAATGACTTGTAGCCTATAAAACCTGGAGCAGGGCAGCTGCGTGCTCAGAATCCTAAGGTGCTGTTCCTAACAGGAGAAGGTGGTGGGATGCAGGGAGGGAGCCTGTGCCACTCTAATTCCACATCAGGACTCTGGTTTGGCTCTTGCGGCTTATGAGGCTATCAAAGCTCTCACTTAATTACAGCCTTAGCAATCAATCTTTCTTCCTGTTCATTATGCTCCCAGCCAGGGTTAGCAGTATTTTTATTCTTGAGGCCTCAGGAGAATTATCAGCTCTTCAGAACTCCCATAGTGACTGGTACAGGTCGTGCCTGGGGGAACTGCCTTCCTGCCCCACGGCCAGAGGAAAAGTGAGGGGCAGTAAAGCTCGGGACAGCTGGCCCTGGGAGATTTGGTTCTGTTTTGCAGGATGAAGGTCCATGGAATGGTCCCTCTGCCTGGAGAGGCAGAGAGGGCTTTGCACTGCCTGTCCACGAGCAGCTGAGTTGACAGAGCCCTGCAGTGGCACTGAGTTGTTCCAAGGCATTACAGCGGGGCTGAGCGTGACGCACCAAGTCATTATGGCATTATCTCTTCATTACCACAAAGTGCTCTGGGAGCCCGGGGAGGAGCACAGGGACAAAGATGGAGAGGAGGGAAGCGGCTCATTAACTGCCCAAAGGAATCAAGATGAACATCTCTTTTTCTCGGGGAGAGGCTCTGTCAGCACCCTAAAAGGGCAGGTCTATTATGAATTGGGGCTTGGGTGGGGACAGCTGTGTATCAGTGCTAGGACACAAGCAGAGCCTGTCACCTACATACACCCCTGCCCCTGCCCCAGCTAACACACATGCAATGCACATCTTGGGTGCTCCCTTAGTGCAGGGACGGTCATCTTCCCTTCCATCATTGCCCGCTTAAATTTAGAAACACATGTTCCAAAACATGCTCTTGCATCTACAGACCTGTTTGTCTGCGCTGCAGGGACTGCTTCCAGCCTCGTCCAACACAGTTGCATCCAACAGTCCCACAAGTGTTCACCCTCCTACCTGAGAGCAGCAACTGCACCGAGGCTGCTCTTTGTGGACAGGGAGTTGTGCCTCCCCTGTGTTCACTGCTCTCTGCTCACACTGTTCTGTCCCTTCAGCTGTGGAATCTGCTCCTGTGCACATGCATTCACAAGTATGTTCTTGCCTTTGTCGCCCTTCCAATTACTGGTTTTTCCTGGTTTCCATGAGTTCTGCTGGCATGCACCGGGGCTCTTGCAGGTTTCCCCCCAGTCAGGGTTCCCTGGGAGAACCAGCCAGAGCTCTTGCAGCACAACGAGGACTGGCAGAGAGGGCTGGCAGGTGAGCTTTGTGGAGTAAGACGCCTTTCTTGGGGGCCAGGAAGTTCTGCGACTTGCATGTTACCCTGGATAAAACATGGGAAACAAACTCCCCGTGGTCTCTCAGCTCCCCCTCCCCAGCTGCTGGACTCTGTCTGCAGTGACTTTGCAGCACTCCTTATCCCTGCTGCTCTCCCTCTTCGGACGGGGATCAGGAAGCCATTATCTTGTTTACTCCATGCAGGCCCCAGCCTCACAGACTTCTTGCCGGACAATATATCAACAAAAAGCATTTGGCAAGATTTATGGGGCTGTTGCTGCCAACTGTGGACTGTGGAAAGTAAAAAATGTCCTTTCTTAGGTAATAAAATATAAAACGGGACCCAATTTCTCTCCAGGGTAGGAATCATTATGTTTGACAACGCTGTAAAACACATGGTGCTACAGCATGGGGGGAAGAGCCAGAGTAAATGCTGCCTTTGGAAAGCTCATTCATTGCAAAGCTGGGATGTGTGAGTCACTGCACAGCAAGACAGGAAGGGTCTGGGGTGGAGACAGTCTCCCTCCAGCATTCCTCTCCCCTGAAAGAACCGGAAATCCCTCTGCAAGCTTTGCACAGCTTTTCTGAAACTGATCCTAAATTCATTCAGTTAAATTGGAGCAAGTACTCTGGGTATCCACAGCAAGACCGGTTTGCTCTTTTATTAGATCAGTTTAGTTTAATTGGCTCACAGAATTATTAACCTGATGAGGGAGTTTTCACTAGTTAAATGTACCAATTAGAAATCGGGCCTGATAGACCTGTATCCTCTTTGTGCCAGAGGCTCCGGGCCCTGTACAAAGACATTGTCTAGGGCAGAAAATAAGTATCAGGTCTCAGATGACGGATTTCCCCTTGTGTGTCTGCCTGTTTATCCTTCATTTTGTCTGTACCAATTACTGTGGTGTGTGTGTATGCTGTGCATCTCTGGCAACGTTACTGTAGTGAAAGCCTGGCTGCAGCACTGTGATTTAAGTTACACCGTGCTAGGCAAGACCCATATTTCTAAAATCCATCTGAGGCGAGGGAAAGAGGAGGTGTTATGTCAGGCAGGAATAGCAAATGAAGGAGAGATGAGAGAGTTGTAGCTGTAGGGCTCAGTCGTTCCCCTGAGTGTGGATGGGAAAGAGATGTTCACACCAGAAACACGGTGCAAAGTGCATTGTCTCCTCCCCTGTGTGCTGTGCTCACAGAGCGTGTGTGCTCAGCAAAGCTGTGTCAGCCCACGGGGAGAAGCATCTTCTCCAGGTCCTTTTAGCTTCATGTCAACATTTGCAATTCTTAATAAAATCAGATTGCCTCAGGACTGAAAACTCTTGATGTGCAGTTCTAGGAGGGCAAAAATGAAAAGAGAGCCCTCTGAGAGGAAGGAAAAATTATCCTGGGCAAGTCTGAGATTTCTGTCCTTTTTTTCTAGGCTGCCTTCTCCTGGAAATACATCCTGTTCTTGCTTTGGGAGCACTGAGCACTGGCTCTGCAATAGTAGAGGTGTCCCAACAGCCTTGTGTGCGGCTGAGCTTGATGGTGGATGGCCCTTGGCAGCAGGAAGTTGTGTTATAAAGGGGGCTGGAGAAAACAAGGGGGATCTGCCCTTCACACTCTGCATCTCAGGAAATTCAGTGTAAATGCAAAAGGCAGTGAGATCACCCTAGGCCGAGACAGGGGGGGTTTTTGGCTTACCTTGACATACCTTGTACAGGTAGAAGAGAGAGCATTCCAATAACTGGTTCCTTTGACTGCACTGGTGGATGCAGATGTTTACCCAGTTTGGGGCCCTGTAATCACTGACAGCTCCCAATAGCACAGGAAACAAATCTGGAACAAATGCTATTCTGGATTAATGGCTTTGGGCAGCACCACTCCCAAGGCCAAGACTCCTTTGATCCTCAGCAGTGCACTTTATTGCTGGGTTTTTCTTTCTCCAGTGGCTCCTTCTTTGATAAATAAGTTTCTTTTATGAAACGTTCTTAGACTGTTCATCTGGTGTCAAATGCTTTGTATCCAACTAGGGCATAATTTACACCAGTGCTGAACATACCATACAGCCTGTAGCTTTTGTCCCATTATATCCTAATAAATCTCTGGAATATGGACTATATGGGCTAAGTTTTCATGTGGTCACAGGCTAAGGCCAGACTGTTTGAAAGGGATAAGCGCTCCCTTGCCACCTCAAATGCTGAGCTATTTGGGAATTCTGATCCCCATGGTAATGAACTGCATCTCTCTGCTACAGCCTCCCCTTGCTTCTCCCCAGCTCCCTCCTCAGTCTGTGTTTTGCAGGTCACAGACACTTTGCTAAACATGCGACAGGACCAGTCCCCACCGGCTCTGAAGCGCTCTGAACATTTTCACACGGCGACTGCAGCAGAATAGGTAAGTGTGTTACACAAGGCACACTCAGGGGGTGTGAAAGAGAAAGCCAAGGACCCTTAAAAACAAAGGAAAAAGAGGTGAAGAGGCCACTCTGAGGGCAGCAGCTTCTTGTTTGGACAAAAACCGCTTTGAGTGAAGGACCCACCTTTTATTTCCCCTGGTTCTCCTTATCGTCTCCCAACACAGTATCTCCCTCTTCTATCAGGAACCTGCTCTGGGGTTTATTCTTTACTATGCAAGCTTGTCATGTCTGTGTTTAATGAAGTTTAATTATCTTCTGAGATTCAATGAATAATTATAAATCTCTTCAAGATGCAATCACAAGCACTTCATGGTTCATTAACAGTGGAAAATCAATTGTAATTCACGTAATCCCTCTCTCCTGACCAGCCATATGCTTGTCCCCCTGTGCACCTTGTTGTTCCTCCCTCGTTTCAACACCAGGGAATACATTAATCTATTTTCCTTCGGAACAAGGTAGGATTTAGGGCAGGGTGAAAGAATTGTGGGATGCAGGGAGTGGGAAATGGGAGCCCAGACAGCGAGGTTAGATAAGCCTACAAGCAAACTCTGGCTTGTGCTGAGGGTGGTTTGGAGATGTCACAAGCTCTGGATTCCCAGTTTGGAGACTCTCAGTGCAGTGGCCTCCCTTTGGGAATTGCCTGTGACCTGTTACACATCTTGTCTCCCTCTCGATCCGCTCTTCAGTTTGAACTCAAGTTACAGTTTCCCCTGAAAGTCTCCTGAGATCTGTGAGTCTTTGCACTGTTTGAAGAGTGAGGTCTGAAAGTTTATTTTTGTTGGGACTGAAAAAGCTGGAGATGTCAGCCCTGGCACAGGAAGCAGCTCAGTGCTATCTTTAACTTTCCAAATGCAGGCAGCATGTGAATCCAGCTGCACAATCATCCTGGAGTGACCTTTCTAATTGAAACTCTTTAACCTTTCTGCACAGTTATAGCTGAAAATTTTTACTGAATGCAGAAAAGACGGTTGTTTTTTAATTTTTTTATAAAGGTTAAAAGATTGAAAAATAAAAGAGAAAGTGAGAGAGAGAAAGAGGGATGGAAATTAATGCAGTTGAATTGCAGTTTCCAGCAGCCCCGGGAGAGCTCTGCAATGAAGATGACATTTCCATACAATTGACATTTCCCGGCTGCAGCAGTCCTCTGATTTGCAGCTGCTTGTGTGCAGAGACCATCATGAAGAGGATCATTTAGTTTCTCATATTCATCAAATGGGATTTAATTTTCCCCCATCCCCACACACCTCACATCTCCTTCCCAGAACTGGCACAAGCTCTGAACTTTGCCTTTCCTTCACCTTCTGTAGGGGTGACCTTTGCCAAACCTCCTGCTTTTTCAGCTCTCTGTGGAGTACAGTGGAAGGGAGAACTTGATTTTTACTGGAAAGATGGAGCAATGGCTCTTGTGATTTCAGCTTCCAGTTTGGGGAGTGAGTTTTGGTGTGGTTTTCTATTTATTTGTATGTTTATTATTTGTGTTTGTGTGTACAGCTCCTCTTGGCAGAAGCTGCTGTACATCACTGCAAGGACTCCTGGCAGAGCAAGGCTTTGTGGCTTTCAGGGTCTGCAGGCTCATGCACAGACTTCCAGCATCCTACACACAAGTCCTTCATGGGTGACACTTCCTCCTGGGCACAGGTTTTCGTGGAACAGAGCAGCTTGTCTTCCAGATTGCAGAAATTTTTCCAGAGTGCATGTACCAAACAGGAGATGGATGCTGCACGACACTTCATCGCTTTGAATCTGCCTGATTCAATTTAGATGAGTAGGATATGCATCTTCAGCTGAATTATTCCTCTCCAATAAATATGTTGCTGCACTAATCAATTGGCACGTAATTAACAAACAATAACTATCTTATTAAATCTAAATGAAATGCAAGTGCAATCCGGATTTGTTTAGATCCGCCGTGATGAGTTCTGTGCTTCCCCCTCAGCCATCGCTCCTGTCGAGCACGAGCTGCTGCCGTGGCTGTCACAGGGCACAATAACTGATGGGCTGCCTTGCAGGGCAGGGCTGGACCCATGGTTCCTGCATGCCCTGAGCCTGCACACCAGTTACCATGGGCAGAGCTGCATCAGTTTGGGCAGCAGCTGCTGGCCACAAGGCCCAGAGATTTTATTAACCCTCTAATCCTGATGTTTTCCTATGGGGGCACTTCAGACAGCACAGAGATCAGGGACAGCCCTTTCTTTTCATTCCTTGCCACCAGTGCTGTGCCCTCTGTGTTTGCCCCAAACCACAGCTATGCCCAGACTCGGCCCCAGTCCCTTGCGGTGCCGAGCGGGTGCAGCTGCAGCACTTCCCTGGACTGAAGGCACAGCTGCTCTGGGCGTGCTGATTCCTGTCCTCTCAGCCCCCTGTCCCCTCCTGCAGCTGCTCCCCTCCTGCCTCTCCAAACTCTCCTGGCTCAGGGCAGATCAGTGCAGTTCCTGGCTGGGAGCTGCTGGGAGCCCCGAGGGATGGGTGGATGGATGAGAGTAAACTAGAAATCCCTGTGAAACTGCCTTTGCCAGCAATCAAATAATGTTATTGTCCTGATCAGGTGTACTGCAGAGTAGGATGTGGAATTGGATAACAGGAATTAGAGACCACATCTAAGTGCCAGCTGTCCTGAATTGCCAGGTAACATTGACATGCAGGGCTCAGTTTCAGCTGAGAAATGACTGTTCGGTGGTGAATGAGCTGATCTTTACCGCGTGTCATCCAGGGCATTGAAGCAACACTTGAGGCACTTGAATTTGCTTCTGGCTTGGCCAGTAATGTGCTCTAATACCTTCAGCAAGTCATTTAATCTCTCCGTGCTTTCATTTTCCTGTTTATTAGTGGCTATAAAGATACACACTTTCTGCATAAAAAGCTTCACTACCTTTTGCTGAGAAGAGCTGTGCAAGACTAGATGTTCTCTTTAATATCCTCCAGTTTGATGTTTTGCTAAAATAAAAGACACGACAGATGAGATGATTAGCTACAAGTTTGGTAAGTGTTGACAGATTGTTATTAGCAAGAAAGCCACTGGAAAGCGTTGCTTGCAGATTTTGACCATCAAGGGTAAATTCTTTCCTATAAATGTACCACCCAAATCTTACTTTGAGCACAGGTTGCCTTTTGACCCTGCTTACACTGAGACTTGATGACTGACAAAGAGCTTAATCATTTAGGAAGGAAGCTGAAGATGGGAGTGCTAAGTTGGTAGATAATTGTGCTTCAGTTACACAGAGTAAAAAAGACTTTGATGAGTGGTATTCCTGTTGTCTTAACTGTGTCTACAAAAGAAGGCTGCTCCTGTAAAACTAAATTGCCTCTGAACTTCTTTCAGAGCAGAGATAGACATTCATAGCATGACAGGAACTCTTAAACATCTTTTAGAGAAGAAGTGCCAAGCAAAAAATTTCCAGACTAGGATCTCCAGGCTGTATTCACAAAGCTTTTAATTAATTGATGGTTCATTTTTTGGCATCTTCCAGGTGCAAGGTAATATAGTACAAAAGAACATCTCAGCTATTCCTCTGTTTCTGGCCATACCAGAAGCAGGTGTATTTTTCCCATGTATGAGGGTAGAAAGAGAGAGGGAGGGGTCACCTTCCTTCCCTGTAATTTGGATGACACTCTGGAATGCGTCCCACCAAGGGGAGCAGCCCCTGGGCCCGTTTCTTTGTTGCTTTTTACCTGCTTTCCCCACTTTTAGCAGGATGATGTGACTGTAACACAGTGTCACTCCCAGTGGTGACGGTTCACACCTGCTTTGCCCTGATTTAAACTGGGACACAGGAACAAGGTGAAGAGCACACAAGGGCAGTTCCTGGCAGGAGTTTGCTGTACATCCTGGAAGTTCCCTGTCCTGCAGGCTCCCACCCTGCTCTTCTGTGGGGAGGGGGGTGAGGGATGGCTTGTGAGAAGTGAGGGAGCTGCTGCTTGGGAATCTTCTCTATTACAGAGCCATTAGATAGATGTTCCTGAAATAGTGGCAGATCAATTGATTCATAAGTAATTAATGCATCCCCCTCCCCTTGGGCAACTCAAAATCTATAGCTCAGGAATTAGATAACACAGCTCAGCTCTGTTCAGCTGCGAAAACATTGACACTCGTGTTCTTCCTGGCCTTGCACATACTACTGGGAGCACCACCTCTTCTACTGCAGAGACCTTCCCTGCTTGTGCCGGGAGCCCTGGCAATTAACTTCTGTGTGAAACGGAGCATCTGCTTCTGTAGTTGCTGGAGAATCCTGGTTTGAGCTGTTTGAATGGATGAATCACCAGCATGCCCCTTCAAATGCTGCTGTGTCTCACCTCTCCCTTTTTGCCTGGTAGTGTCACTCTCAGGGTGCTGCCTGTAATGTGCAGAGGGAGACAACAAGAGATGCTTCTCATCAGAAGGGATCAGAGTCACATCCTTTGCAGTGCCCCAGCAAAACCTTTGCAAAACTCTAAAAGGGAACAAACTGGTGCATCCCTCCATGGAGGCTGGGGCACAGTGGCAGGGGTGGGTTCCAGCTCTGCCTGGGTTTCTGTATCTCTCGGTGGAGCACCAGGACTCTGCAGATGTGCATCCAGGAACAACTTTTCCCAGGCTGCATCACTTCTGATGTCAGAATGTTTTTAATTCCTGATCGTAAACCACCTGTTTGTGGCAGTGCTCCTTCTATGAGAGCAGAGGAGCAGCACAAAACAGTGACCCTGCAGTGTGACCCGTCTGGGTGGTTCTTGAGAATTCCAGTGGTGTTCCGTGTGCTGGCAAGGACTGTTAGATTAAAGGGAAACAGAGACATTTAAAAACTTAGTCTGAGTTACTACAGCTTTCTCATCTTCTGAGATACTCTGTTTAAACTATCTGGGCATGCAGCAGGGATTGAGCAGCGGGCATGCATTGGGCAGAAAGGGCCCAGAGTCCTAAAATTTCCAAGGCTTACGGGAATATTATTGTTTGTATTTATTATTAGCAGTCACCACAAACACTAATTAGCAGCCTCCCAGGGGAATCTGCTAGCTGTGCGTCCTGCTGGGCTTGATAGCTACAGCATTCATTTTGTGTTTAAGTTGATGTTTTAATTAAACTGCCCCCTAATTATCTTAACTAGCTTTTAAATAATAACTTTCCACTGAACCGTTCACATCAGCTGCTAATTGGCTTCCTTCGGCTTACACAGGTCTGGCTGGCTCAGACAAATGTGGCCCTGGGATGGTGGGTAGGTTTGGGAAGGGGCTCCCTTTCTTACACTGTGCTTCTCTGTGTTTGCCCTCAGGCTGAGGAATCAGATGCCAGGGTGAGATGGCTGGCAAGTGCTTCACCACTTACTCATGTGGTGTGTGGGATGAGGGTACAAGACGCTCATGTTTCCACAAGCTACTCCCATCTTCTGATCACTGGCCCTGTGGCAAATCATTCCGTTTCTGTATTCACCCGGTTTGGACTAATGCACAGGGCATAATCAATGGACCCCGACCCTGGCTGGGAGCAGGGTCAGTCCTTGACACAGGCAGTGCCGTTAATAATGTAGGCAGTGGCTGCTACAAATTGTAGAGGTCACCACACGAGTTCAACAGCTCAGGGTTTGCTCTGCCTTGTGCTCAGTAGGGCTGGAAGGAGAAGCAGTATATCCCTAATTCCAGGCATCCCTCATCATGCTGATGCTGTGCCTCCCCGGGGGCTGTATTTCCTGTGCTGGGAGAGGGCTGGTGTTGCCCGACTCTCTCCCACTGCAGATTTCTCCCTGCAACCCACAACAACGGTTGCAGCTGGGTTGGGAAGAGCCTGGATTGTGGACATGGCACCTGCTGCAGTGGCACAGCAAACGTGCCTTTGGCTGAAGGTGTGTGCTGGGGCAATCTGTGTGCTGTTGGATCACTGCCTGCAGGATTGGGAGGGTTGTGGGTTCACACTCAGGGAGTGGTGCCTTTATGTGCACCACAGACAGACCTGGGTATTTCTGTGAGCACTACAGACTGCACACGGGCATCAGATTTGATTCAGAGCTCTGTAGCCCTGTGTTATTAAAGTGTTCTCTGCTGGGCTGCATTCCCAAGGTTCTGATCTATGTATTATATCTCGTGCAGTTTGTCAACCCGCTTTTTCCTTCCTGTGTTCTTGTGTTTGTTTAAAACCTCTACCACAAACCCAAGAAAACGTGGTGAGAAGTGTCCCGGAGATAGCAGATGAATGTCTGTCATCCTTCATTACTTGTCACCAATGCAGAGCCATCCTACACGCCATCAGCTCCTTTTGGAGATGGGTGCTAATTAGACTTTTATTACAATGTGTATTTGTAAACAATTAGAGTTCCAGTGCCAGCATGTGGCTGATTCAACCTCCTGGTGTTGATTCAGTTGAAGTCAGCAACTGGTGACTCGGTTTGATTGCCAGGGGGTGTGGGTGTGCAGCCTTTGATCAGGTGCCACTGCAGCCACCTGCCCTCAGAGAGGGACACATGCACTCTGCAGTGCTCCTTTGCATCAGCAGGGTCCTGTCTAGATTTTGGAGGCATGACTGTCCCAGGGCTATTGCACTTTTATGTTAGGCCGTGAGAAGACAGTATTGATGGTGGGTACCAGGCCAACTGGGAGGCTGTCCTTCACCTTGCCACAACCAGCATTTCCTATGAGTGGAGCTGCTGTTGGTATTTGCACCGTGTGCTCCAGGCTGTGGGGCAGAGATCATTCACACATCTCTGCCGCCTTTCTCTGGAGTCAGATCTCCAGAAGTGCTTTAGAAGGGACAGCCCTGGAATTACTGCTGTGAGCTTGTTTCTGTGGTTCCCTTTAGCATTGTGGAACAAGACAGGACTGAGACCACCGGCTTGTCTGACCTGAGGCCACCAACAAACCTTGGGGCAGTGATCACTGCTGGCCAACGAGAACCATTATCTGGAAGGGAAAGGTTTTCCCTTCATTGCTTAATCTGCTGTTGCTCCAAAGATCTCCCTTGCCAGAGGATGCCGAGTGGAACATGTTCTTGGAGATAAGTGATTCTTCCCCCCCGAGGAATTTTTATTCAGCAATCCTCATCTACTCATTAATTTCCACATCACAAGGCAAAATAAAGTTCTACATTTCCAAACAGCAGAGTTTTGCTTGCCTTATAGGAGAAGGCTCTTTTTACCATCATCACCATCTGTTTTCAAATAAACTGTCTGGAAATCAGGTTTTTATTTTAGTTTAACAGAGAAGTCTTGCTGTTTTTCTGTAAATCCTTCTCTCTGGGTAAAGGCAGCGCTGTTTCACGTCATAATTGTGACAGGTTTAACCTCTGCAGCTGTACTTTCATGCTTTACATCCTATATGTGGTTTTTCTGACCCGTGGCTGTTAATTCTGGAGCTCTAGAAATGTGGGAAGAGGGGGAAAAAAAGGCCATGTGTAGCTAGAACCTCTGTGCATGGTGTCCCCAACCTCCTCCTTCGGGTGCATTGGCAGTGCCCCCTTTTGGGAGCCCCTGACTGGCTTCTCTGTGTGGATTAATGCAGTGGGACTGCAGGTTTTAAGCACCTGGCATGCACATCAGTGGCTGTAATTGCCAGTTAAAATTTGCTGCTGGAATAATTGGAGGTGTAAAAAACTAAAGCTGGAGATAAGGAGCTTGCTTTATATTGACTTTCATTCCAGAGACTGGAAGATGAACATTGTTTTTTGTCATCTGAGCAATGCCTTTATGCACCAAAAAGGACAAAATAGCAGAGGAAGATACAGAGATTGATGGATGAACCAGAGGAGAGTGGGGAAGATGCACAGAAAATAGAGTGGTGAAAGGGATGGTTTCCTGTGATTTCAGTTCTGTATTAACAGACATTAAGTTGCTTCTTCTAAGGGCACCTTCACAATTCCAGAGCAGTGCAGATGTGAGCACAATGGCCCTTCAGCATTTTGCTGGCACCTAAGGGGAGCTTGTGGGGCTTGTTTAACAACACACACAGATGTCTGATGAGAGAACTACCAATTTTTGCATGCAGGCAAGAAGATGAAGGGGATGAGCTTTGTTCCCCCTTTGTGCATCTTCAGCAGAGCACAGTGAGCCGTGTCTTTTTCAATGGGGTCTTTTTGTCAAGGAGATGAGGAAACCTGAGGCTTTGATGTGCTTGGTGCTCACCCTGGTGAGCTGTCCTGACTGATCCCAGTGCACAGAGTACAGCCCAGAGCCGGGAGTTGAGAACTAGGGTACAATTCTTTGGCTTGAAGTCAGTAACATCAAGACTCGAGCGTAAGTTTTGCGCTGAAATGACTGAACATTTTGGCAGCGGGTTCGATAGAGTCGAGGTTTCACCTCAGCAGTCTCTCTGAAAGGCACACTCTAAGCTAACCACAGGCTCTTGGCCTCTGTGCAGCAATGTCTGGCTGAAATGCTGATCACTGTCCTCCCCACGTTAGATTACTGCAGGGTTTTAGAGCTGATAGTGCCTCGAAATAGCCCAGACCATACCTGCTTCCTTTTTATCAAAATGCCACCTCATTATTCTCAAGTATCTGTGCCAGTGGATTTGAAAGTGCAATGGGAATTACATTGCACCATCAGCTGGGCCCCACGATTTCCTTCCCCCCCTCACTCTACCTGTCTATTTTAACTCTTGCTGTGGCTGGAAGCCAGAACATCCTGAGAGCCTCATTTTTCTAGACCACAACCTCACATTTCCCCTCCTGTTTCAGGGCAGCCAACAAAACTGAATTATACTGTTCAGCTTCCTTACCTGTACTTAAGACAAGCTGTGCTCATTTCCTCTGTTAATCAGTTTGAGATTAAATACCACAATACAGAAACTGTGGGACTTTGTGCTGCCTGGACAGGAGTCAATTAACGAGTGCACTGGAGCCATAACACAAACGAACTTAGCCATGAACACAAATCTTGTAAGCTCATGTGAGTGCCAGGTGTTATCCAGTGCTCTGCTATCCTGGAATGATGGAGGTGGAGAAGACTCGCTGGATTTTGCTGTAATGGAGAAGTGGGTCTTTGGGGATAGTCTGGTCTCTTTACAGCTTTTAATGTTGGCAGAATTTACTCATTTTGGCCTGTCTGTCACACTCCTTGTACAATCTGGCTTCGCTGCTAAAATGTTTTAACTGAGAAGAAATGGAGAAAGGAAAAGATTGGATTTTCTTGGTTACATAATTTTCTCTTAAAACAAACAAACCATTTTCCAGCTGACAGGATTTATGGAGGTACTTAGTCTGGAGCCAGTCATGATCTCTAAAAACGCATTTTCCTGGGAGCTGGTTTGCTGTAATACCAAAAGTTTCTAGAATTGGTGCAGCCAGTCTGGGACCCTCAGAGAATTTTATCACCCCAGTTCCTTCTGCTGAGAGAAGCAGCTTGTTTCTTTTTATGACGTTCTCCCACCCTTTCAGCTCCCTTGATTACTGTTTTCTTGAAATTATCTCCTTAAAATTCTTACAGCCCATCTCCCAGACCTCCCAGCTGACACATCCATCTTGTGCTGCTCTTCTCCCCCCTCATAAAAATTCACACAGAGCATGTGAAGCACTTCACACTTTGTTTGCTAATAAAGACCGTGGAGGGATGTTAAATGAATAGAAACCACCTTACAACAAGATGGGCTGAAAAAGATTATACGGTCATATCCTTTCTTTGATTCATAAGCTCAGCTCCCAGTCTGGCAGTGGTTTAAAGCTTGCTGTTCCTGAGAAAAACAAGCAGAAAAACAAGGAGAAAAACAAAGGAAGACCAAGAAAGAGAAGGCACCGTGGTTTGGTGGTGAATGCACCAGCTGCCAACCCTGCCACCCGCTCAGCGCTGTGGCTTCAAACCACGCAGCGTCTTTGTGTGGTTTCATTTTCCCGTGTACGAAAAAACAATGATAGATTGCTCTTTCCTCCCCTCTCTTGTGGTAATCCCTCCTCCAAAGTGCCTCTGGTATCTTGTTCAGTGCACTTTAGTCAAGCTGTAGCGTGCAGACCTGCTTTAAAACTTGAACTACTGTGGAGATGATTGGGTAATATCTTGCAGGTTTTTTTTATCTTTTATTTAGGACTCCAGGGTGAAGCATCTGCCATTCCCTCTGCCACACTCTTCTCTTTTCATTCGGTTTAGTAATTAAATATTTCTTTCTTTACTATTTCAGATTTTTAGCTGTCTCTCACATCTAGAGGAACTGAGAGAAATATTTAATTCATTGCCTCCTGCATATGCTGTTTCTTGGGGAATTCCTTCTGAAAGTGCTGGGCTCCTTTGGTGCTTTGTTGAGTAGCCATTTCTGAGGAGTTTTATATTTACTCTGTGAGGCAAAAGTGATTATTTATTCAACCAGAAGAGAGAAAAAAACAAACCTCATAAGCAGCTGGGAAGCTTTATTTGTACTTGTGTTTTTGGTCTCAAATCTGCAGTTGTTAAAACCTGCTGTATGAGTATTTAACAATCATTTTTTCCCCTCATGCATCCCCATTTATGTGAGGAAAAATAGGCACTGATTGCATGGTGCAGCTGATTAGTTCAACAAATGCTCTGCAAGCCTCAACCATACTGGAGCCTTCCACAGTGGCCCCACATACTATTTCTCTGCACAAAACACACCCCAGAGTGGCCTGTGTTCACACTTGGCGTAAATTGGCACAGCCAGTGCTGCTGATTTATGCCACCTAAAGATGTAATTTACCCTGCTAATAATGATGGATTTTGTCAAAACTCCCGATGCCAGTGGCAGAGCAGATTGTAATGAGAACAGGATGGGCTGGGATCAATAGCATTTTGATTCCCTTAGGCCTGCAGTCCTGTGGCAAGCACATTTTTTTCCATTTTTATTCTTTCAGAACCATGGCCGGCAGCCAGAGTGGTTCCATGCGGCGCACTGAGCTCTCTGAGGTATTAAGCTGTGTCTCCTGGTTACTGACAATGGCATGTGAGTCTCTGGTGGGACTGCACAAACTCACTGCAGGCCTGAAAAAGGGAGAAATGACTCCCCCGAATACATTTTCCTATTTCAGAAACGCGGCAGAGTCAGAAGCAACAAAAGAAAAACTGGTTCTGCCTTGCTCTACCAAAGCTGTGCCCTCCCTGTGTCCCTGGGGGTGTGGTATTCCCATTATCCCGAAGTGGTGGCAGCAGGAGCAGCATGGCAGGGTGATGTGGGCACTCTCAAAGGAGACCAGGGGCAGGGAAGATGCAACGCTGCTGTCTCCAAATGCCGCAGCTTGGAGACACAGCTTTCAAACATGTCCCCAAGTCACAGGTAGGGAGGTAATTGAATAATCCTGTCAAGAAAACCCTGGTAGCCAAGTACATTGTAGGTAAGGAGCTGAAGAAGTAACTTCTGTCCGTGGCAGGGGGTGGGCATGAAATATCTCTGTTGTCCTTTCTACCATGGCAACGATTTGTGAAGTCCAAACAGAGCGAAGCCAAGGAGCATCGTGTTGATATCATTAAATATCATTAATGACTGATCTAAGGGAGCTTGCAAATGACCATGTAGTTAGAGAGTGTTTGCTGCACAAACACCAATTAACATTGTAGCTGTAGCTGTTTGTACTCAGTGGATTCTATCATCGGGGAATCCCACAGGGTGGGAAGGAGTGTCAAATGATCTCAGACAGGAGCAAACGGTGATAATAAGGAACTGATCATTAAGGAAATTCGTGGTCTTCCCTGTGATACATCTGCTAAAGCAATAGGGATGCTCAGGAGTCATATGCAGAAACCTGAAAAGCAATATGTATGTGTCTATATATACAGCCATCCATCTGTCCCGACCAAATTAGGCAAGATAAAGGAATTACTGTGGCAGTTTGCTCAAGGAATTGTGCTTCAGCTTTACCTGCAGAGCCTGTATTCTTGGAGTTTAAGGCTTGGGACTCTGGATTTTGCCCTCAGTGATTTATAAAGTAATTGCCTGCAGCATGCAGCATATATATTTATTTCAACAGGAAGCTGGAATGTGCTCCAGTGCAGAGATACTTCTGGACTCTCTCCAGAGCTCCCAGTGAAGGCCAGAGAGTCTGTCACAGTCGGAAGCCACTGTGCCCTGGGAGCACCACAACGACACACCAGTTCATCAGTTCCAGCAGATTGTCTCTGTCTCATGCCCTTCTCATCTACTGGATTTCTGTCACTCTGATGAAAAGGGAGAAAGCAGCCAGTTATCCAAGGTTGGCTTCACAAGGAAGATTGGAAAGAAGAATTTGTGTTTTATCGTAGTCAGAAATTGCTGATGCTGTTTCTTTCCCCTTCCCTTGGCTATAAATGAGACCCAGAGAGAGGGACGGAGAGAACAAGGAAAAAGAATTGATAAAATGCTGTACTGATCTTTGGTCAATAATCCTGTTCCTAATGAGGAGCTGCAGCAGCAGCAGGTGCAGGGTGGATGTGCTGCTGCAGGTTCTCGTCCTAACACATTTTAATATTTGCATCAGCATGAATGTGAAGTAATCCCAGTGAAATCGTGGTGTTTATCCTGGATTTGTACCAGTATCAAAGAAAGCAAAGTCTTCTTGATTTATGTCAAGGACCTTCTTTACTGTAATGACTGAAACAGCCCTGTGTTGCAGCTTGCCTTTCTGCAGGCTTAAGGATGCTCATCTTTTCTTTAGCACAGAATTTGGGGATTTCATTTCTTGGCCCAGTGCTAAAACACCGTGTCCTTCCCTGCAGAGATGGTGGCCATTTTCCTGATTGGAATTCCTGACTTCATGTTCAGTCCTGGTGTTTGTAGGAGTGCTGGAAGTAACATCTTTTGTACCTGGCTTGGTATCCCTATTTCCTGCTGGGGTCAGCAGTAATCAGGCATTTGTATTTGAAAGAAAGAAGTTGTGAAAAGAATAAACAAGTAGAATGGTGGAGAGAGGGTTGCAAGTTGTGTGGAAGAGGCAGGAAAAAGAAGAGAAGAAAGATGCGGGAGAAAATTGAAGCGACGGGGTGGGGCATTAGATGATGCAGGTGAGCATTTGGATCCCTTCCAAATCACATCAGAAGAGGCCCTGCCCCAGAAGTCCCACCTCAGTGACTGCTACATTAAAAATCTGTCTGGCAAATCAACCTCAAGTGAATACTGTCAGCAAAAGCTGTGTTGTAAGGTAGAGTCAAAAGACCTGGATCGATAGATGCGAATATCAAATGCACATAAGAGCTGGGAAAAGGCTTTCAGTGAGGGGACGAGGACATGAGCACGGGAGAGCAGCACAAGGGAGAGCAGCACAGACAGCACTGCACTCTCCCCGTGTGTCAGTCCCAGGTGACAGCTGTCAAGGCAGATGACAGTGTGAGAGATTGTCACCTGCACTGACAGACAAATCAGCTCTGCTTATTATGTAAGATTTTATTTTAATGTTGTGCTGCTTTTTTCCTGTTTCCCAGGATCAGAGAGCTGGTCTGAATTCTGATCTCTGTTAGATGCTGTTGGTGGTTTCCACTGAAACTGAAAAGCCTTTTGTGTCTCATCAGAAGCACGATTTGGCTCCGGCTCCAGCACTCAGTGGAGCTGTTCTCTGAGTGGAGTTGGAAGGGTTCTGTAGGCACAAATGCTCACAGAACCTGGAGATTAAGTCAGTGTAACCCAGCAGTTTGGAGAACCCACTCATTTTTGTTTCTCTCTTTTGTCCTTTCTCCCCTGTGGAGTTGAAGTTTAAGTGCAAAACTGACCACTAATCCAGAAAACATTACCTACACCTCTGCTTTAATAAACCATTCACTTCTGCATAAGGATTAAACAACTATCTCTGCCAAAACATGCCTGTTCCACTCAGCATGGGGGCTGACAGGCAAGAGCAAAGAGCCTTGGGAATGTCTGGGTCATCACCAGACAGGCACTGAGACACCTCCTGTCCCCAGCACTTTCTGGAGCAGATGAGAGGGACACCAGTGACGTGTTGATGTTGTTGTGCCTTTTTTCCTGCTAGAGAAATTATAGCAAGGGAGGGCCTGGTGATTGTTTAGTTCTGTCCCGGTTAGGAAGGGAGCAGAGCCATACTTCAGTCTTGTTTCATTATTTTAAGCTCACTGAGCTCATTGTTCTAGCGTGTTTATTTTTGTGTGTGAATTTAACCCTCCAGAAGCATCAGCAAACGTTTCTGCACACCTGCAGGGTCAGCTGAGTGTGAGTAGCTCCTTAACCAGGTCTTGGCTCTGTCCTGGAGAGGTGTTCTGTGGCAGGAAGGATTCAGGGTTTATACCTGACCCATTCCCTCCTCAGCCCCTGCCATCTCTGCAGGCAGCTCCAGGTGCTATCTGCAGCTGTAATTCCACAAGCACTGAACAAGATCAGTACAATCCTGGCTCATCTGGCAGGACAAATTTGATTTTTGCTCTGTGTTACACATGGCTGCATTCCAGTCGGATTAGCCCATGCACGGAGCTCAGACTTTATCCAGTTTACACTTTTTTTTGTCAGCTTACACTGCCCGTGGGAGGACAAGCAATTCCAGCATGAAATCAGAGCAGGGCAGGCAGACAGTGCACACATTCCTTGGCAATGGGGTACTTGGTCCAGGACTAGCCTCCCAGCTGGGATAATACAGAGTTTGAACAGGAGGGACATTGTGGAAGATACCTGGAAAGGGAGAGGGAGACTGGCTAAGCTGGAAAATGGCAGGAAGAACTAGAGACAAAAAAGTAAGTGGGATCTAATCCTGTACTGCCCTGAGTTCCCTTTAAGAAGTAATGACTGCCCCCAGCTCCCAGGGACTGCAGTATTTATATCACTTTTTATCATTCTCACTCCACAGTTACAGACAGAATTGGGAGGGAGGCAGGAAATGCTTAGAGCCAGGCAGGACCTGACCCTTGATGCAAGGGAGCAATAAGGGCACAGCTCAGGGGCTGTGAAGAGTCAGGGGCTGGGGAAAGGCAGGAAATCTACTTTATCATCTATGATTCCTGCTCCGTGGCCTCTTACCAAACATCAGCAAAAATCCTTTGCTCTTTCCAGAGAGCAGGAAGCCCTTTTACAGGAGGGGAAACAGAGGCAGGGAGAGAGGAAGGCTCTGTGTTCCAAATGAGGGTCTGGATCCATTTTGGATTACTCTGTTTCCTCCGAAAACATGCCCCAGGTTTGTGTGAATGTTGCCAGAAGAGAGCCAGAAATAGAACCCAGGAGACCAGATTGTCTGAATAGGGGTGCAGTGTCCCATCCCAAAGCAGCTGAAGACAATGATCCCTCCACTGAAGGCAGGGAGGAATCTGCAGCTGGAGTGGCAGCTGAAATAGTTAATGGCAGACAATATTCACCTAACCCTTAATTATTTAGAACCAGAGTTAATTCTGCAGTTCCTCTGGCAGGTTTCTGGTCATTAGGGCACTGGCAATGAGTCTTTCCCAGCAATCCAGCTATCGATCAATCTGGGAAGGCTGATGTGTCACTGGGAGGTTGGAGGCAGCTGTGTCTCAGGGCAGAAGCTGAGCGTGGCAGAATTTACCCATGCTCTTCAACTTCAGTTTTCTTTCTTTCTTTCCTTCCCCTTGTCTCAGAGAGATGATAAAAACAAAGGCATATAAACTCAAAAAGAAAGAATAATGGCTTCATCCTGCAGAGGGACTGTGTTTGGAGATTTTGGCTAGTTTTCATCCTAAGTGCTGTTGACTTGAAGAAATTCTTTTGATCATCTAAGCCTTGGCTGGAGAAAATTGCCAAATCCCATTAGATTCCTTGGGATTTACAACAGATGCTGGATGAAAGATTTATCTGTGGCCCACGAGGCCTTCATGGCCATTCAGAGCTCTGCTCTCCCCAGAGGCAAAGGGCAGTGTTGAAGGAATCATCTTTAACCCCTCATCTCTTGTGCTGAGGGCTGAGAAGGTGTAGGGATCACCTGATCCTACCCAGGGCACGGGGATAACTTCTAATGGAAGGAGATCCTGATCAGGGACATTTCAGCATTCCTTAGAGAGAGAAGATCTTCCCTGGAGGGTCAGGCCAGCCGTGTACAGGAAAAAGGAATTAATTCTGGGCAACGCTCTGCAAGATTTGTTTGCATTACTTTCTTGCCTTCTCCTCCTGTCCACACTTTTAACATCACACAAAGGTTTGGGAGTAGTGGGAATAGCTTATGTGTTATTAATGCTTGGAACCAGTGGCCAGGCTAACCCGGCCATTACAGAGTCAGCTCCATTTCATGCCCTCTTTCCATTTTCCCTGCCTTGGCTTTTCTGCTCTATTTGTCTGAAACGAGCAGACATGAAGTGAAATGACTTACAGGCTCTCTCCCTGTTCCATGCTGGAGACCCAGAGGGAGAGTGGACTGTTGCTGTGTCTGGCTCACAATTTGTGGCTCCCTCACAAGCGCCAGCATGCCCAGAATCCCCCTCTCCCACTCCAAACCTAATATACATTCACCACCACCCTCCTTCCTGCTCTTGCTATCCCTGTGCTCTGCACACTCTTCCACCACAGGCTCAAATCTGCCAGATGTTGAACATTCCCTGGGAATTTCAGCAGTGTGCCAGACTTCAGAGGGAGCCCAGATGTGATGAGTGAGCTAACAGTTTTGTGCTCCCTCACCCAGACCCAGAGGGAACTTGGGAACTCAGCGGGATTCCTGCTCAGCCTCTGGGGAATAAGCAAACAGGCTACAAGGAGAGAAGGGCAGTGACACTCAATTTGATGAGGCTTTTTGCTCTGGGATGCAGCCATGGCTTGACATGCCATGGTAAGGTAGACACAGACACACAACACCCCTGCCCTCCCCTGAGAGGAGGTGTTAGGGCACAGCTGCCCTTGAGGTTTCTGCCTCACCGTTTCGAGTGAAGGAGGTGGGAGCTGTGCCCAGAGTCACCGGCAGTGGGAAGCCACCACACACTGGGATTGCACGAAGAACACCCACCAAGCGTGTCTCCTCCTGCTCTCTGCTGGTGGAGAAATTGTTCCGGCTCTTAAGTTCTAATCCTTTTGGTATAGAAGCTTCCAACTGGTGCAGCTCATTCTTCCTGCTCAGCTCGCTGTGTTTTCAAACACCAGCCTGAAACTTAGCGGATGGTAATTACACTTTGACATTAATATTTAAACCACAAACACAGTTAGCACGCTAATACCATCCCCAAAGGCTACTGCTCATTTAAGTTCCATCCTTATGAGACTTAATTATTGTCAGGGATGAATCCTAAAAGGCAAGAAATATTACAGCTCAAAGACTAAACATTCCCTTGATTATTAGAGCTACAGGACTGGGGCACAGAGTATGCAAACGGCCTTGGCCATGGTGGCAACACTAATACTGCTACTAAAATCCTCGGAGTTTTTAAATCCTAAAGCCTGATTTTTAAATAGCTGCTGAGATTTGTTTGTAATTACAGTTATACAGAGATCTCAGTGCTCAGTTGGTTTAGCCCAAGAGTAACTTCGCAAAACTTGGGTGTCATTACCTGTTGTACAGATGGAGGCACAGCAGTGCTTTGAGGGCCTGACCCAAGGCAGCATCAGGACTGTGTCGCCTGAGGTGGTGAGAACAGCAAGTGTCTGTCACTTAACCATTCTGCAAGCTATTTCTCCAACCTAACCTCTTTATAGACTTTTTGTAAGAAAGAACCCTGGGATCGCACATTTTCGAATCAATCTGTGCAGCTGCAGTGCAGTTCCCGGGGTATGAAGGGCCAGACGGCCATTTTAGGTGCTTTCCAAGCAGTCTGAAACACACTGGTTTGTGTGCCACACAATAGCACAATCTGTTACAGAAACACCGTGAAAAGAAGTCAGGTTTTCTGCTGGTGTAACTCCAGGAACTCCAAGAAAACTGAGCTGTGAGTTCGATCCTCAGTCAGAAGCGAGTCTGTTCAATAACCCTCCGGATGTCTCCTGTCCCTGAGATAAAAGCTGGGGCAGAGAAGAGTGAGCAGGAGCAGGGAGAAGAATTCCCCCTGTGCCCCTCCATTGACAGGTGTCCCCGGCAGACACCACCCAGCACTGGATGCCAACTGGTGTGGGGGAGCCAGGCTGCTGCTGATAAAAGCGCCTGCTCCCAGGGTCATCACAGGGAATGGACGAACTCAAACAAGTTCTGCCCTGAAAATCAGACACTTGGAGAGGACTTTCTCAATCAATGGTCAGGGTTTGCTGTCCTTAGCAGGCTTCAGATAAAGACCAAAATCAGAGCCAGATCAGGTGCGGGTTTCTGTCCTGCTGCATTAAAGGAGTCACCGTGGTTGGACTGGCTCATGGATGGAGACTGTCAGGATCAGGGCAGGTGGACAGAGGTGACTCTCCTTCGGTTCTCCTCCAGCTGCATTTGCTGAGGATCTCCCCATTTTTGTTTGGAGTGCGAACAGATAATTAGCTGAAATCGCCAATTCCACCTGGCTTAGCAACAGCTGCTGTCGAATGGCTTGTTTCCAGCCTTCTGAAGGGAAATCATGAATTTCCAGAGGTCTGATCAGAACTGATGCCAGGTTTAAATTTGCCACCTTCTGTTTGAAATCGGATCTTGGACGATGTTGCACTGGACCCAATCATACTTCAAAATTTTGCAAGTCTTGTCAAACCTCTGGCTCAGCCTGGCATGAATTTCAAACCTCAGGCTATACCCTGAAGTATTTGAGCTTTCCTATTTTTAGGTTCGGCATGGTTCTAATAAAAACCTGAGCCAGGAAGCTGAAGTTTGTTTTTTTCTTGACACCCAGAACTCATAGAGGGAAAGAAATCTTTTGACACGCACCTTTAGATTAATTACTAGTTTCTTTAACGTCTCAAAGCCTTTAAAGAAGGGTGGTGCAGGCTCTACCACTTGTGTCCAAGAAAAGGCAAGTCTGCTGCCATCTACTCCCTCAGCCTAAAACTAATGGGTGCATTAACTTCAGAGAGAGAGAGTTCATAAGCTCCCACTGCCCCAGGATGCCAGGAGCTGTTGATGTTTAAAGAGTGGCCTCCAAAGATTTCTTTAGCCTGTGCTCTGTTTTATTCAGCGAAATCCATCAGAAGGCTCCCATTATTCACAAAAAGGTGTGTGATTTTTTCCAGGGGTGATGGCTGGGTTGTAGTAGCTTAAATCCATCATTTACATTGCTCGGGAAGCAGGGCTGGTAAAAACTCACTGTGACCATTCTGGCAGATTTAAAAAATAACAAATACAGGCACAGTGGGTGTGCAGTCGGTGTCTCCCTGCACAAATGGGATGTGTGTAGGATGCTGGAGCAGCAGTGCCTATTTGCATACTGGTGTAAATGATGACCCAAGGAGCAGTGAGGCCGGGAGGGTGTAAAGGACAGGTCATGTTCTGCTTCTGCTTTAACCAGCACAGAAGGCTCCTTTCCCTACTGCCACAGCACTGCATTGATTTCTCCATATCCTTCTAGTCAAATGAGATTTGTCCTCCCTTTGAGTGTCTAATTGGTCTCTATTTAACATGCAAGTGCAATGTTTTGAATGAGAAGCCTTGATTCGGGGAAGGAGGCATTGACGTTCCAACCGCATTTATATTCACGGGCAGACAGCCTGTGGGCTCAGACACAACCTGGCAGAGTCACTGAAGTCCCCGAGGAGGCTGACACTGAGTCACTGGTGTGTTCACCCCATGAAATCATGGTTTAAATGGAGGTTCATGCAGGGGTGACTGCGATGCTTTGGTTTAACCCATGTGGTTTGGCTGGTGTGGAGGTGAGGTGCACCTTGGGTGTCCAGCTGGCTTTGCCTGGTGTCTCATTCCAGTCTTCAGGTCTTCCAGTACCTGAAGGGAACTTACAGGAAAGATGGGGCAAGACTATTTACAAGGGCATGCAGTGACAGGACAAGGGGGAACGGGTTCAAATTGAGAGAGAGTAGGTTTAGATTTGGTATTAGGAAAAAACTCTTCCCTGTGAGGGTGGTGAGGCCCTGGCATTTGCCATTTGCCCAGGAAACTGAGGTTGCCCAGGGAAGGTATGGTTGCCAGGCTGGACAGGGCTTGGAGCAACTTGGTCTAGTGGAAGGTGTCCCAGCCCATGGCAGGGGGTGGAAGGAGATGGTCTTCAAGGTCCACTTCCCACCCAAACTGTTCTGTGATTCTGTGACTCTGTGAATGGTGTCCTGAACTGTTCCATGTACATTTTTTCTCATGTTTAAGCACCAAGCCTCACCATTTTCCAAACATCTCTTTGGGGCTTTAGGCTTGTGACTCCCATGAAGGGCAACAAGGAGTCACGTTCCACATCCTCATGCGCACATGTATCCCGAAGCCCCCGGGATATGGGGAACCATTCTGCTTCTTGGGTATTACCAGTCAGGGAAAGGTGGGGAATTCCCCTGTTGTGTTGTCTGGTGAAATGGTATGCTGTGTGAAGTTGTTGAGCACCTGCTTCTTCACTCAGGGAGGAGGTTGAAACTGCTCCCTGGTGCCCTATAGATGCTGCTGAGGAGATAAAGGAGGGAGTTGGGGTCAGAGGGATAATTGCTAAAATGAGCAATGTGCTCAGTGCTCCCTTTTCAGCATTGGAGCTTTATGAAACTGAAAAAGGAGAGAAAGGGAGGTTCTGCTGTTGCTGTTGCTGGAGCTGGTGAGCTCACAGAGGGTGTGATGTCGAGCACTAAGCAGAGCAGAGGCCATTTGCTCTGCACAATCTCTCCTATCTCTCTTTCCAAGCCTGCTCCACTGGCCCCTTGTTTGCTCACCAGCTGCGTGTCAGCAGATGTTTGGGTGGCATTTTGGTAATATTTGAGATGCTGCTGACCCAGTGGTGGTTGGTGCAGGAGTCTGGACAACGACACAGCCTGTCAAAATGAAAATGGCACAGCGCGGTTTTAAATCTCATTTTGTGAGACACCCGGCACATTTCTGAGGGGCAGAGGTTAGTTTTTTTCCTCAGACGAGTGTGCCTAATGCTTTAAAGAAAATAGTGAGCCTTTCCCAAGACCTGATTCTTCTGTACATGGTGAGAGGTACCCTGGGAATACTGATGATCAGACCACCTCAGTGGGGGCCCAGTTCTGTCACAGCACCTGACTCTATTTGAGCAGTTAGATTTGTTGTGACATAAAATCCTATTGATGACTCTGAGAGAGACTTGCCAAGAGATAATAAAGAATAAAAGTGGAAGGGTGTTCATCTGCAATTACCTTAGATGCTTTTAGTAACAAAAGAATGAATAATTTCGCATGCAAGTGAAGCTACGCAGAGATTAATTTGGCCTACAGCTATATTTTTTTGAGTTCTCTGTACATCTTCCTTTTCAAAGTCTGTTTTTCTGCTCACTATTTGCAAAAAGAGATTGACCATGACAGAGAATGAGCACATGGTAGTTTTATGAGTAGGCTGACATGGCCTGTTTATCCCTTGATTTCAAAAGCACACCAGAGAGAACTATCTCATGCTCCTTCTGTAATTCTCCGCTTTTCTTGCTTTTTTTCCTCTTCTTGGAAATTGTAATGGCAAAATTGTATGGGAGCTGAGATCTCCTTGGCCAAATTGCAGCCCATGAGTAAGCTTTCCGTGCCAAGACATGTAAAAGGAAACCTCAGAGGGAAGGATATAGGGAGTTAAGATGGAAGTGCTGATATGACCTTAACTCTCGTGTCATCCACAGCAGTGCTTTAATTTATTCAATCAATTGCAGGGCCCTTAGGCTGGGAAAGGATAACGCTGGGATATTAAATCTGTCCCTCTCTCCAATCTGTCTCTGGTGTGTCAGAATACATTGATTCCTCTAGTCCTGCTTTTATTAACTGTCTCCTTGGCGTGGCCTCTCGGTCTATCACACACTAACCTGCAGTTGCTTGCTGAGTGCAAGACCCCTGGAAAACCTCTGGATTTTCTGCTGACCCCATTTTTTAGCACTGCCAGTGCAGATGTAATGACCTGCTCTTACTGTATGTCATTCACCCCCACATACCTGGGGATTGCCATGGAAGACTGGACTGGAAGTCTGTTCTGCTCTCCCACGGGGTAGTGATACCACAAAAGATGTACCACACCAGTGCTGGAAACCCCATGGCATAAGAAAGGGTGGTGTGAGGGATCCAGATCCTCCCAGATCCACGCTGAATGTGGGGTGTGGGCTGCAGGTGGGAGCTGATCACCCTGTATTTGTCTGCAGCTCAGTTCCTTTAACCACACTTGCCATTCCTGCAGAGGCATTTCCAGCTCCCAGCTGAACTGGGCCCTGGGGCAATCTCTGGCAGGCAAGTGGTTGCCCAGGGCAGAAAAAGGTTTAATAGTTGCTCGCTGTGCAAATAGCTTGGAGCTGAAGGGCTGGCATTTCCCAGTCTGACAGAAGTGTTAGAGCACCTGAAGTCTTCTGAATTAACCCTGTGCTTAAGAGTATTATAAAAGGGGCTAAACTCATCCCTCCTATAGTTTGCTTAGCAGGGATTCAAGTCCTTTTTAAAGGCTAAGGCTACTTGTGAGCATCCTGTGGATTAGTTTCCACATGTACTGGTGGTTGGTGTCACTAGTTTTATGGATGTTCACCACATTTATGCCTCTGCCCAGCTTTGCCTTAGTGATTACTGACCCCTAACAGCACAGTGAAGCACAAGCATTAAAGCTGGAAGCCCTATTTTGGTCACCCTGGCCTTTTGCCTGACACAAGCTCAGGACTAACTCCGTCTGCCTCTCTCCTCAGTTTGGACTGGTTTATTAACTTGGGGTTTAGAAGCTGACAGAGCTGGAAAATCTACAAAGTGTCTTTTGCGCAAGTCGAAATGACTCCAATGAATCAGAAAAGTAAATTGCCCTGGAGCTCAGCAGGGTGTTGGAGCTCCATGTGCTGCACACCCCGTGTCCCAGCATGAGACAGAGCCTGAGGAAGTCCTGCCTAACACCCCTTGCCACCATGGCTTCATCTGGCGCTGACGCTCCTGCAAGATTTGGAGAGAGGTTGTTTGAGGTCCCCATCCCCTCCTTCCCAGCTGCAGCACCCAAATCCACTTGCAGCTTTGAAAATATCAGCCTTTTGACTGCATCTTGATTACAGGATATAGTGCTTTAGAGACTGTCCCAGAGTTTTAAACACTGCAAAGCAGTGGGCTGCTTTGAAAAGTGATGAATTTTTAACTTTACTGAAAAGCCTCTGTTGTAAAAAAGAAGTACATTCCCCTCTGTAGTCTGAGTAATTGAGACACTTCTCTTTCTTGATTTATGTGCCCATAAAAATCCAGGTGGTTTTGGCACTGTTTCTTTTCCCTGTAACATGAACAAATATTGAGCAGCAAATCCTCACCTTAATTTCATTAATTATCTGCTAGGGCTGGAAGCCTGTGAAATAATGTCTGATTTTAATAGAGATCTCATAAGCAAAGTAAGCTCCCAGTGCCTCCACTTCTTTCAGAGGTCTTTTTCTCCGTTTACTTTGAATCTGGTTTTAATTCCCTCTTCTTCACCTTCCGAGGACTTTCAGGCTTCTTTGTTCTCATCTGAGATGGAGAAGAATAGGAAATTGTGTTTCATTACCATGTGCAATACAGTCTGATCCACAGTAAGTTTCTCTCTCCCACAAATAAACAGTGAAATAAAGTCCTTAATTCATCCAAGTGATTTCTCTTTTTAGTGCCTGCCTGCATAATTATTCCCCGTGTCTGTCTGTGAGGGTCGGGTTGGAAAGGAAGGAGCCATCTTGCTGTACTCTTCACATCCCAGCATGAATAATACAGGGTGAGGAAAGGAGGCGGAGAAGAAACAGCAGATGAAAGTCTTCTGAAATGATCCTACTCAAGATGCAGACTCCTGTTAGCTGAAGTTCTGGCCAGGGACCCTCAGACAGCTGAGAAATCAAGATTTCTTTTTTTTTTTTTCTAGAGAGATTCCTACTGCCTGGGATCCTTCTGAAGCTGAATCTCCCTTTGATAATCTGGGCAAGCCCTGATGTGTTCTGCTGCCCCTCACTTCCCTCCCGCTGCTGCAGAGCGGAAATTGGCACAATAAAAAGGCTCCCAATTGTTTCATTAAAGATTAAATATTCATGGCTTTGGGGGAGGGTGCTGAGCGTCCAGATCCCCTCTGGCTCACTGAAAGAAACCCCCACGGACCCAACTGACAGGCACAGAGGTGAGCTGGGTGTCCTGCTGGTTTATCCCCCAGGGGAGGAACAGTGCTCTGTATTAACAGGCATCCTTTGGGGAGGCATAGGAGGCTGTTCAGGGCGCTGCTGGGTTTCCAGGTAGGGAAGTTGGAGGCTATTACAGCAAATCAATCTCTTGCACATAAAATATCACCATAAACAGGGAACACATCTCTCATCTTGTCACTCTTTCTTCTGGGACAAGCGGGCAGATCAGAAGTTCCAGGAAAATGAAATACCTCTTGCAGAGGGCAGATCGATGTGCTCGTTTCTGGGGAGGAGCAGAGGGTGGACTGTGTGCAGGTGTAAAGGTTTGACAGCTGCTATCAAATGCTTTCCAAATCCTATATTAGAAATGTTGCCCTGAAGAGCTGGTGGGAAAGGCTCTGTGAGAAGAGAGATGAGGGAGCCAGAGAAAGGGAGAAAAGTAGGTTTCATTGAGCAAATTTTCCTATTATCACTCCTGAGAGCAGTGTGTGATGTGTATGAAGATGCAGTAGATTGGTGTGTCAGTGATTTTAGTGGGAAAAATCACTTTTGTAGGAAAGGCTCTCAGACAGGATTTCAGTCACTGTGAGCATGGAGAGCACAGCCCTTTGCAGAGCGTTTGTAACCAGTTAAATATGCAGAGGAAGGAAAGTTTGTCAGCCAGGACTGTAATCCCAGAACAGGGAGAACTCAATTTAAGGAAGAATCATTTAGAGGATCCCCCAGAATAATTAAGCACCGTCTCTCACCTTCACTCCTAAATATATTTGTGGGTTTGTCTCTTTTTTTATCTGAATCTCATTTTCCCATACATGTAAAAGGGGATATTAAGCAGGGAGCCTTTGGAGACCAAATATATGAGGCATTAACACAGCCCTGGCTGGAAGGGCACAAGCAGGTGAGTAGGGAGCGGTTGGTAGATGGGGAGATAAATAAATAGCCAGGCAAACAAATCACCCTGGGCTGCCTGGTTTGCTTCTACAGCTCATCTGGGTCTTGCTGTGGCAAGTCAGTTCCTGAATTCCTGCTCTCCTTGGGAAACGAGCCTGTGGTTTGGGACTCAAACACCCCCACACTGATGTTTAAAGGCCAGAGTGAAACCGGGTATTTACCTGCTTGTGCTTGGTTGGAAATTCCTTCCCAGCTTGGTGGCTCTATCAAGTTAAAAGGAGAATTGCAGCAATTGTTGCAATCAAGTGATAGCAGCACAGATTTCTGAACAAGTACGTTCCTTGGGTGGAAAAAAAAGGGCTAACATCTGTTCCTAGGCCTTGAAGCGAGGCCAAAGTGTATGGGATGGAAGAGAAGGGTAGAGCTCCCACAAATAACTTTGCAGGCACTCACCAGCACACATCTACAGTCTAGAACATGTCCCTAATTGTCCCTCATCCGAACAGTCACAGCCCCAAATTGAATTCCTAGTTAGGTCATCCTCTGTGTCTCCTAATCATGTGTGACATTAAACACTTATTCAATGAAACTCTTTTCTCTGCACTAATTATTAAGCATGAAAAGTTGATATTGAGCGAGGCCATTGAGCCAAGACGATTCAATAACCAGCAGGGAGGAGAGATTATTTCAATAAAGTAAGTTCACTTGAGCCTGATGGAGTTCCCAGGATGCTCTGGGACAATATGACACATGAATTTGTCCTCTGGCTTGTGTGACAACTCTAACTGTGCTATTAAAAAGCCATCAACGAGCTGGAGTGAGGTGTTGCAAGAAAGGACACAATGAGGGGGAAATTGAGAGCGTTTTAGACAAAATGTGGGTAAGTGGCAGATATAAAATGCAGCCAGGCATGGCTGGGAGACTCAGTGACAGAGATCAAAGAAAACTGCTGTATGTCTGCAGGACCCACAGGCAGATGTTACGTGACCTGCTCCTGCTCAGGGGGACAGGCTTGTCCCCCCGTGACTTTGTAGCTAAAAGACCTCTCCATCCCACCCCCCAATTTAAGGAGAAAATTCTTTGTGTTTGTGCTGGGAAAAAAAAAAATCTCCAAGTTGATCAGTCCTGCCTTCTCTTTCTCCTCTCTCTCCTTTTAGATTTGCTCCCTCTCATTTCTTGCTCTGTATGCTTTGCCTTGTCCTGTTTTTCACCCTCCCCATTACTAACCTGACCCGGAGAGATCCAGTTTGGAACCAGGACTGCTTGGAGCCAACACCAACTCCTCCCTTTTCCCCCCCAACGTGGGACCTGTGCCTCGTGCTCTCCGTCCGGGGGACGCTGCTGAGACCCTCCTTAGGGAAGGAAATGCCACCCCATAACAAGTCGGGTGGTATATGACATCCAATTATCCAAACAGAATATAATGTAATTTCACCCATGGGCAGCGCTGAAAGGAATGAATTTCCTCTGAGTGTGATGTATGAAGCAGCCTCTGCTATCTCTGTTTGCTGAGCCTCTTGCTTCATTCCCTGTCCCCGGCAAATCTCTAAAGCTCAGAAGACACTGGAGCACAGCACGTTTCACAGCTGAGGAACCAAGATAAACCAGAGACATTGCAGCTTGTTGTTTAAATCCCACAGCAAACAGAGGCAAATTAATGGGTCTATCTATATCCCTCCCTTTCACTCTTCTGTTTGTCTTTTCCTTTCTTGTTTTCTCTCCTCTTTCCCTTTTCCTTTGTTCTCTTCCTTCTTTGTTTCTTGTTATGATAAACGTGATTCACGCCCCCGGTGAGACTTTGCTTTACATCAGGGGAACTGCTAAGGGCAAGGCAGGCCAGTTCAGGGCATTCAGAAACTTGTGTCTGACCCGCTTTTTACTGGGATGAGGTGCTGGTTGAGGAAAATAGAGCTATACCAAGTGAAATCCCAAAGAGAAGGGTCAGAAAAAGTGCTGGGATCTCACAGGTTATTAGGATATTATTAGTATCTACCCTCCAGTGAGGAATTCTATAGCATTCCTGAATGACTATGATTTGGGACAAAATTCAAAGTTATGGGGGCATCTACAGGAAGAGAAACGCATCCAGCAAATTGCTCAAAGCACCCAAGCAGTTTGGGTGTCTGACTGTGAATAGGAAGGGTCTCTCAGCTCTTTGGATGCTTTTGGGGCCTTGCTGCCTGAGCGGCCGCACCATGAGGTGCCCCCACCCCCCAGTAACTCTGGCTGTGTGTTTGAGCTCTGGCAGGTGGATGCAGCAGCCTGTTGTGTTCCCTGAGTACTTGCACCATGTCTCTGCCTGTGCTAAGCACCACAGTGCTGCTCCTGAGTCAGAAACACAGAGTAAAGCGTGTTCCCAAGTGTACAGCCCCTCTGGAAGCTTTGGGAGAGGTAAACAGAGAACTGGGTGCTACTGACATGGTACCCTGAGCATTTAAAACTTCCCTCTTAGCAGAGAATGGCCCAGATGTGATCAGCAGATTATGCTGTGATTAGTGAATCACAGGTGAGAGAAAAGAGAAGGAGGGAAGGAGAGAGGAGTTGCTGTGAAGGAACATGGGGGTGTTTGGCTGATCCCTGCCTGGGCCCAGCTCTGCCCCCAGACCAGCTGAGTCCTGCCCCAGGGGCTGCTGTGGATTCCTCAGGCTGAAGTGGGGCCAGCTATGGCACAGCTTCCAATCTTCCTGATGAAATGCCTTGTTGCAGAATGGAGTTAAGGGACTATGGGTACATTTTATTCTTTGGGATGCCCTGTGCTCTAGGATAAGCTTTAGGACTTTGTGGGCTGTCACCACTTTTGTGAGCTGAAGCATGGCAGTACCGGGTTAGAGCCACTCAGACCCAGGCAGAGGAGTGGCTTTGAATGTGCTCTGGTGTGTCTGAGACCAGCTGAGGGGTTACAGAATGTAACAAGGGGGTGCTTTGTCCAGTCCTGGGTGGTGACACTGCTAAAGGACAGTGCTGTGTACTTCAGAGGGAAACACAAACTGTGTGCACTGCACAGCATCCATCGTGGGAAGGCATGGAAGTGGAAGGCTGAGGACTGTTTGCAGGACACTCTCAGTGTGAAATGGCTTTGATTAATGCCTGTGTCTCCTCTCAGGCATTCCTGGGATTGGTACTGGCTCTGTGCACGCTGATAAATGGGCACAGACACCTCTCTGCCCCACAGCACGCCCATTGGTAGGGGTTTTTTTCTTTTTGAAAGTTTGGAAGGGGGTGAGAGGAGAGTCTGCTCTTTGCAACACCGGTGGGAGATTTAGGAAAGGCTGTGCAGGAGTGAAAGGAGCACCCAGCAATAGCCTGCACAGTCGGGAAACATGAAAGGAAAAGTTGTGTTAACCCTTCTGGGCTAGACTGTGATGAGCCTTTAATTGCAGGATCACACACAACCTCCTGCATCATGGAACACATCAAACAGCATGTCTGCAAACTCCAGCTGTATTCTACTCAGCTGCTGCCTTCATGTTTATTTAAAAGAGCCGACTGTGAAGCTTGTTTAAAAGTACATCGAATGGAAAATGACAGCAAATGGTGCTGAGAGCAACTGTGCAGATCCCAAAGGCCTGAACTTAAGGGAAACCCCTTTCCTAGGGGAACAGCACGGAGAGGATTCAGGAGAGCCAGTTCTGCCAGCCCTTTTGATGTTTCTCTTCTCCTCCCCTCCTCTGCCTCTCTCCTTGCTGTTTAAGGTAAATACCAACCGGTTGCTGCAGGCGTCGCTGGCCCTCTGAAGTGGTGCTGCCTATTTGATCTGCCGTTTGAAAGGACGCGGTAGCGGTTTGGCATGTGAACGCCTTTCCTGCTTCCTTGCTGTGTCTTTGTCAGGGGTATAATATGGGACTAATTAGTTCTCAGCTCTCAGGCCTCACAAAGGAGCATCAGCACCTGGTGGACTCTATTTGCTGAAGCCTTTATGAAATGGGAACACATTGCTCTTTCATCTTTTCACACAAATAATTAGAATAACTTCACCAGAGTCCCCTGGGATGCAGTTTGTGTTTAGAACACTTCCCTGCAGTGACTGGCTACTTTGGCAGCCAGTACAGAGGAGCTGGAGGGGCTGAGATCTCTCTTGCCTGTGGACAGTGCCAGCCTTTCCTCTGTATCCCTGTGGGCTCCAACCCTTTCTAATCCAATCCCTCTAATCCTTCCCTGTGTTTCAGAACTGTGTCTGTCCCAGAGATCAGCTGAAAAGAAGGGTGGCACAGGATGACAGTGTGTGTGTGTGAATGCAGCAGCTCCTCTAATGACCCTTCCAGCTTTGTGGTCTGGTACACGGTGCATGCCCTGGTCTGGGGGCCACAGGGGCCTCTCTGGGTGGTTGTGGGTCACCCCAAAAGCTCTGCACAACAGAGTGCTCAGTGCACCCTCTTTGCTCTGGAGGACCTCAGCATCCCTGAGGCCAGTGGAGTTCAACAGCAGAGGTAAACCCACCTGAGTCAAGTGAGTCAAGTGAACCAAGCACATTGCAAGGTTGAATTCGATTTATGTCCACAAAGAGCAAGAGCTTTGAGATCTCTTACTTATTTTCCATGTGACATCTTGTCACAAACAGACGTGGAATGTTTCACATCTCGGGGATTTCAACCAGTAGCAGAATCCCCTCTGACACATTCAATTGCTGCCTTGGGTGATAATTTCCCTGCCTTTAATGGATGTGCACATTAAGGTTGAGTTACAGTTGCTGTGGGAACTATAACTTTGAGTTTTATGATTCAAAAAGAGGAGAAACAGTATATTTATATACTTTATTTTGCTTATGAATCAACATGTTAATATTGGTGCAATGGGAGAAGAAAGAGAAACAAACTTCTAAACAGAGCATAACATCAAACACGGATCTGTTCATTTTCCCTTCTGCAATGCTCCTCTAACAGGCAGAATCCCCACAATAAAAAGGAAAAATTATAAACTAGGAAGCACACAAAGTGGAAGAAAGAAAGCAACAGACAGCTGAGAGGTTAAATGAAGTTGTTAAGAGATAAAATGTTCGCACTTATCAGTCATAGGTCGCCACATGGCAGGCACCTCAGGGTAAAACCAGCCAATAACTTGAGACACTGAGATTGGCGGGTCCAGGACTTACTGTGGGCAATTCAAGTCACGCTGCTGCTGTTCAGGGGAGTTGTGGGGATGTAGGGAAACAAAACAGACACCGAAAAGCACATCAGGGAGCCCTAAAGTCTGTTTATGGTGCCTCTCCCCCTGCCCTGGGGGAGCTCACAGGTTCGTGAATTTAAAGCAGAAAGGTTCATTCCTCACAGGCTCAGAGGAGCTGGAACATGTTTGTGGGAGGCTGGAGCAGAAGACTGCATTACATTCCCATTTCCCATGTCTCAGAAAGAGGAATCTGGTTTTGGTTCTCATACTGGTGTTAAGTCAGGAGGAACTTTCTTCAAGGTAATGGTGTTAGATGGAATAAATCAGGAGTAATGGGGGGGAACCAGGCTGTGCAGTGTACTACACAGTGAAACCAATACTGTGTCCTAGTCACGAGCTGATATGATGTAGAATCTCAAGCACATTCCGTGCGCACCCGGCACCTTTCCAGCATGGCTACTTCTGATGAAGCCGCAAAGTTATCTTTTTTCGATTTATCTCTAATTTTAAAAAATACAAACCCTTCCCCTCTCACAGCCTACAGCTACTCCTTCACTGGTCACACTGCCTCCTGTGATTTAATTTGTTATTGATTTTTACTGAGGCGGTGTCCGTAACGGAAGCGAAGCAACCCAAAGCACAAATCACTTATGAAAATTGTGCCCAGCCTCTTATCAGCCTGCAAAGATGATGATTAAAAATGACTGGAAAGGCAAAATCAATCAGGCCCCTTCAGAAAGTTGTTTGGGTACACAAAAACAAAAAGCAAAGATTAGCAATATTAAAATCAGATTCTTTCAGAAGCTTCAGCTGGTGTCCTGTGTGACAGAAATAGCTTTGTTTCCCAAACACAGAGCAGGGATTTATTTCCTCAGCAGACAGTGATGGCTGAGGAGGAGTCACTCCAGTGTGTCAGATAAATAACGTGTGTTTCTAACATTATTTTGCACTCTAAAGCTCACAAAAGTCCTGACGGCCTTTGGGACAATAAATCCAGAGAGCGGGTTATGGATTTAACATTTTAGTTCCTGGATGGCTGCTGTGGGAGAGATGTCAGCTGTGCACTCTGGTGCACCAGTGGGTACCCAAACATGTTCCTGCTCGGCTGGGCTGGCACCCTGCTGTGCTGGAGCCTCTCCAAACTCTGCATGGAGCTCAGTTACAGCCCCGTGCCTCATCCCAGCACAGCTCCTGCTGGGCTCAAGCATGGTTCCAGAGGGGTATTCCCAGGGTTGCTATTTTCCCAAGAGCACAGCACGTGGATATTGATAGATGTAGCCTCAGAGAAACCTTGGGAAGCAGTGAAGAATTAGCACACATGTGGGCATCTGACTCATGCCAGCATTTCGTGACTTACCTGGTGCAGCCCAGGGTCTCACTCAGAACTTACTGTCAAGGTCCTCCATGGGGATAAACTGATCTAAATCCACCAGATTCACTGGCATGAGTTGGGAATTGTGCTCTGAGATGGAGCTGGGGGATTGCTGACTGTGAGAAATACCCCTCATGCAGCTCATGTGGATGTGTTGTGGTCTGACAGAGCGGGTGACTGCAGGGGGAGAAGTCCAGCAAGATCTCTGCATCTCCTCCTGTAAGGAAGGAGCAAGTTTTGGGCAGGCCGCTGCCATTCTTCCCTGTCAAATGTGCTAGTTCTGCATTTCCATTACATCAGTTATGGGCACTGCAAATATTTGATTTCAGGGAAACGTGAAAGGAAAGGAAACAACTCCTCCCTGGCTCAGAGTGGGCTGGATGCGAGTTGGACTAAAGGAGACGGGCCGAGAGCTGGGGAAGCAGCTCTCCTGGTTTGTGGATGAAATTCCATGAATATGGATGAGACTGTAATGGGCTCCCACACGTAACCAAGGTGCCTGCAGGCCCAGGCATCCCGGCTAATTGTTGTAGACAATTAATAACTCAGATTCTAGTAATTCCATAGCGCGCTGTACCGCTCATTACAGGAGCTGAGAGTGAGATTCTCTGCAAAAGCTGCTGGGAGAGAGGGAGGGTTGGGGGATCCAGGCACAGGGGCAGAGAAGGTCACAACTGGGCTGGCACCACTCTTGGCTCAAACAGCAGAAAGTCACAGCCACAGCAGGGGACAGTGACAGTCTGTCCATCAGCCTTTGGCTGAGCTCTGGAGTCGCAGTGAGGGAGAGCTCTCAGGAGCTGGATAATGAGTCTGTGAGTTCAGTAAAGCGCACAACAGACCAAACCACATCCTTGTCCTGTGACCCAGCTTACACAGAGACTTTTCTTGTGGTGGCCTGAATGCCATAAGTGAAAAACATAATTGGACTCCGTCGTGCCCCACCCACAGGGATCTCCCGCAAACTGGGCGACTGCTGGTGGTGGGATGAGACTTCCTGAAGCTTTCACAATAACCTGCCACTAAACACAAGTGTCCATGAGGGGAAACAGCAGGAATTGCAAGAAGGGGATGTGGCAGCTACCCAGTTTGCTCTGTGTGGCAGGGACCAGACCGTGTATGTGGGAGGACTCGTGCTGGCATCCACCAGGCCTCCCTGCGCGCTCTGGGAACGCTGGAATCTCTCTCGAGCCAGAATGGTTTATAAGTATTCTGAGCAGTGATGGACCCTGGTTTTCAGAGCCTAATAAACCTCCCTTTTGCTGGGTTTAATGCACTTGTCACAGCAGCATCCATCAAAAGTGAACAGCACCTGGCAGAGTGCAGCTCCCTGGTGCTTGAGCGCCCAGGAAATGGATGGTGCTCCAAGCCAAGACTTTGCAGGACCACATTACATCTGGAAGGAACTGATTTTTTTATGGAGTTCCAACAAACTCCTCCATTAGCTACCTCTCCCTTCCCCTACCTCCAGCATTCCTGTACTTGGGCTTGCTGGGGCTGTAACTGCACAACTTCAGGGACTTTCTGTCTCTGACTCCTATTTTATCTTTATCCTCTTTCTTTCTGCTGGTATTTTTCCTTCCTAAGCAAGTTTCTCCTCTGCAGCTTTTCTATCCATCTTGCAGAAGTTCTGTAGCAGTGATTAGAGGTACCAGTCCTATGCTGTAGTTTTCATCTTCTGCTGTACCATTTTTAATTCCCTCACCTGTATCCCTCATGCTTTTCCTCTTTTGCCTGTTCTCATTCCTGTACCCACAGATTCCCCTGCTTTTTTCCCTTTTCCTCCTGTTCTTTTGGACAGCCTGATCGTGGCAGAAGACGTTCTGCAAGACCACAGCCAGTCCTGTCCCTGTGGGCTGCAAGGGGCTCGGTGTCCAATACCTGATGCCTGGGCTTGGATTACAAGGGGGATCCTGGAAGAGATCCTGGATGCCCTGCTTTGGGTCAGGGTCATTCAGCGACATTGGAGGGTTACAGACATCCAAATAACTGCAATTCTAAAAGATAACTGCAGGGAAAAAAAAAGGGAAATCATTATAAATGAATGAATGTAGCAGACTGCTGATGGGCACTGGTGGCACGTTAATCTCTGGGCCTTGTTAAAGTAAACACATCCATGCCACCCACCAGCTCTGGCCATTCTCACTGCTTTGCCATCTGTTGCAGGATGGATGGATGAACAAAATTTCCATAATTTGCAGAATGTCCTCATACAAAGTGCTGTAGGGATTCTGCTGGTAGTTTCTGGTCTTATGGCTCTGAGGACACAAACCTGGACATTCACTATGTGGAGGAGGCCAAACCACTTCCCATGTAACTCTTTCTCTTTGGAGTTTCAGAACTTGCAGAACTTTTCCAGAATTTTGTGAAAATCTCCTCATTTTTCCCCAGGGACAATGAATTTCCAAAACATCCCACGGACTGCAGCTTCAACAAAACATTTCTCTGCCAGCACCTGAGGCAGTCAGGGAATCAAAATAAACAAGCAAAACCCAAGCCACGCACACTGCTTGAGCTTAATGCAAATAAATCACAGAAGTATTAAGTTCAGTTCTAAATCTCTCTCTCCATCTTCCTGTCTTTCAGGCTGTCTGTTTCTTGCCTAACAATATTCTATCAATCTGCCAATCTGGGTTTAGGTACAGTTTAGCTTTTTCCTGTGGTTTGTGTGTCTGCTTCCCTGCTCATGCTTCTTACTTTACCTTTCTACCACTAACACTGTGCTGGTAAAGAGGGGCACACCACCAAAAGCACCTGCAAAAGATACTTTTCCAGCCCCACCTCCCGGGGGCTTTTCTCCGTTTTGAGGGTTCTTTTGCAGTGGTGGTTCTAGTTCTCAGCTACAGCTGCACTGGTCCCCACTTCCACATGGAGGCAGCACAGCTGGGTCTGTCCCCACACACCCAGGGCTGCATTCCACAGCCTTCCAGTGGGACACAACGCCACTGCCTGTGGCAGGAAGGGCTCTGGTGACTGATGTGGAGCCACCACACCAGGCAGAGCTGGCCCATCAGGGGCTGAAGCGCCTGCTTTGCAAAGCGCAGCCACATCTCCTACCTGCCTGGGCTGCTCAGGCACACACGGGGCCCCTTTCCGTGCTCCCTCAGAGAGAACCAGCCCAGTTGTTTGGCTTCCTCACCGAGGTGGATCAGCCTTTCTCCCACATCTGAGCATCATGTTCGGAGGCAAATTTCTGCACGGGGCAAAACACAAAGCTTGACTGAGAGTAGATGGAGGGTTTCAATCACGCTCTGTTTGCTCAGGGTACGAAAACAGCACAAGCTTTTATTCTGTTTCCCCATCTAAGGCAGGATGCTTGTCTTGGCTGGGCGGAAGGACCCCCAGATGAAAGGCACGCTTTGCTGCTTAGCTCCCCAATAGAGAGCTGCTGCTGAGATAACTCTGTGCGTGCTGGTTTAGAGGGGGACAAAAGATTAATTTGCCAAGCAGGTACCACACAGAGCTCCCTGCCACGGGATGTTTGAATAGACAGGTAATAATGACTCATAAGCTCTGCTGCTCGGAACTGGCCAACCTTACTGAGGTCAAAATGGGACAGGATTGATGTATAGCACCAATGAATTTCCTTCGTAATCTCCCACCCCGCCCCGGTAGTTAATTTTTTTCAGTTACAGTGGTAACACTAACAGGAAAAATACCTGATATAAATGTGTGGAATTTGAATGGCATCTTCTCTTGCATTAACCAGTAGGCTGGAATGTGCCCCGAGTTTGCTGTGTGCACTCTGGAATATTTCCCATGTATTGTTCAGGGCAATCTACACCAAGAGAGGAAGAGCTGATTTCAAATTTGCTTGCAAGGACTTCCTGACCTAGACCCTTCCTGGGTATTTTCTGTTTTAGAGGAATTTTTTGCTCTCTGGTAATTTTCCACAAGCTCTCCTGGTTCTCTAACAGCTGAAGAGTTGGGCAATCTATCCTGAGTTTCCAAAGTGGTAGTGGGTGTGCACCTTTCCTTCAGTGTGTCAATGGGTTAGTTTGACATCTTGTCCTCCTCCTTTTTTCCTAATTTTTTTTTTTGTTCTACCTTCCTGGAGCCGGCATTTCTCTCCGCTGACTCTCAGAAGCACTTTTATACTGTGCACTGCGTCTAACCCCAAACAAATGCATTT
>VXAY01003713.1:0-36708 GCA_013399855.1 Oxyruncus cristatus | reverse complement strand
GGCCAAGAAGGCCAATGGCATCCTGGCCTGGATCAGGAACAGGGAGGTGATTTTGCCCCTGTACTTGGCACTGGTGAGGCCACACCTTGAATATTGTGTTCGGTTCTGGGCCCCTCAGTTCAGGAAGGATATTGAGGTGCTGGAGGGGGTCCAGAGAAGAGCAACGAGGCTGGTGAAGGGACTGGAGCACAAGTCCTATGAGGAGAGGCTGAAGGAGCTGGGGTTGTTTAGTCTGGAGAAGAGTATGTTCAGGGGTGACCTCTGCAACTACCTGACAGGAGGTTGTAGCCAGGTGGGCATCGGTCTCTTCTCCCAGGCAATCAGCAGTAGGACAAGAGGGCACAGGCTTAAGCTGTGCCAGGGGAGGTTTAGGTTGGATATCAGAAAGAAATTCTTTACAGAGAGAGTAATCAGTCATTGGAATGGGCTGCCCAGAGAGGTGGTGAATTCACCGTCCTGGAGGTTTTTAAGATGAGACTGGATGTGGCACTGAGTGCCATGATCTAGTAATCACAGTGGGGTTGGATCAAGGGTTGGACTTGATGATCTCGTAGGTCTCTTCCAACTCAGTTAATTCTATGATTCTGTGATTCTCCTGTGATTTGTAGGAAACAAAGAAGGGAGCCTGCATTGTGTTCAGACAAATCCAGAGAGGATTCCACTGCAAAATGCAACAAGAAGTTGGCTCAGGCATGGTCAAGAGGTCCAACATAGGACAAGCCAAATCACAACCCACACATCTCGGGTATGATTGTGTATAGGCTCTGCCTAGGGCTGATGCTTTCCTAAGTCTTGCTGCTTACAGCTCCAAGCCTCTTTCACCTTTTCCCACAAAAAAATTCTGAGAGAATTAATCCATGTGGGGCCTTCCATTGCAGGTGTTGGTGAGATTCTCTTATAAGCATTTTTCCACTTTGCATCCAGTAGGTAGCAATGAGGCAGGAGAAATTAGGGCTGATCATTGTGATTTGAGCTTCAGAGACAGCAGAGGTGAGTATGCCTTTTAAATCTATGGTCCTAGAAAACACTGGTATATGACTCCAGCTCTGAAGGGGGTTGGACCAAAGGTGGGAGAGAAAGTCCAGGTGGTAAGATGACAAACCTGGCTTTGCAATATGGTTGCTCCATGGCAATAGTGGGATCAGCCATGTGATTGCAATACTGCTCTCTAGCCAGTCTCTTGTCTTCAAATATTCCCTCTGTGCAATGTCAACCTTTTGCCTTCATGTTTTTGAGTTCATAGAGACGGAGAGGTGAGGTTTCACCAGCAGGCACTTCTTAGCAGTACTTTGGATGTTGCTGCTGCCTGAGGAGTTCACGAGAGTCCTTTATTTTTATCAGGATAGTTCACTAGGCAGAGACACATTTGGAAGCAATTAAAAAATAATGGGCCAAACTCACAGCAGTATAACCCCACTGAAATAAGTCACTGAGCTTAGCCTGGGGAATTAGTTTTATTGCTTCAGTGATAGTTTTGACCTCAAATGGTTTTTCCTTAGTCTGCTTTAGACTGGGAAAACTGAGTTTAAGGGTATTTAATTGTTCTCTCTCTCATCTTTACATACTGGTGACTCCACTTCTATAAATATAAATGTGGTGCACAGCAATCTTGCTGATCATATAAGGCAGAATAGAAGGTTTGGAATTTTTTCTTAGGCATGAAAGTGAAACTTCATATAATTGCTAGGAATAATTTTTGCTGTTATTTGTAATACTATTCAAAGGCTGCAGTTGGACTGGGGCTTCTTCGTATTTATTACACTGTCAGAGTTGGGAACCCTTTTCTTCAGACAAATATGGGGAAACAGTAGATAGAAATATATTGTGAAAAATAGGTATGACACTAGCTACATGCTTCATAGAGCTTAAGCATTCTTTGGTTTTAATTAAGGTTATCATGTGCAGAAAAGGAGGGGAAAAAAAGAGAAGAGCCACCACTGGTCTTTCTACAGCCAGCAGGCTATATTTGATCAGCACAAGTCTAAGCCTTAAGAGAGGAATTGAAGAAAGAGAAGTTTCATGTTTTTTCTTAATAGGGACAGTGGGGTAGCATAGAGAAACAAAGAAAAAAATTAAATGGAAAAGGTAATATGTTGAAAAGAATACTTATGTTGCCATAAAAGACCTCAGAGTCTTAATGGAAATGATCTTAATGGAAAGAATGTGCATACAGAAAGATTACCTTCCCCTTTTAACTATCTTTTCACTATGCTGAGTATCTTTCTGTGATCCCCAGAGTAGGAAAATCATAGGTCTCTGAAGAGGACTTTTTTTCTCACAAATAGCCAACCAAATTGCCTGTTATGTTCCATTCACAGGCAGAAAGCCCAAAAGGCACCGCGAGCTTGGATTGATTTCAGAGCCCAGTTCATGGTTACAGAGCTTGAAGCCGAGTGTGGGCAAAGGTTGTTAACACTTTGGCTTTCACTAATTCTAGCAGTGCAAGAGGAATCAATGTTCTCCCTTGAAACCTTTTAGATTAAGCCCAGCTGAATTCCCTGTATTGCTGATGTGATCACTTGCAGGATAGTGTTATCCCTCAATGCAAACAAAATTAATTAGATTTGGACTAATGAAACTAACTGGTAAATAGAAGAATTAATCCAATGGAGGTTCATCTCTTGTTTGAGCAGGTCAAGGGACTTGTCCACTACCTTAGGCATCTCAGTTTTTGTTGTTCATAGAGATGAATAATTAAGAGCTATAGGGCGTGAAGTCTACCACAGACTCTTGGCTACTGGGAACAAGCCACTATATGTGCTTTGTTAAAATTCTGCTTAAATTATTGGTAGAGCTGCATTACCGGCAAGAACAAACTGATCTGCATCATACAGGGTCATTTGCTCCTTCCCACTCCCTCATACTAATTAATTCTGGCTGTAGTCGTGCATTAGGGGAGGTGCTGGAGGCATAGAGATGCTGTGATATATTCAAGTCATACATCAAAGGAGGTTAGTGAACTATTAGCCTTGAAGAAAGGATCTCTGGCAAGATTATTAACATTCATGCTTCTTCGCCCTGGATTCCTTCTTTTGTTTGGATGTACACCAAGAGTTTCTTGTGTACACCTAGCTTTTCCTGAGTTGCTGTTTGTGCTGGCAATCTCACAAACTTCTATGCATTACAGAGGCGATAAACACAGTGCTTGCCTTGTGCAGTTCTGGGGGAGCTAATATTTTAGTGCATTAGTCCTCAATGAGCTTTGCATTATGCTTACAGCACACTCTCTCCAGGCTTATTTGCCTGTTAACATCACCATGAAAGAAGTGTTTGCATTGCCAACACTTCAGAAGTGTATGCTTCATCTTCCCTATTATTTCCCATGTCTAATGTAATTTGCTGGTCTGAGTCTTACCATTATTTGGAAGTCTAGTTCTCATATATACTTCTTAAGTAGACAGTGCTGCAAAGCTGTAATGCTTCTGTTGGAGGGGAGGTGGGGGTAATGTTATTTTTTCCTTCATTTGCTTTCCTTGTGCTTTGAGTATAATGTTTTACATGAGTAGTCTAATCTAAGAAGATTAGGTTCTAGTTCCTCACATCTCTAAAATCTTTGAATTGGAGCAACTTAAACATGAATGAATTCAAGCTTGAGAGAAATACGGCAGAAGTTAAGAAGAGAAAATATCAATAGACTGTTTGAAGCGCCGGGGAAGTATCATACAGAGAGTACGATCAGCAAAGGTTTGAGGATGAGTATTGCAGAACCAAGAACTGGAGAACAGTAAGGCTTCAAAGCCTGGGAACCCAGGAAATGGGGAAATCCAACACACAACTCGACTGAACTGAAAAAGGATGACAACGAAAGGAAGACTGGAGACAGTGAAAATTGCACTAGCATGAGCTATGTCACATCCTGCTTTAGCTTCTGGGAGTCATAGGTTCTTTGTGTCTTGAAATGTAGGGCTTAGCACAGTTAAAGTTGTATACCTGTACAATGCTGTCTTACAAAACAGGAAAATACTCTTAGCTTGGAGTTCTGTTTGAAAATAGGGAAAGAACTGTAGGTACACACAAGATTCAAGAGAAAGATGTAGTATTCCCTGTAAACCCTTGCTTTGACTGAGAAAGCCTGTGAGAGGGCCAAGAAAGAAAACTTAAATCTGAATGAGCTGTCTCTTTAGATTAGCATCCTGAGCATCCTCAAAATGTGAACTTAAGAAAGTACTGGCTAATAGGAATTTAGGAAGCCTTTTTTTGAAAATGAATGTTCATTAACAATAAAATCAATGCTTTATGGAAAAAGACCAGTTCTGAACATTTCTCATTTTGACAAAATTCAGAAAAATACTTTGATGATATCAAAAGAGTGTATTTTGGCAGTGTTAAAGAAATATGCCCTTTCCAGTATAAAAGGGCATTATATTATATTTTCTGGTTTGAACATTTTGAGTGATGAAATGCAATATTTGACATTTTTCATCTCTGTTACACTTGAGACTTTTCTTCAAAATCTCAAAAATTTTCAGAGGATAAGGACATTATTTCCAACCCACAGTGGCTGGTATCTATTTCAACAGCAGTCGATTTATTTATCCATCCCTTATGGACATTCGCTGATTTGAGCCAACTCCAGCTGCTTGAACTGTCTTCTGAACACCTGATACCATGGACTCACAAGTGAAAATACATCCCCTTTAAACTTCTTTCTTAAGTATCATCAGTTATAAAACTGTTGAAGCAGAAGCATCTTTACTCAGAGCTACACAATGGAAGTGAATGAAAAAGGAGTCACCCCTGGGACATCTCCAAACAATATTCAAATAATGAACCATGAATACATCTCAGTCAGAAGTTCTTGACTTTGCTTTTTTTATTAAACCGTCATATAGGGAAGTGTTTCTTGATAATTTTCAATTAAAAAAAGCTCTTAAGCTTTTTAAAATAATTCATGGACTCTTCAACCTTTTACAAACTTCCACAATCAACTGTGACCGTTTATATGTGCAACTGTGAAAAAATAATGTCATAGCCTGAATGCTTTTTAATTTATTTTCTCTTACATTGTTTGCCTGCTGGCTTCTATGTGTGAATATCGGAGGAAAATAATGTCATTTTGGAAGAGGTGGGAATATAAAATTATTTTGTGGCCTAAATCTGATTGCTATTGGTCCATGAAAATATAAAAAATATAAGTAACATTAAAGTAGGAAATTTGTCTGATAGTAGGAGTAAAAAGAGTAAAATCATAGAATCTGCAATAGAAATTAGATATTACTAACATCTGAAATTCAAGAAATAATTTTACTGAAGTTTCACAGCTGACCCATTCTTCATTAAATTAAAAAGAAAGTGATTCCCCCCCCTGCCATTAGTTTAATTTTGCAAAGAGAAAAAAAAACAAGCTGATAGTTGAAACATAAAATTAAAACCCAACAAAACAAAGTCATTTTGTTTAAGGAGGATGAGGAAAGGGCAGGATAAAAGAAAGCCACCTTGATTATCATTTTTGGGAGTCCCTATTAATTCACAAAACATAGAATAACCTCAGAAAGTTTGGCCTAAACTGTTATGAGTTCATGACAATTTTGGGAAGGTTTTGAGCATTGAAATAAGGACTCAGATACTGTGAGATACAGTGAAGCCTTTGGCACATCCTGTCACATCCTGAGTTTTTGATGTTATCTGGGTCCCCCTCCTCGCTGAGGTGGAAAAAGGCAGGGTGAGCTTTGGAAGGTGACTGACACTGGACTGAATTCTGGGGTGTGAGTTTGGCACAGCACCTTGACTGAAAACTGTGGCTATTTCTTTCTGCCTTGATCTTGCAGCCTAATTCAGGCAAAGAACGACCCTAAGGACAGGGATGTGAGCAGATCTGAGATCCAGAGGATAAGAAGCAAGATGGATGTCAACTCTGCTTAGACCAAGAAAAGCAGTAATGATCTCACTCAGGGGAAAACAGACTTTTTAAGGCCTCTCTTCAGTGTCCACAGCTGGCATGAACTAAGGTAAATTCAACATTTACCTTAAAACCTGCAGACCTCAAGAATAACAATTAGTCAACAGCAAAACTAGACTAATGCTAAATATTCTGACCAATTTCTTATTTGCAGCTTATGCTTTAGTGATGGTCTATTACATGTAATGCAAAGTCAGGTACAGCTGATGAGCACAGCACTGATCATCCTCAAAGTGGCAAGAACTCCTGCCTCCTTTACCGCTCAGCCTCATACCATGCATGAGCACTGCAAGGAAACCAAAAAGCTATGGAACCTACTGGGAAGTTTTGTATCGTGATGGTTCAGGCACTTTGAATCTCCTTCAGGAATAACTTTTCCTTAGTATGCTCGACACCGTGAAGTCATGCACTTTTATGGATCAAAAGATTACTTATATAATATACATATGTATACAAACAGGCACACACTCACCCAGTATGAGTAAAGAGGGTTTGCAGTTGTAGAAATTTCAATAGAAAGCAGCAGCACAGGTGCATTGAAATGTTTTGTAGAGCCAGGAGAGAAACAGACACTGGTACACCTCTTGAAAAGCCTGCAAAGCAAAGCCTGGAATCAAGTATTTCTGGTTTTTTTTTTTTTTTTTTTACCATTTGGAGCAAAAAAGCAAACACTAAAGCTAACTAGCTAAGAAAATATTAATTATGTTATGAAGCTCATTGAGTACTCTAGCAGTCTTCACAGTTTGCTAGTGAAAAGTTACTCTGCCCAGGTGGGTTTGCAGTGATGCACGGAAAAAAATCCATGGTGTTTAGTGGCTCTCGTTTACATCAACCTGTGGAAGCTGCAATGTTCCTGCTCAGGGCTGTGAAACAGAACTTACTGGCAACACAAGGCTTCAGACCAGAGATGCAGACAGGAAAGGCCTGTTTTCTCTGGTATATGTGAATACAAATTGGCACTAGCACTTTGGGGACATTTCCATGGGCTCAGCATTGTCTTTCTAACCACCACCATGCCCTATTTAAATTCAAAGATGCGTCTTCTCCAACAAAGTGGTTTCCAGAACATGCCAGCCAGCTCCTTTAGGGGAATGACTGTTCCTGTAGCCCAGACAAGCATGTGCATAGGCAGCACACAGCCCAGCTCACAGCTGGCCCCATCTGACTTTCTGCACAGAGAAAGTCCACAGCTTGGAAATCACCTATCACCAGCACAAGGGATGGTGACCTACCGAGGCAGTAGGGGGTGACCCACTGCCTGCAGGGGAAAGGGCAAAGGGGCCACAATTACCCACACTGCTGCTGCTCTGCGGGAAGACTGGGCTGAACTGTGGTTTGATGGTGGCTGCAGCCATCCCTGAGCAAAATTGGTCACACTGAATGGAGCTGCAAACTGCATGTAGAGCTAGCTGCCTTGCTCACCAGTTGTGAGCTCGCTGCAGCAGTCACGTAAGCATATCCATGTCTGTCAAGCAGAGCAGACTCTTGAGAGCCAGGAGGGCAGTTGGAGGGCTGCTACGGAATCATGAATTACCCAGCTCTGGGAACAGATGGGGTTTCAGCTTTAGGAAAGTCAGCTCAGCAACTTTCACAAGCTCTGAATGCACCTGAAAAGGCATAAGGATCCTCTCTCCCAGAAGTGTTACTTGATGTCCTCAAACTGCAGATTCCCACCCTTGTGCTCTTTTGAGCTAATGACTTATTCATGTGTTTAAAATAATACCCCTCTACCAAAGCAATATTTTCCTTTTACCTATCAGTTCCAGCTGCAGATTCCCACCCAGTCCCTGTTTTGAGTTACACTTCAATAAATACGCTTGCAATTGAAATCATCTTTCCTTTTTGCCCTCCCTGTGCTACAGATTCCCACACTGACCCCTCCTTCAAGCCACAATTAATACATAATTTATGTCTGAATAAAAGTCACCTCCTCCTCCTGCCTCACCCATTCCAGCTGCAGTTTTCTGTTGCCATCCCCGCTTTGAGCCATGATTAATACATATGTTTAAAATAAAATAATAAAAAAGTAATCTCTGGCCTCTGCTCCCCAGCTGCAGAGTCCCATTCCTATCTTATCCTCCATTTCCAGCCTGTGAGCTCTCCCAGTGCTACCTCCCACTCAAAGAGGGAGCCTCCCCCTCGCCGAAGCAACAGCCTCCAAGGCACCTCTTCATGGATCACTTCTATCTCCTTCAAGGATCACAGCCCACAGCCATGAGCTCACTGACACTTTCAGCAACAAAGGAAAGAAAAATGCTGTAAGTTAACAGGCACTGAAACAGGGAGTTGCCAGTGAGGGACATATCTGAAATTTTCTCTTCTCAACCTACAGGGTTTTGCTGTGCTGTCCAATGACAGCAGGTTAAGACTGCTTCATCTCTTCAGTTCTGTGTCAGCAATATTTTCCAACTGATTAAAGGGAGCCTGAGTGACTGCACAACCTGGTGTGAGGTTTGCCCATGGCACTGGTTCCAGGAGATGATTCTCCTTGTGGAACTGACAGGGACAGGGATCCTGGGTAGTAATCAGCTCCTAACCCCTTGTCCCCTGCCCTGTATCCATTTATTTACACAAAAATCCTTTCACAGGTGAAATTTATCAAAAATGTTGTGTTGCCCTGAAGAAAACAAACATGTCTGTCTTTGCCCTTCTTCAGTGAATGAAGCATCAGTAGTCTTCAGTGGGATAGAAAAGTGCAAACCATTGGTGCTGACAGGGAGAGAGGATAGCCTGGAGTCCTTCACCAGAATCCTCAGAGGAATAGATGCCAGTTGCCTGACTTCACAAGCACTATTAAGATGAGATTAGGGTTGGAAGCTTGTTTCCCAGTTGTTTAGACATTAACCTGAATTTAACCCTCACACTAGTTGCATTTTCAGATTTTTCTCTACTTTCTTCAGCAGCTATGAAAAAAACCTTTTTGTGTGGGGAAGGAGAGGGGAGAGAGAGAAGAAGAAGGACCAGGAAGGGCCTGCAATGGATTTCCAGTGCCTCAGTCACGGAGTGGAGATCAGATATCCTGGATGATAGAGTCCTGCCATCCCAGGCAACACTTCAGTGCCTCCCCGCACCTCTGGTACAGTCAGTCAGTGTGTCCGTGCATGGTGACATGAGGCTGACAGAAAAGCTTTGTTCTGGACTGGGGTTGGGGGACTCCAGCATGAGGAGTCTCGCTGCTGTTCTCGCATCTGCTCCTCTGAGGGACCTGTGCAGAAAAGGCAGGACATGAGGAGTCCCATCCTGACCCTGTTGCATCTGGGACAGCCTGCTCTCGTCACTTGTAATAATTGTTTCTATTCCAGATACTTGAATAATTTATTTCTGGTGTTTTAAATATTTTTCAGATGGTACAGTTAGCAGAAGCAACAACCTTGTTAGTTGAAAGCAAACGTCCTCCCAAGAGATGAAGCCATGCGAGTCGACATGTGGACCATCAGCTAGGTGACCTGGCACTGTCTTGCACATGATGTTTAATCTTATGTTCCCCTTACCTCAGTTTATCTCAGAAAATCATCAGGGAAGAGATTATCTCCCTTTTTGTGTTTGCACTAGGGCTAGTACATTAAGACCTGAATGCTAGTTGGTACCTAGAAGTATTGCTAGAAGATGCAAAATAGTAATTGTTCAAAATTACAGGAATTTGGGATTCAGTTTGGTTTGCTCATTAAAACAAATATCTAAAATTTAAATTCAAAATCCATCTGTTAATTGGCTCCTCTGCCAAGGAAAGTACTTTTTCTTATATAAGTAACCTTGAGATGAAAACACTAGCGGAAGGTATACGGCAGCAGATTCTGCTTCAGATATATTTCTCACTTCATCTCCTAGGAACAGGGATCAGCTTTTCTTAAAGCTAAATCCACCTGTCTCAATGGAAGTTGGAACCCCTTATAGGCATGGGGGAGTGTCAACAGTCCTGCTCTCCAAGCACATGAGACTCACTTTTCTCCACGAAACCAAAGAGGAAGAATAGCAAGGAAGGAAGCAGTAGTGCTGGGAGGGTTGGTTGGGAACCCAGGAGATGCACACTTCTTTTTTTCTTAACTCATCAGCGAAGGTCTTTGAGAGCTACTTATGGAAAGTCCTGCAGAAAAGGTTGGCGTTGTTAATTAAAGCTTTTATATCTTTCTTACTTGCTTGGAGACGAAATGCAGCTATCAGTGTGTGCTGTCCCTATAGCTGTAAAGATGTTGGTCCATGACCTTAGTCCTGTACATATTGCTACCTGCCCTGCTTATCACCCATGCTCATGTCAGCTTTCATTTCCTTATTCTGGGTTGAAAAGTTTCTGTGGCACTTAGTGTGAGTAGTGTCACTTGCCTGAGAGCAGCAATGACAAAGGACTGCCTGAGGTGTGCAGACCTGGTGAAGCAGATCCACACATTACACAGCACAGCCCTCTCCAGTTGCTCGGCTGCTCACACCCTGCCTCGTTTGCCAAGCAAAGCTGTTGAAGCTCCTGCTCCAGCTGCTGGGCACAACTATCCTACAGGACCTGAGCTCTGCATGTCTGATGGGGTATCACCAAGGGGTAGCAGAGAAGTTCTGGCCCTGCACTGCTGGGTCCACTCTAGCAGGGTCTCACCCACAGGTATATCTCCCACCTGTTCCCTGGAAAATTTGGTTTGAAATTTTTCTTGGATGGAAGTGATGTATTCAGTTACACTGGTGTACTGAGGACTGAGCAAACTCTACTGCTTTCTGCCTTGGCAGAAGGTATGTTAATAATGGGAAGTGTCTGGGGCACAGGGGGCCCAATAAAGCTCTGAGGACTGAGAAATCAACTGTGGCTCATACTGACTGTAACTACTGCAGAGAGTTCAGTCAACATGAGCTCAACAAGAATGATCACTTAAATATTTAAATTCTGATTGTGTATGAAATGAGGGGGGAAAAACACTCAATGAAGTTAGGATTTAACAGCTGATTTGTAGCTTTTGAGGCATTTACAAACACTTTGTGGATGATAGATAGTTCTACAAATATGACTTTCCCAAGAAAATCAGTCCATTTTGCAGCTGTAATGAAACATGATATACAGTAGTCCAAACACTGCTTGCCAGCCAGCTACCTTAAGACAAGATGCTAAGGGAATATTTTTCTTGATTAGCTAATGGGCTGGTTGAAATTCCTTCAGCTTTGCTGAAACAGAAGTTAGCAATTTCAGATATATCAGATGATGCATCAATTCTCTGTAAACAGAAGACTGTGCAACCCACTTTATTGAAAAGGCCTTTATACTGCCCTAGATTTAATCTCTCAGTTTGAGAGGCAGCCCCATGAAATAAGATGTTTGCATGCAAAATCTCCCAGATTTCCAATGGAAATATAAAACAAAGAAAAGCATGTTCCCTTGGGGACTGCACCTATCTTGGATTAGATTTTCTCTGATGTTTTTGCATCATATTACCAATGGCTTCAGGGAAGTGAAACAGCAGTTTTCTTTCTTGAGAACAAAGGCTCGCAAAGTTAAAAAAAATGTTCATATATTTCAAGTACTTTTGGCCACTGTTCTTTTTATTACTCTGACAATTCTGGAGAAAAAAGCTATCTTATTGTATTATTTTATCATCTATGTGAATGAAATTTGCATTTAAGGCTACAGCCTGAGAATTCTGTAAAGGAAAATGATTTCTAAATGAGTGCTTTCTGTTTCTCATGAACATAGATGTTTTAACTATTAGTATTGCTCTGATAACAACGAGCCAGCTCTAAACCCACTGGAATCATTAAAAATACATTTTTTCCCCTTTTTTTAAATTCTGTGAATTTTGGAAAGGATCCACTGGCCACACATGCAACGTATGTAAGCTTTGTAGAAAGCTTCAGAGACCCGAAGAGACTCCTACCCGAAGGTAGGAGAATTGTATTCTCCTACCCTAGATTTCAGTTCTGACATCTTCCCCTATTTGCATGAGTTTTCCCATTGTTAGCTGTATTTGATATTAAATCCATTGTAGTAGCTCTCAGAGCTGTAAGTTTTGCTCATATGGTTTGTCCCACTGAATGCAATCGGTCAGGATCATGGGAGGCAGCTGCATCAAGCACTTTTGTTCTGCACCTGTATAGATCCAAGGGAAACACTTTGCTTTTGCTTTGCTTAACCAGTGTATCAGATAGTTATTATTATCTATAAATTAATTAATAATTTAAAAATCCTTATCTATTGATAAATAATTTAAGAATGTGGATTTTGTCTTCCCTGTTTGGACAATGTGAATTAATAAAGCCCTTTGCAAAGAGGTAATTCTTTTTACACACTTCAGGTAGAAAGACTCATTTTTGCGTTTAAAGCAGTCAGTGTTGGCCTGAGCATGCTTTAATCCTATGAAGTGTTATAATGCTTTGTTGTAATGTTTTAAATGTTAAAATGATAAATGCTTAAGAAAGCAGATCATTCCTTTCCCTCAATAAGAGATTAGCAAGAGGTGTTATAATTTAAAAATAGATTCAATAAAAAACATGAGAGAAGATCATCTGAGAATTTATATTCAACCTTTTTAGAATTTAGTGAAACAGAGAACATGCAATGATTTGGAAGAGTATCCAGAGGAAAATCAGCACGGAAAGAACTTTTCTGTAGGAAGCTCATTTGATTGTGGAACTGATGGCCTCTGAATGGTAAGAAAGCAAAGTAGTGAACAATTTGTTTTGGGTTTTGTTGTTTGGGGTTTTTTTCTTTTTTCAGGGAAGTGAGGAGAGAGAATTGGTCATTGCTATGGTTTGCAAGAGTTTCTGGATTTCTGATTAAGGATATTTAAAGTAAAGACAAGAGCTTGAGAAGTGTGTGCCTACAATTCAACTGGTTATAAACAGACAGCTAATTCTTAGATCTGAGTAGCATCTGGATTGGCATGATGGAAGGTAATTGCTGAGGATACAGCTACATATTTACTTCCCTTTAAATTTTATGTATCTGCTGTTAACAGTCACCAAGATTGCTCTTGAGGCATGTCAGTACTAGCATTTCCACACCCAGTTCACAGACTAACTGGGAGAGCAGTAGAGTAGTATACAAAATTATGTACAGCCACTCAGCAAGACAAAGAGTTAGAAAAAAAGAAGGGTCGGGGGGGGAAGAAGAAAACAAGCCATAATGTCACAGGTAGTGCAGCAACAGCTGTATTTCTCTTGCCTAAATGTTGAGAAGATTTAATTTTCACAAGGTCAAGGAATACAATCGAACCTACTACAGAAAGTAAAAAACATAACAGAATATTGCTGATTAGTGCTTTCTCTGCTTGTGTTGCTGGGGAAGAAAAAAAAAAAAGCAACAGCTTCTTAAACCTCTGGACATGGAGGGAATTGGCAGCAGTATGTCTCGATAAAGAAGTCAGATAACCTTCTCATAAGCTGCTCAACTAGTCATCTGCAACCCATGTACACAATTATTTGAGTACAACTTTTGTTGTTGTAAAGTAAGTCAAAGAAGAAGAAGCAGAATTAAATTTCACATCTGACATATAAACGGCAACACCACTAGTATTGAGTGCAAAGGCACTAAAAATACTTGTACAAAGCAATTCATAAATGTACCCATCCTATTGCTGTGCAGGAATTCCCAGGTTTATATCCAGTAAGTTCTTGCAACCATCCAGTAATAGAGATCTTTGCAGTGTTTTCCCAAATGGTTAACATGAAACTCTACCTGTTCTATATAAAATCCTTTTGAAGAACATCTAAAGTTCAATTTAAGAGCAGCATAGCTCTGCTCTGCATTAGTTGCCCTTCAATTTCTCATAAATGCCTTCATGTTTCAATGTCCATACATAAAAATGCCATGGAAGGCTGCAAAATCTGAGTATATAGGTATACATATCTAATAAATATGTGATAAAAGGATACATATTTATTATAAAAACTCTACTTGTAATACACCACTGCTACTGTATCTAATGTGACAATCAAAAAACTGTATAGAAAGAACTAGAGTCTTAACTTTGTCACTGCTAACATTCAGACACTGAGAGGAGTTCACTTCAGTTGACCTGGGGCCTCAGTCTTGAACCACTGGTCCTTACTCCTTTCATAGTCCATGGAATAAAATACATACTTGTAGTACATCCTTCACCTCTTCCTAAGGTGGACACCCTACATAGATAGACCTGATGAATCCCTGCTTGGATGTGCCTGCCTCTCTCTAAAAGTCCAGGCAGGGACACCAGATATGCTACCAGCTTCAGTAGCCATGGTAAGCACCTAAGCGGGATGTGACGAAGTCTGCACTCGGATCATATAGGTGAAGGTCTGACCTTCTACAGAAGAAAAAATACAAACCAGAACTAGGCATTAAGTATTCAAATAGCATAAAGTCCTCCTAAAGCTCACTGTCCCAAATTAGCAGATTGACTGTTTATCCTTATCCCAGTCCTCCTTTCCTCATCTGTAAAATGGAGATAACCACTGGATGGAATACCATGGAGTACCACTTCATCTCGTATTTCAGGTATCAGTCTCGACATATATGACATGTTCACCCAATTCTTGGTCTCACAAGTGAGCTTACATGGAAATTAACAATTCTGCACTCACTGATGATACGTACTAAATAAGGCCTGGGACCTCATGTCACCTGGGGGAATAAAAATAAATAATAAATTGTAAAGCATCACAAAGGAGTGACACTAACAGAAGACTAGAATAACAGACTGGTAAACTGACCTCTTAAATTCCAGTACTAAACATAGTGCAGCGCTCACAGTATCATATATTTGTTCATATACACATTGACATACATTTTCTGTCTACTTCTATGCTACGTCACAGCTTTTAGCATCCAGATCAAGTAGAAGAACTTGAGAGGAATTATATCTAATTCAGTCCACTGAACACCAGTGTACAAGTAAATACAGGAAAAAAAGCTCTGTTTATATTGCCACACCCTCTTCTGATTTTTAAAAAAGCCAGCTGATCACTAGCAAGAACAAAATACCACCAATATTCATCTCTATAAACACAGGGTGGAGAAAGGTCACTAGAACCAGTATTCTTTTTGGGTTTCGGGTTTTTAGAAGTGCAATGGGGACATACTACTGGCTGTAGCATAGCACTCAGAACATTTCTTAGCTGTAGTGTCTCAGTTTAATGAGACAGAAGTGTTTTACTAAGGAGGATGAGTTATAAACTCCTCCCTCCAAGCAATTGTAAATCCGAAATTAAGAGGCTCCAATTGAGAAAGTGTGGAGAAAGGAAAAAAATAACAGCCCTTTATTAAAGGAAATACGTGTATTGGCAGAACAACAAAAGAACACAAAACAAAACCCCAACCGAACAATAATCCTCTACCCAAAAATCCCTTTCAATGAAAAGTAAACAGTTCAGTTTGTGCTTTTTGGTGCAATTCTAACCACAGTCAGCAGGGGGCGCTGTCAGATCGCTGGAGGTGCAGAGCCTGCAGTGCTCAGAGTTGGCCAACAGGGGGCGCTGTTGGGCTCTGGCGGTCGCCATGTGGAGGCCCCGGGTGTGCTGGGGGGGCTGAAATGTAGCCCTTCGCTCCCCCTCACAGGGAGAAGGGGAAAAAAGAAGAAAGAAGGGTTCTTCCCAAAAGGGATCCACGCTGTCTGCTGCTGGCCGTGTGATTTCCCCTTTCTTCACTGAGGTGCACCAAAACCTCTGCCAAAAAAACATGGGAGCCGGGGGAGGGAAAAAAACCAAAGGTGGCTCTCTCTCTTCCCAAATAGTTCCTCTCCGATGAAGTCCAAGCAGGTCCATACTGGGAGGGGCGGGGGCAAAAAAACAGCGTGCCAAGCAGCTAGGCAGCCAGGCTGAGAACAAAGCAGCCTCCCAGCTTTTTGCAACAGACACTTTTCCTCATCCCTGCAACCACGACCTGTCTAAACTGCCTACTTCCCCCCTCTCCGTGACAGAAAAAAAAAACCAACCAGAGAATGGAATGTCAAACTGTTGGCCAGTTCTTTTGTGTTTCTCAAATACCCAAGGCAAACCCAGCCTGCCCATTCAAAACATCCCCCCACACACACAGTGGGGCAGGCGGAAGGGAAAAATTCCACATTTACTTTTTAGAACAAGTGAACCCATGATGTGTAGGACACTGGAAGTACACATATGGATGCAGCACAGCTCTCTGCCTTAGAATTAGAAAAACACAGAAAGTGAGAGAAAAAATCCAGACTGATATGATCAAAATATTCAAATGTGCTGGTATGAACTCCTCTTTCCCCCTGAGTTATCTTCTCTTAGGTTCAAACTTTGGATAAAGTAGATTTGCATGCTTAACTCTGGGCATTCTTATCTTAGACCCATTGGAATGAAGAGGTTTTACCGTAACTGAATTTTCATCTCTGCTGTGAGAAGTGCGAATTTCACTTCAAACTCGACCTTCTGAGGCACAGCGCATAACATCAGGCCTCCTCTCTAGGCTATCTGCAGCTCCTCTGTGCTGCTTTTTCCTTTGAATCATACACTATAAGACAAAAATGAATGAAACATGTTAATAGAGCACACAGCTAGGTTGAAGGGACACAAATGTATGAGATCATGCAGGATTTTGGAAAGGATGACTGAAAGAGAATTCTTTTCAAGCAGCTGGTTGCTATGATAAAAAGCAAGATCTCCCTGTACATTTGGTGTGGACATGATCTCATCTCAGGTGGTTTAAGAAATCATCTCTCAAATGTAATTAGGTTAGAAAACATGTTCACGCAACTCTGGAGGTTTTGGAAGCACAGCATGAATTTCCAGTGAAGTATGACTCGAAAATGCAGAGGCAATATCATATTTCTTATCTGGTGATGTGGAGTTGTGCTAGGACACAGCACTGCTGGAAAGGTAGCCTGGGATGCGAGTAGCTGTGAGTGCCCTGCTAACTCTCAGGATATACTCTTTTAGGGACAGCTTTTGGGCCCTCTCTCTCACATCCCTTTTATCCACACATCTTGTATTTCTAAATCACAACTTTTCCAAAGTCAAATACAACCAAAAATCACAGTGGTATTAACAGGACTCGACTCAAAGGATAATACAGAACAAAATCAGAGACCTCAAGAGGTAGATTTCCAAAGCCAGCCAACTCCCATTGCCTTCACTAGGACTTCATTGTGAAAGAACAACTGTGTTTTGCAAGGCTGAGCACTTTGTAAGGCAAGGTCCTCCAGTTTATACATCAAAACATAGAAGGTGCTAATACTGGCGTTTCTGTTGGGCTGGATGACTTCTTTGTAAGCTGGAAGCTGTGCTTGGCTAGATGATGATAGCTGCCTATACATCTGTGGTAGGACAAAACATACCACTGGACTTCCTTCAGCAGCTGTTCATCTCCTCCAAGGTCCCAGCAGAAAAGTGCTACAGAAGATACCCTGTCCATCCTCCATTTCGGACTAGATTGTTCTAGGATATTAGAAAGCCTTGGAGACAATAAAGCTGTGGTATTAACATCACAACCTTGATGAGTAACATTTGTTAAGGTGACTGGGGGTCTTACCATTGAAATTCAAATGCTGATGGATGCAATCACCTATATAAAAGGATTTTTCAAATTAAAAGCCCTGTAGAATGCACAGAAAGAAATTCTGGTCTTCTTTAAAAAATACACAGAAGTAACATGCTAAGGTTTCTTCTATGAGTTTTCCTTCTAAGACTCATGCTTGAAAGCAATGTAAAACTCGAGTGTTGCATTGTGCAACAAAGGTTCTCACAGACATTGTTCTGTCATCATTCTGTCTGGCAGGTGTTTCCCACTTGAAAATAATGATAATTTTCCATACCTTAGGATATGTGTACTTTATATAAATGTCAAATAACTACTAGCCTTGCCATAATTGGGCTTTCTCTACATTAGAAAAAACCCATGTGTTGCTTTGTAGTCACCTCTAGTAGTGTGACTTGCAGAGAAGGGAGATAATTTAGCTGAATGCAAAATATAAGCATAATTGCACTTTAAAGAAATGCAGTTTTCAGCTGCATAAACTGAGATCATCTATGATGATCAGATTTTGTTGCACCTGGAAAAAGATTAATTCTCTGACATTGAACCCTGAATTTCTGTTTTGTTGAACTTACAACTGTTTAAAGATTCTTTCTAGTATAAACTTGAGATTGGCATATGAGTACTGAGGATTACTGTGTAAAGTCCCAGCTGGAGCAAGTCTCTGAATGCATTGTGTCATTGACTCACACAGGAAGAAAAGGAGAACCTGGTAAAGTACTTCATTCATTTATAAAATATGAGCTAAATTCTTCTTTTTACCAGTGAGCAGCCTTGAATTCAATAGTCATTATACAATCACACAGGTATAGCTGAAAGGAACTTTGCCACTTGTAGAAACAATAAACCTAGAAAGATTCCATTTGATTTATCATTTCTTAGCAAGAAATTTGTATAAAGAAAACACTGAGTGTTTTTATAACAGCAGATCTTATTGCCCCTGACTTTAAAGAACAAAAAAAATATGGAAACGAGAAAAAGAGCGGAGTCTGTCTATAAAAAATGTGAATAAAGGTAGTTGCTTTCCCTTTTAAATAGTTTCTGGGTTTGTGTCTTAGTCTTTTAACACTATCCACTTGATTAGGCAGAAAAAATATTGTAGGAAAACTATCAACAAAGGATCAAAGCAGTCAAAAAAAAAGGCATTTCTGTCTTCTGTCCTACCCAGAATCATATGATCCACAGGTATAAAACAACATAATTCCATTGAGATGAAACAATCTGGACAAGTTTCTTTTAAATGGGAAATGCTGTGAAAAAATGATACAAGCAGCAGCAATAAAATTCATTACAGTGGTGATTTTTAGATACCTAATATATAGCCAGTTTGAGATCAACAGCATGTGACTAGGCCAAGGTTTTCTTGGTCAGTACATAAACCCACTGGAAACCACAGTACTTACTATATACTGAGGTGAAATATCAAGAATTACTGAAGGAAAAAAAAAATCATTTCTTGTTTTCTCTCCTTTTCAATATAAGTTTTGATAGGCTCCTTTAAAGCGTGCAACTGCCCAAGAGTGCCACTCATGAATCTGTTGTTATGCCTAGCACCATTCAACTGCTAGTGGCAGTTATGATCTCTGCATTATCCCAAAGAGAATTCTTAAGTTATGGAGTAGCTCACTTGCCAAGTCCCCTCACATGACAATAGTCTTCTTAGGTGTTGTTCTTCTGTGACAGTCTTATTCACTTAAAAGAGGTTCTGAGGTATACACACGCATGCATACTCATGCACACCCTACACACAGTGCTACATATGCATATGTGTGTGCAAACATACACACACAGACAAGAAAACCTCTACAGGTATTTATACCAGTCTGAGTCTCATGAAAGAGAAACGTAGATTGCATCCAAAAAACTCTCATTATTTTCCACAGTGACAGTTGCATGGCCTTTCCCAGAAAAAGGTGATGCCACAGATACTACAGACTACCTGGCATGGCAAAAATTTGGGCTTTCCCTCATACCAAAAAGAAAATATTTCAGGAAATGCAAAGAAAGATAAAAGCACAGTCACATACTTTGTTGTCCATTCAGTTCTTATTTAGGTATTTTAAATCTGATACTAATTTTTCAATTCTTTCAGATATTTTACTTCTCAGCTCACTAGCCAAAATTAACATCCTTGTGAGCCAATACTCCAACCATTCCCATGCCTACAGCAAACATTGCCTCATCCAGATGTTCTCTGCCAAGAACAGGCGTAATATGTGTGGAATAGGGATACATGTTGTATTTACCTTAATTTAATAATTAGTCTTCTGGATGACAGTGACCACATCTCAAACATTAATAGCCTCTATTTTGTGATCACTGGTATCAATCACAGCTGTTCCATAATGAATCGCATAAAAATATTCAATCAGTGATGGAGAGGGCCTTTGAGATCCACAGAATGAGTTTCAGATGTTTGCAAAATACTCTGAGGTAGGCTGCAGCTCACACAAGGGAAACTCTACCAGGTGTTTGCAGTTTCATGCCTGCTGCATAAGTAATGTAACCCATAAAAAGGACTTTTTTCCCTCCCTTGGAGCAACTCAGCCAGGGGAAGCAGAACAAATAAGAAGATAAAGGAGAACTCTTGGAAATGGAAATTTTGATCAATAGGGGTAAAATTCCCTTTAGTGTTATAGTATTGGATAGGGAAGGGTGAAAGATGTTTCAGGGCTTTTTTGTGGTGTTTTTTTTTTTTTTTTTGGAAGGAGAGGAAAGACTTGAGGTGTTTTAGATGTAGAAGAATACATGAATATAGTCTGAATGCTGAAAAACATAATGTATCCAACTTTGTGAGAGAAAAATTCAGTCTTTTCACAAAAGTGGACTATTTTCTCTCTTGTCTTGCAGTCCATATCTTAAATGTAAATAAACACATCTAAACTTTTCTCAAACTATGCATCATATTACTTCCCCTTTAAATGATTCTTGTTGATGAAATGCAGTAAATGGAACCCTATATACTTGAGCTAAAGCACCAGAGCAACTGTTTCAGGTTTGAAGACAACAATGAGGGTATGTGTGAGGGCAAGGAAAAGTTTCATACTTGGTTTCAACAACTGGGACTATGTCCACTGAAAGGAAGCCACAATGCAGCCCTATGCTCTGATCTCATGTTGTAGATTGCTTTCAGGCCATACACCATCACAATTTTCCTTTAAATAAATCTTCTTTTCCATAAATGCTAGTTTTTCTGACAATTCCATGTCTCTCACAAGGAATTTTACCTCTTTGCCTCAGTATATTTGTATTAGTGTAGGATCCATTCAATCTGTACTTTGAGACATGACAACCACCATGACCGGTATACCAGTTGTCTCATTCCTTGTATCTGCAAAATGAGTCCATTACGCAGCAGCTTTTTCTCATGTGAAACCTGCATATGAATATTTGTCCCATTACTCACAACAGGAAAAACCCCAAAACCAGCAAAAACCCAAAGGGCCAAACCCTGAGAGGGAATTCTCATGAGAGAAAACTGTCTTGTTGAAATTTCCATTGGCAAACAACACACCTCAGGAACAGCTTTCTGTAGTAAATGAAGTTATATATTTCCAGGGACAGGTGAGGATGTAAAATTGGAACAGATTAAGTGTGTGATGGGGGAAAGTTATCCAACATTTTTTCAGCGCCAAGCATACTTCTCGGCACTGGACAGCTCTGTTGCATACAAATGTGCACAAGCTAAATACAGAGACTTCAGAAGTTGCCACAGCAGAGTGCAGTTGGGGCATCAGTCGGACACGCTCCTTTGATTCCTTGCCCAGTTCCAGGGTAGCCTCGAGCAGTCTGCGGCCAAGGGACAGCCTTAATTTGCGGCAGCTGGACACAGTCATTGAGGCACCATATGGCAGCTGGGACAAGCCAAGTCAGCCTTCCCCTGCCCTGGGATACCCTTTACAGTGGTAAGGGCCCCACAGGCTCTGGCCCCACAGGGATTCCTCCTGAGCCCTGTGTAGCTTCAGCCCTGGGTCTTGCAAGGTGTCTTAAGGGAACTGCAAAGGGTTTAATGCCAATCTGTCTCCAAACATCTGTCCAGGCACATCCTCTAACATCCAGAAAGGTATTTTTCCACCAGATAAATCTCTTATGGAATTAAATGCTCTTACAAATTACATGAGTAATGTGACCTTTGCACCAAGTCCATAATTTCTGCATCAGTGTGCTAGAAGCCATTGGGACACCATCCCATGGTGTGTCTTGGGTGACAGCAGCTCCCAGTGGTCAGGGATTGGACAAAGCACCACAGATTTTGGAGCTAAATGCTCAAAAGGCATCTGGTTTCAATAAAAGTAGAAACGGGGCCAAGTTTGGCCTGCAGAAGTTTCTTACAGGTACAGCGCTGATGTCTTATCTCAGCAGCATCTTAGCCTTTTCATACCTTTGCATTAAAAGTCAAATAATATTTATGTGCATACAGTTGCAGCTTATGTGGCAATCTTCTTAAAAGACATTACTGTAATGTTTTCATAGTTGAGCCAGTAAGAATACCAAAATTATAAATTACAGGGAACAATAAATCACAATATGACACTCTGAACATCCTTCAGGATCTTTTGTTTGTATTGCAGGATCCAGAGTTGTTTGTTTGGTTTAGTTTGGTTTTTTTTGACATCTATATGCAACCTAAGAAAACAGCAGTAAAATAAAAAGGAGAAATGTCTGCCCAAACCTCACATGTGAAAACAGGTTTTTCTATCTAGTTTAGTCTAAAAAAACAAGGCAGACTACCTTCCCAAAATGGCCAGACATAAAACAATTCTAATTGTGGTTTCAGACATATTCAGCAAAATTCTGGATTAGTTTTAACGATTAGGTAATGCAAGATTCAAAACCCATTTTCCCCTTCATAAACCCAATTCATAAACCTTCAACTGAATAGTGCATTCATGTATTTCATGGATGCATAACCCAAGAAAAAAAAGTTTAATAAATTCTTCTATTCAATGACTGGATCAGAACATGTGTCTTCTCTTTAGGAGGTTAGGAGTTAGATGCTCAAACTGAACACAAAACTCAACAACTATTTTCATCCATTTCTTGACTTCCTCCACAAGTGATTTGGCTACCAAAAGTGATTTGGCTACCAAAAGTGATTTGGCACGTGAGCATGATGATAAGCCATTTTAAAAATTGTTCAGCTCACTCCTTTTTGGGGTTCACTAGTGTTTGATTTTTTTTTTTTTAATTAAATAAGAAAAATATACTAGTTTAACAGTGCTTGCCCTCTGCTACCCACCCTAGACTGCTATGTGAAAAAATCCACTATGAGATATCAGAGAAGCAGTGCAACTTGAAGACAAAGGGAGAAACATCTTAGCTCATCAGGTTTACTCTTGCACTTTTGGCCTCACAGAGAAATCACCAGGGCTTTTTGAAGGGTGGGAAAGTTTCCTTGTTAGATTCAGGATCTTCTTTCTGGTACAAACAGGAAAACTTCTGCTTTCACAGAGCCTTGCACTCATTTTTGATATGGTGTGTGCCAAAGTGAAATAGAAAATATATTTGGTGCCAAAGATATTATGCCACTGAAAGGAAGATAAATCCTTGATTGTCAGTCAGTCTGTATCTTGTGGTCTGAAGCTGCAAGGGCAGCTGCTAAATCTGTAGCTGCAGTGACACGAAACTTGATGTATTAATCAGCACTAAGAGCTATATGAACAAAAGCTAAGCAATGTGCACCATATCCAGCTCTAAAAAATGCCACATGAATTAACCCTTGTTTCACTCCCCTCTTCCAGTTCTAGAGTTCTACAACCACAAACCCACCAGTTAAGCATGGGGATATTGCGATCCCCTCTGTCTTCCTACCTCTTCCCAAGTGGACAGCGAAAGTCTGTGACCATCCAGCATTAGGAAAGAGGAGGTGGGATCGGGGAAAAAAGTTCTGGTAGCAAAACAATGTGGGGCAAGGATGGGCTTGCCTTGGTAGTACAATGAGAGACTTACCATATATTACTGTAATGAGCTTTTGTTGACAGATTAGTTTGGTGCTGTTGAACCTCAGGCACTCTCTGCCTCTCTATGTCTCTCATGCTTTTTACTGTATTCCTTCTCAAAGTTTCATTTTTGAGGGATGAAAGGAAGATGAGGCACAGGCGCAGGAGGAAGGCAGTCTGCAACATCTACCCTTTGTTTGCAGGAATTTCATCAGAGGAGGATTTGGATGCAGGAACCTGAAGATCTGGCAGCAGTGAGGTGCAGCAATCAGTAATGCACAGGTTACAGCTGGATCATAACAGAAAAGTCACCAGGAAGAATATAAGCCATGCCAAGGTCAGATGCTACTGTGATTTGTATTGGTGCAAAGATGTAATGTCAAACAAATGGCAGTACTTTGAATTTATAGTGGTGGACCTTAAGTCAGGATGAGACCCACGGGTCTGAAAAGGGTGAAAAAAGGATAAATATGCAGAGAGCAGTATGTGAAGGCAGAATGGAGAGACAACGAGACAGTGAGAAGATCTACTACATCAGGATAATGTGTCAGCAACTTTGGAAATACAAAAGTGGAAATGGTTAAATTAAATTGAATTTTAGTGCTCTTTCTGTTATGCTTGAGTATCATGAATATTATAATCAAGAGATTGATAATTTTGATATCTTAGCATAACTGAAGTACACAGTCCTCAAAAAGTGTTAGATTATATCAGCGTGGAAATCCCAGTAACTGGAAATTTCAAAGATCTCCAGGCAGATCCTTAACTGCCTCTGTAGCAGTGCTCTCTTCTTTAGATTACGTTTTGTTATTCAATTTTTTAAAAATATCTCTGCTAATAATTAAAAAAGATTTGTATCTGAGAAAACAATCTCATTTGCCTGTTAGGTAGGAGATGATCGAAACTTTGCACAGTGACAGTCCCAAGGGACAAAGGGTGGCAGTGAGATGAGACACTGTGGAGTGTGTCTAATTTACAGTGTCACAGGCAGCAGAAATGCACAGGTGCTAAATACGATTTCCACTATGAGCTTTGTGACCGAGCCTGTCCTCAATAGATTTTCCTGAACAGCCCTGCTGGGGAAGGGAGTTTGCAAACATGGTACTCCGAATGACTGCTGTTTAACCAAACCAAGAAATTAATAAAATAACCTACTAGCTGATCAGAATGACTGAAAACAAAGATAACCATTGGGATCCCTCTATGTCTTCTGCTGGAGAACTTACTAGTCTTTCAGAGGTGTATTTCTTATTGCTGCTGTGGAGGGTAGCACGTATGACAAGATTTTCAGAACTTCATCCATAAGTGCTAATAATTATATTGCTACTGAGAAAGGATATAGCGAGAGGGGGAAAAAAGCCAAGTCCTCAAAATAGAAATTTTTTTTCAAGCCCCAAATGGTAGCTCAGCTTTCCTTTTAATAAGCATTCTGAGTTGAATTGCCAATGCTGCCATTGCAAATTTCTGCCAAATTTCTCCAGCAAATTTTACTCAGTTTTTAGTCTACCAAAATCATATTCACCTCAGTTGGAATTTTATTGGCACTGGAAGTGAATGAAAAACCTGAGCAAGGACTTTGGAATGTGGCTGAGATATTATATGTCTTTGCATGTGTGTTTATTCATTTTTAAACATTATTATTTATACCCTCTGGAAGCAAGAGAAAGGAAAAAAAAGCGGGGATGTACTATAGGTTAGTTTAACAAAACAACAATGATTTGCATTGCTGCTGACAACTATCTTGACTCTCTAGCACTAAGAAGTGCCAGATGGCAAATTTGGAACAGTTAGCAGCAGAAAATGTGGCCATCCCAGGTTGAGGGAGTCTCTGAAAGGAGGATTTGGAAACTGGAACTCCACATAAGGATATGATCCAGAAGCAGAGCTCACTTTTATTGAAGAGGTGGTTGCAGGTAGTGTGCAGTGCATTAAAAGTTCTTTAAGGTCTCTGTTCTGTTGTTTGACTCCATTCAGCTGCTGAGAAGAAGAAAGGAAAATCTCATCTGAATATGTATATATAGGGAATTTTGAAGAAGAGACTGACAATGCAGAAGTCAGCTTAATAAATAGGAACATATATCATTGCAAGCAGGAACCTAGAGCAGAGTTCCAATTCAATGTTTTTGGGAAAGACTCAGTGAGCATATTGATAATATATGCTACCAAAACAAGTGTTTTCCACTGACTGGTGCTGCCTGGTAGGATTTCATGTCTACACAATTTAGCGTGAAGTACTGACCACATATCTGGCCAGCCAGAGTGGGGTTAGAGTGACCAGTTGGGACAGCTATGTCAGGGAGGTAACATGCAAGCCTAGTCTGAGGGTCAGATGCTTGTTTCTTTCTCTTTTCTTAACAGATTCAACATTTATAGAAGGCAAAAGCAGTGGTGTGTAGTATTCCTGTCCCAAAATGTTACATATCTAGGAGCCCCCTATTCCCTCCAACACTGAAAGGAAGATATATGAACTGCATGAGTTACTCCACCTGAACGTGTATGTCTAAGATGCACTGGGTAAATCCCACCTTTTCGGGTACATATTTTTCTTGACTACACTGAATGCCAGAACACCCAGGCCTTTAGGTGAGATCTGGGGGCCTAAACAGACAAATCTCATCGTGATCGGCACCCCAGGGTGTCCCACCTGATCTCTTACCGCCTCCCCAGAAGGGCACACGCCTCTTGTAGATCATCTGCTTGGGATCTGACTTGGAAAGGAGGATTTTAATTACATTTTCCAGCCCTGTCCAAATGTCCTAAATACCTCTAGGCATATGTAGAGTGGTGCGAAGCACCTGAATGCTCTCCTAGTGGGGGAGCAGCTACCAGGTAAACACAAATCCATTTTGTGTTGTCAAAAAAATTTTGCATTAAAAGAAATTACAGTAGAGCATAGCAAAGGTTCATTTAATACATTATGCTTTCTCCAACTCTGGTAGGTAAATGGATGCCTAAAGAAGAGAAAGAACAAGACAAGCATATTTGAAATTTCTCATTAGTAATCTCTCACTCTTCAACTATTTTCAGTTTGGAAGTTCTTGATTAAGATGTGTATTTAATAATCCTCACTGGGTTTCTCTTCCAAGAACATGTTCAGTCTGGCTTTGAACTCAAACTGACTTTTAGCGAAAACAGAAACAAAAAAAGACAAACATCCTGCCTTCCCCAACCACCTAGCAGTACAGAAATGTATCCAAAAATAGAGAAAATCCTCAAAGACCGTGCAATCATTGCTGGCTTAGTAAAAGATAAACAGAGTGACAGAGCAGAAATAATTTCTAAGTATTTTCTGCTAAAAATGGTGTTGAGACAGGTTACAGGTAAGACTCGTAAATATCCACTAATTCTCATATGGTGCCATGAAGGCAGATCCAGAATGCCTAATGCTATGCCAGTCTGGAAAATATTGGCCTTTTTTCAAGTTCTGAGGAACTATAAGAAATTATGTCAAGATTTTTTTTTATACACGTTAAGCAATGAGGTTATTGCATTATAGATGGAAAATCAGACTCCTTAAACATCCAGTATGTGTCCTTGCTAATCCTTCAGAAAAAAACCCCTCACTATCCAAGTAATTTTTCATTATCAGCCTCCACAATAGTACATTCCACTTTTCTTCCTTTCTCCTATTGATCCCAAATTTAAAATGTATTCTTCTAAATCTCATCCATTACTATAAATTTTACAATTGTATTTATTGTTTCACATATTCATCTGTTAAATTAATTTAGATTCGAAAATGAAATATCTTTTGTAGAATATAAATGTTTATTTGTAAAAACATAAATGTAAATACTGAGACAAGCAATGATGTTAATATGGAAATCCCATGCAGCAAGTCCATTTGAATGAAGAGCAGGAGAACATCTCAGTAGCATAAGGCAAAACATATCATAGGAATGGTGATTATTTCAAAATCACATGTAACAAACTCAGGAAATACACAGTGAATATGGGAACAGGCTATAGGAAAGTGGAGAGGTAGAAAAATCAATCTGACAAAGATCTTAGGTGACAATCATTTTACCTCTTTTTTCCTCCTTTTGATGTGACCAAAGGACAGAATTCAAATTGTCATGGATGTAAATAATTAGAAGAGAAGATGCCAAATTAATTACTTGGACAAAGAAAGTAAAGTGGGAGTTCTGCTAAGTAACTGGTATTTAGCTATTGCTTTATGATATAGTTGAAGATACAAGAGACCAAGAGTAAATTACAGCCCCTCTCTGGAGTCTGTTGTGTTCATAATACCAGAAACTGTATTTGAAATGTTCTCTGGACAGTCTTTGGGATCAGTAATTGTTGTGCAAAGGCAGAATAGCTCCTCTGGCACTTCTAGATGTACTCTTTGAACTCCAGGGCTGTAACAAAAACGAGACATGTGCCTAGGGACCTTCCGCAAGACCAGGCTTTGAGACTCTGGTGCTGAGGACATCAGAGGATACTGAATGGAATAACAGTAGGAACTGGAGAGACTTTGGTAGATGTTTTCATAAGTTACTGAGTTCAGGAGTGGACTCTGAGGAGAAGGATGACTAATGCGTAATGCCAAAACTTTGAAAGAGAACCCACAGAGACATAGTAGGAAACTACACACTAGTCAGCTTGACATGAATTGTGAGCAAAAGCCTTTGAAACTCTTTTAAGAGTCAAAAGGGAGAACATTTGGAAAAGAGCAGATTAAGAGAAAATAGCCAGCATGGCTTCAGGAAGGGGAGGTCACCATGGCTCACTAGCAGAGGGGAATTCTTTGCGGATGTTACTGCTGGGCTAGGGAAGCATCTACAGTGCATCATCGCCAGGGCTGGGCATTTCTCAAAGCAGTCTGACAAGCTGCACAGTGGTAATTAATGGGTAATTAATAAAAAAAAGGTATCGAGTTCATGAAACTGGGGGAGACTGCACATTCATACTGAGTATGGGCTAAAGCAGAGACTAGAAAAGATGACCTAAAATGGAAAATTTTAAAGGTGAAAAGTAAAAGAGGGCTACAAAGTGCTGCAGGAACTTCAACTGGCTGGAGTAAATAAATAAATAAATAAATAAATAAATAAATAAATAAGAGGGGGTGGAAAAAGAAAAAAAAAAAAAAAACAAAACAGAAAAAACCCTAAATCTCAAAAAAAAAAGAGAGGAAGGCTTGTTACTGATTCAGCAGACAGTGACCAAGACCACCACTGCCAATGCACTGTATGCTAGGTAAGAATCGCTATGGTCTTTTTGCACAAGAGGGAAAACAGAAGCACCAAAATACTAGTGGCTTACCCAAGCTCCAACCTCCTACTTCAGCTGTATGGCACATCAGCAGCACTTGAAGGAGAAAGGCAAAAGCTGGGAGTACAATCCTGACAAATAAGTAAAAGGGAAAATGTTTTGGTTTTTTTTTCTATATCTTGTTTTAAAATAAACATGCTTCCAATTTGGGGGGAAAATCTTGTGACAGACGGAAAAGATGTTGATTGATTTTCCCTGGGAACTTTTATATTGAAGTCCACCCTCTGGTCTCCCTGTTGAGGTCCCCAATGCTGAGAGCTCTGAGGCAATCAAGCTGGACTCGGGCTGACTTTTTCCAGGGTTACCCTCACAGCAAGATGATTTTCAAAAATCACAACCCTTTGTCCACCTGAGGTTTCAAAGTTGCAGATGGAAACAATGCCATAGTGAAATTGCACTTCACTTAGTTGAAAATCTAACTGTTTTTTTGGGGGGCTGGGGTTTTTTCCCAGAAAAGTCTGGGTGCTGAAAGCTCAGGTCTGCCGCCTGGGAAAGACTGTGATCCTGTAGCACCGTCCAACTACCACGAGCCCAAACAACTCTGTCCTGGGTACAGAGATGCTGGGGCCACTCAGCCTCCTCTGCTATGTCAAACCTCCCCTCAAAGTAATGAATCACAGAGCCACAGATTTCAGTGTGCAACCTTTTCCAGGCTTCTCTTGCTGTTGACAGGAACTATAAAGGCCAGGACTTTATTCTGACTGCCTGTGGGTTTCAAGGCCTCTTTTTCCTTTCCTTTTCTGGTTCTTCTTTGTCATGTCTTACATATTCTAATTAGCTTTCCTGGAGGAGTTTTACAAGATGAAGATTGGCAGCTTATCCTAGGCAGTTGTTTGTCTTCACTTTTTGCCTCAGAAAAGTTGAAAAAAACTTTTAAGGACTGAATTTCTATCTGAACCATTATTGAGGGGCTAGAGAACAGAAATGCTCTGGGCAGTCAAGCAGGGAACTTGAAAAGGAATCCAGCCGAAATGTAATAAAACAAATATTTGAAGGGATTTTTGAGGAATTCCAGGACAACCCTCTCCTTCCTTCTTATTAGCTTCACCAGCACTTGATAAGGTGGCCACATTCTCAAAGTGACTGACAAAAGACACTTTTTAACTATTATTTAAGAAGCAAATATATGGCTGTATGATTGTGTTACCCTACCAGAGAGGAGTTTCTTGAGCCATGCATTGAGCTGCCATTTCCTTTTCCCAGTCTCACTATTTTTGGGAAACAAAATATTTGCTTTCCTTCAACAACTATCTTTTGGAGTCAGTCGAGTGTAGCTGGGAGACAGCACAATAAATATCACTAAGCCACAGCGTAATTTTTTTAATAAAAGGTCATGACCTGTGTCTCTCCAGATATTCTGGCACTTCCTAGCTCTGTATCCTGTGAGTTTGATATCAGTTTGGTCCACAAATTGACAAAACTGCACTTGGCTTTCCTCATGCATTTATTTCAGTCTTGGTTCTCATGTTATGATGGAGGCCAACCTTTCACATCTTACTGAAGTGGTTTCCTTGCTTAGAAAAAACTGTGGAACTCCCTCCCACCACATGCTGTAGAAGTCAAAATATCAAAGGGCTTTAAAGTACAATTAAACAAATTAATGGAAGTCCACAAGAACATACAGACATAACCTTAGGTTCAAAAGTGCCTAAGCTGCAGTCTACCAGAAAGGAGGTAGAAATATTGAGCACGTATCACTGTAAGATAACCCTGTTTTCATGCTAAGATAGCCTTTTTGGTAAAGCAATGATACAGTGTCCACTAAAAAGCTAAGTAGCCTAGCAGATGTTGAACTCAGTTGAGCCCCATGAGGAGGAAGACATTTTTCACAACACTGAGTTACAGCACATATATTTTATTCTTCACGTCCCTATTGTCTTCTCTTTTTTTTCCCCAGATTTGTTTTGATATGTTCAGCTGGTGTTCAGCTTACAGAAATCAACCCCAGAACAGGAGAAAAGGCAGGCATGAGTACACGCAAGAGGACTTCAACATCTGTCAAAGCGGTTTCTAGGTGCAAGGCTGCATATTCAGAGGAGGTTTCTATATAGAGAAGAATGGGAAGTCTAGGATGTGATTTTAAGATGGATTGAGGATTGAATATCAGAAAATTTGGAGGTTTGATGATAGGGTTGGTGAAAAGAAAGGAGGGTATTAGGTTATTGGGTGGGAGGAGAATGAAAGAATGAGGAGTAATATGGGCACCCTTTCACCTCTGTCCACATGGGCATTTCTAATCATCTTTCTGAAGAGAAGAAAGCAAAGTTGCTCTCTTCCCATATTCTCTTTCTCAAAGACACACACGGGTAAACAAATGCACAGTCCCTGACTGTCCAGTTCCTACTTCTCCTTCCCATTTGTGCACAACAGTATAAGTTTTTTATTCTATTGGTACAGTTTAGGTTAGTGAGAATGTCTTCACTTCCAGTGATGATTTTGAAACACTTCAAAGAAGTCTGATTGCTGAGCAGCTTCCCACATGGCAGAAAAACAACAGACTCTATGGCCCACTCACTCCCCAACCCATCCCATGTCCTGCCTTAATGAGGGGAATATATATTTGATTCTCTATTTCTGATCCTTCTTACATAACAGATAAAGTCTTCAGTCCATGAGAAGAGGCCCTTCTATTTAGGTCCTGAAACTAAATATCTGGGAATGACCCAATCAGAGGCTATGTTCTGGACACTATGTTCTATCCAAGAAGATAATCAATGAATCTGAACTGTGTTGTGTATCCTGAGAGAGAGACTTGCAGCAGTTTTGGGTAAGTAGCAAGAACACAGTTTTTCAAAGATATCACAAGAGAAGATAATTGCCTAACACATGGCTGACCAGAATAACTGTGGAAGTTCAAAGAACTTGAGGAAGAGCATAGATATACCAGCTGCCATAATACACAGGCAAAAAAAAAATTAGTATAAATAATATTAACTGGAATAAGTTCTTTGCATTATTACATATTTTGTAAAAGTTTTATGTGATTTTTTATAAAGGAAAAACAAACAAACAATACAACAACTTTAGGAAAGACTTATGAAGTACTACATACTTACTGGTATTGCTTTTTCACATATCCTTCCTTGGAAAGAAAGGAAACTACCTATCATATTTTTGTAGCTCAGGAAAAATCATGGAGTATATACTCTGATATATTTACTATTAATTTAAGGTCAACATCAAATTTTCATTATATAGAATCTCTCTACATATATATATTTTGCCTGTCCTAATAGTGTATGCATGTCTACCATATCTACAGCAAAATAGAACCCAAATGCCTTGAAACACAAGAAAAACAGCCAAAGGCAGAAACTGTTCCAAATAACACCTCAGCCAAAAATCTACATCCAAACAGTCACTGAAACATTAGGAACTAAATAGTTTAGGTCCATTTCCACTGCTAATAAATCTATCCTTCATTATTAACTACCATAAAAGTGCTTTAATTTCCATCCAAGTCTCCTATGGACAAAGCAGACAAATAACATGGTGAGTTCTGTGTCGGATTCTTCTCTCCTTGTTGCTGTGCATCTTTCCTGTGCTGCTAACATAATGCCATTTGATTAACCCTGATGGCTCTTTTCCTTTCTTTTTTCCTTTTTAAGCAAATGGATATGATCAGCATCCTCATAGGAAATGGTTGCATGGTTTTGAACACATAATATTTTCTCCAAAATCAAAATAATAGTTTTTCATGGGCTGTACTTTTTGGTTTATGGGTTTGGCTCAGGCAAAATTTTTTCTTCAGCATTATTGGAAGAGGTGAGGTTATAACTGACCTCTAAATGACTGAGGAGGACTAGAAATGGAATAGCGGGAAACAGTATGGCAACAAATATTCAAAATACAGAATCCAGTTCTAGTCTTTCTGTCCTTTCTTCTCCTTTGACCTCCATTAAAAAAAGGAATCATAAAATACATAAAGATGAGGACGGTCAGATAATATGAAGCAGCTTCCAGACAGAAAGAGATTCAATAGACTAGGATTCTTCATCTTTGAGAGGAGATGACTGTGAGAGGGTGTGATGGAAACAAATAAAATAATGCATGGTCTGTTTATTAACTGCATTTCTCTAGTTATTGCAATAAAAGGTAAGAGCCAACCACTGAATCTGGCCAAAGAAGGCACTTGATGCAAAAATAGGTTGAAAGCAAAGCAGAGGAAATTCTTTCTATTTTGCCCTAACTTACCTCAGCTCCTTATGCTATTGTCACTATTTCCCTTTCTACCTTCCTGATTTTTTTCTTTACATTCTACATTGTTTTCCACATATCGAGTCCTCTTGTGACTTATACGCTCCACCATGGGCTATGGTCCTCTTCTCCTGCCTGTACGTGTCCTTGCTAACTGGACTGTCTCTCAGGCTACTACCTCACCTCACATTCTAGTTCAAACTACATTCCCACCAAACTGTCTGTCAGTCACAGAATCATAGAATCAAACGGGTTGTGAAGAGATGAATGTCACACACACACACAGAATCAACCGGGTTGGAAAAGACCTCTGAGATCATAGAGTCCAACCCACAACCCAACACCACCCTGTCAACTAGACCATGGCACTAAGTGTCACATGCAGTCTCATCTTAAAAACCTCCAGGGACAGTGAATCCACCACCTCCCTGGGCAGCCCATTCCAATGGCTGATTACTCTTTCTGTAAAGAATTTCTTTCTAATGTCTAACCTAAACCTCCGCTGGAACAGCTTAAGGCCATGCCCTCTTGTCTTACAGCTGGAAAGCAGCCAGGCAGAAAGGGACCTGGGAGTTTGGATTGACAGGAAGCTGAACATGAGCCAGCAGTGTGCCCAGGTGGCCAAGAAGGCCAATGGCATCCTGGCCTGGATTTTCCATCCCTGGAGGTTTTCAAGACGAGGCTGGACGTGGCACTTAGTGCCCTGGTCTAGTAACCGCGGTGGTGTTGGATCAAGGGTCGGACTTGATGATCTCAGAGGTCCTTTCCAACCCGTCTGATTCTATGATTCTATGATTCTATGATCTGGCTTGTGCAACTTGGAAGTGCAGTTGCCAAAAGGAAGTAGTAAGTGTGTGGATAATAAATATTGTGGTGCATAAAATAAGAAATTGTTTCTTCAGAGAGAGAAAAAGAGAGAATAATACACAAGGTATGGGAGACATTAATGACTGCAGTAGTGCTGGAAAGAACATGTCAAGAATTGGTGCACATATGCTATTCATAACTTTTTAGACATCATCCTTTTTTCTGCGCAAATAGATTTACAGTATGTTTTTAACCAGCTCCATAGACAGGTGAAGAAAATGGTACGGTGTGACAGAAGGCAAGTATTTCCAATTCCTCCAGTACAAAGACGTAATATCCTTAAAACAAGGCATTTTCCACTCCTTTATCCCAAACTTCTCTGCCATAACAAGCCTCTTGTATTGGCTGTACATGTGCCAGAGTTAAACAATTTTCTGAGTTTGGAGGTTTGGATTACCTGCCTCCATAGCCAATGAAATTAATCCCAGCATTTCAAACTCCCTAGTGACCCATGTATGCATTTAACATTTTGATCCTTTCAAATCCATGCCTTCATTTTAGGTACTAGTGGCCTAAGTTATGGTACAGTACACACCAAATCATCAGGCGCACAGCATTTCTACACTGTCATTCAGTGCCACAGAGATCTCACCTGAGAGACTGGCTGTAAACAGTTAAAGCCAGAACTATGTTTAGAGTGAAGCAATGTAGGAAATATAAAGTGAGTGCCCACATCAAAGAATCTGTGACTACTCTGAATGGCATCTGCACTTTCAGGCTCCCACAGTATTATTTGCTTTAGCATTTGTGTTGATCTGCAGTCAGACCAAGCAATATATTTCAGGAGTGCATCTGAGGAGATAATCTGAGAAAACAACGGGTTTTTGCTCTGTTTCCTGAACAGCATCATCATCAAAACGTATTGAAATCAAAAACAAAAACAGAGAAAAGTACAAAAGGGTCAAGTCCCGGTCAGGCTGGAACCTGGAGAGTGACACATTCCCTCCAACAAATGTATTCCTGCACCTATTTCAAATTAATCACCAAGCAAAACTTTCTTGGCCTAAATGGGGTGCTGAAGAAACGCAAATTAAGATAAAACAACAGAGATGAAGGAGGAATTAAGCTGCAGTCAGAAGCTGATTTGCAAATTACAGTTCAGCAACTTCCTCTTAGCTGTATGCAAAGGATGGAATACATTTGCAAGGCACACACTGTTGCAATACTGAACCATGTTGCATGTCTTTCATTGGCTCTTACAAGCTCCACCCATATTCTTTCAAAGTGAGGCTTGATGAACCTAATTTTAAAGGAAAGCTTAGAATCACTTGTCATCCTCATTTTTTTTATTCCTATACCTGCCCTGAGATAAGAAATTGAGACTACTTTTCTTTTAGCTCAGAGCTGAGGCTGAAGGATCTCTGAAATAGGAACAGTCATTTCAGTCTATGCAGGTACAGTCCCTGGCACACAGAACCCCAAATGAAGGGCAACACTGACAATAAAACATGCAATTCACTGCTACAAATGCATCCATGAAGCATGAGACATGAAAGCAGTTCTAAATATTATTTTCCCAACATTCTGTAATGTTTCGTCTGTACTATGTGGGTTTGATCTGTTTTGTTCTTTACTACAAAATGTATGCTTAAAATAGAATAACCTTTTGTAGAACCATTTCCAGTATTAACTGTAGGATATATTGCTGGAGTAAGTAACAGCTTAAAATAGAAAGAGCTTCTAACATTGGATCTTCCCATTCCTACATGTCATCTTGTCATTTTTACCCATGCAGAGTGTAGGCAGATACCAAGCCAGAACAACAAAAGGCTGCAGCAGTAATTCTTGAGGGGCCATAGCAGAAGTGAAGTCTATGATTTTGTCTGCATTATATGTTCTGAATCAGAGACTCATCTGCTTCTCAAAAAAAAAAAAAAGAAAAGAAAAGCGGCTAAAACAAAGTGTCCTACTCTCTCATCATCTTCCATCCTATTTCAGAGTAGAGAAGAACCAAAACCCACGTGCACTCAACTACCATATTCAACTTTGAAATGCAGAAAAGCTTTCAGAGGATAATAATTCACTAAGGACTGACTTTTTGTGGCTCTCTGATTATGTTCTTAACTGGACTAAATGACTGAGTCTCAGGCACACATTCACGATGGGGTTGTGAAGAGATGAATGTCACACACACACACAGAATCAACCGGGTTGGAAAAGACCTCTGAGATCATAGAGTCCAACCCACAACCCAACACCACCCTGTCAACTAGACCATGGCACTAAGTGCCACATCCAGCCTCATCTTAAAAACCTCCAGGGACAGTGAATCCACCACCTCCCTGGGCAGCCCATTCCAATGGCTGATTACTCTTTCTGTAAAGAATTTCTTTCTAATGTCTAATCTAAACCTCCCCTGGAACAGCTTAAGGCCATGCCCTCTTGTCCTACTGCTGGTTGCCTGTCCCTTCACCAGCCTGGTTGCTCTTCTCTGGACCTGCTCCAGCACCTCAGTATCCTTCCTGAACTGAGGGGCCCAGAACTGGACATGGTACTCAAGGTGTGGACTCACCAACACTGAGTACAGGGGCAGAATCACTGTCCTAGACCTGTTGGCCACACTATTCCTGATACAGGCCAGGAGTGTCCTTAGTTTTATCCTTTCCCTTAGGATAACTGGGAACACCTCACACAACAAGCAGGTTTTGTATTCCCTCCCCACATAAGAGTTGCTCTTTCTTCCATATGCTATTAATATTTCCCTTTCCTAAATTTTTCCTACTTTCACTGTGTCTGAAATCACCACATACTAGCACAGTATCCCACATGCTAAGTGAACACATACCACATACTTAATTACATAATGGCCTACTAATATTTTCCATATTATTTTGCCTTCTGCTCCTAAAGCAAAATTAGTCCCTGTTACTGGTATGGTGCTGTTGGTTTTTTTTTTATCTACCATTTCATATTTAGTAGATATCATTACTGATGTGCTGACATTAAAGCTATTGATTTTTTTCCAAAGCAAAGTAACTCATCATGGCCAGGCTTCGCGAACAAAGATTAGAGAAGGACTCTACTCATGCTTGTTACAAGCACGTTGATGGCTAAAAAGACCAACGTGAGATAGACAAGTCCGCTTGCAA
>VXAY01003694.1:0-19693 GCA_013399855.1 Oxyruncus cristatus | reverse complement strand
CTCCCTGCCTGTGAGGGTGCCAACAGCTCCTCACAGATTTGTGTCCCGTGCAAACATGCTCAGTGTCCCTTCCAGCCCTGTGTCCAAGTCATTTATGAAGATGTTGAAGAGCACAGGGCCCAACATGGAGCCCCGTGGAACCCACCAGTGACAGGTCACCAGTCTGATGTCACCCCATCACTACTACCCTCTGTGCTCGACCTGTGAGCAAAGTGCTCACCCACCACAGGATGTGTTTATCCAGCTGTGTGCTGGGCAGTTTGTCCAGAAGGATCCTGTGAGAGACAGTGTTGAAGGTTTTACTGAAATCCAAAAAGATTACATCAACTGGCTTCCCTTGATCACCTAGGAGGGTAGCCTTGTCATAGAAAGAAATCTGATTTGATAAGCAGGACTTTTCTCCCATGAAGCTGTGCTGTCTGTGACCAGTGACTGTGTTGTCTTTCAGGTGTTTTTAAACTCCCCCCAGAATATCTTCTCCATAACTTTACCAGTACTGAAGTGAGGCTAATGGGCCTGTACTTTCCAGGGTTCTCCATCTGGCAGCACACAAGGAAATGGCCTCAAATTGTGTGATAGGAGGTTTAGTTTGGATATTATAGAAAGGTTCTTCACCCAGAGGGTGGTTGGGCACTGGAACGGGCTCCCCAGGGCAGTGGTCACAGCACCAAGCCTGACAGAGTTCAAAATGTGTTTGGACAATACCCTCAAGCACATGGTGTGACTCATGGGCATGGTTCTGTGCAGGGTTAAAAGTTGGACTTGATGATCCTTGTGGGTCCCTTCCAACTCAGCATATTCTGTGATTCTGTGATTCTTGCCCTTCTCGAAAATCAGGACATTTGCCAGTTTCCAGTCAGCTGAGACCTCTCTGGATTCACAAAACCACTCAAAAATTCATTGAGAAATGTTTTGCAATGACATCAGCCAGCTCTTTGAGGATTCTGGGATGAATCCCATCAGGCCCTGTAGATTTTTAGGGATCCAGATGGAGCAGCAGATCCTGCACAATTTTAGGGTCAACAGGGAGTTGATCATTCTGGCAGTTATGGTCCTCCAGCTCAGGGCACTGAGACCCCCTGGGTCCATGATCCATGTTGAAGACAGAGGAAGAAGAAAGCATTGAACACCTCTGCCTTGTCTGTGTCCATTTGTGAGGTGACCATCCTCAACCCATAATGGGCTTATGATATTTCTATACTGCCTATTACCATTAATATATTTGAAAAAGGTCTTTTTATTTTCCCCCACATTTCTGTCCAGCTTCAACTCTAGTTGAGCTTTGGCCATACAAATTTTCTCCCTACAGGGGCAAGCAGTATCTCTGAATTTCTTCCCATGTCACTTAACCTTGCTTCCACTGAGCATATGCCTTCTTTTTCCCTTATTTCCAAGAGAAGATTCAGCTTCACCTGCTTGACTTCTGATATTTGGGAATTGTTGCTCCTACGACCTTAGGAGGTGATGTTTAAAAATGATCAGCACTGAGGGACCCCAGCATCTCCTAAACCATTTTCCCAGAGGATCTTACTTACTAATTCCCTGAGTAGCCTGAAGTCTGCTCTCCTAAGGTCCAGAGTTGTGGTTTTGCTGGCACAAATATCTCTCCACAGAGATTTTAACCAGTTGTTGGGTAACTTAATTGCTCACTTATAAAGCAGCAGCAGAAAAAAAACACCCTCAATTTTAAGCCATCAGGTGGTTTGTGGTGTTAAAGTACATTTTGAATTCCCATGTGAGTGACACTTAATGGAGTTAAAGGGCAGAGTATATATTAGTTAATTAAATTGCACAGATGGTGTAATTATGCAGAAATAAGCATCAGAAACACAGGGAAGTGTTATACTTCAAATGAAATCTTAATATATGTAAATGTAGGTAAAGCACTCAAAGAGCCTTAACTTATAGTGACACTATGAGGGAGAAAAGGGAAAGAGGAAAAAAGCTCTAAATGAAATATACCTTTAATTTCACTCGCAAAATCTACAATATTAAAAGTGTCTATCGTAAACATACGAACTCTATTCTCCACTACAGCAACAGAGGGGATCAACAACTTCCATCTTTTAATTGTTGCTAGGTTACAGACCTGACCTCTCCCTACTTTGGGGGACAGTTTGTAAGACCTACAGGTCTTATGCAGGGAAATAACTCTTCTGCCCAGTGCTAAGTCCTAGTATTTGTCTCACGAGCCTGCCACCTGAAGACAACTGCATATCTAAATTTAGTGACAATACTTTTCAGCCATGTGATTTTCCACAAGCACAGGAAATGACAAACAAGCAGCTGCCAGGGACCCTGAAGAAACTGAAAAGTGTAGTACTGGAGGCAAGGAAACAACCTGGGGGTGAGAGTATGTCATAATGAAGGCAGGATCACAATCAGCTTTCTGCAGCTTTGTAACACAAGCGACTGCTTGAGGTTTTCTGGAGTCAGATAGCTGAAGGTCTGAAACGAAGGATCAGCAGGCTGTTAATGGCCAAGCTGTTCTTTGGAAGAACAGTGATTTGTGATACCCATCTGAATCAATGAAGACAGAGTCCCAGATACATCGTCAAACTGACCAAAATTATGACAAGTGGTCAGCACAAGAAGCCAGATGAAAAAAATTTGGTGCCAAGAAGAAGGGGAAGGATACACATCTTGCTAAATGCTGTGAGTGCTTGGGCATCTCGGTTGTTGTTTCAGATATTACAATCACTTTGCTATGTATCTGCCATGTAACCAGGCTTCACCACACACCTGCTTATGAAGAGGCATCAATCTTCTAGTACAGAGAAGTTATGACAATACAGATTACCTCATCTTGTAAGGCATTTCACATATCAAGAGCAGATATATCAATGGCAGAATGAAGTCCACAAGTGGACTGTCCACCAATCAGACTGATAGTGACATTACCTGTGGAGAGCAGAAATTTTGGGAGAGAGAAGAGGGGGTGTATTAGAAATGTGGTTTCCTTCTCAGTACTCCACCTCCTACATCTCCACTGCCCCTTCAGGAAAAAAAGTCTTATCAGGTTTGCAGTGTTAAATGCATTCCAAGACCTTCTTTTCCTTGTGATTAAAGAGTATCACTTCTCCCTAGAGCCTTCCAGCTGCTGTTCCTCTTGTTCAAATACTCTCACTTAGGTCCAATAATCTCACACAAGGCTGTTCTTGGGAGACCTACTTCAAAAACTGGTAAAACCCAATGAGTCATTCATCCTCTTTTGCACCTCCTGCCCAGCTGACTCAGCGCTCCTGCGTTTGGAAGAGGTTGAAAGAATGGAAGCACAAACCACTGGAGCTTTAAAGCCACAGAGGCATTTTTATTGCCACCATGAAACCTAATATCTGCCCGGAAAATTCAGTGTGTATCTGAGTTTAATCAGAGTTATTGCATATCATTTGTATTTGTCTCAAAGCTACTTCTTTCTTCCTAGACAAAACAGCTCAAGCACTTTCCTCCACAGCCTGAGGAACACTCATCGCCTAGAAAAGCATCCACATGTGCCAGGTTTTTTTAGTGAGGAGCAAGGAAAAGCACCTTGAGGTTGCAGACTCTCTCTTGAGGTTGTGATCCAGACCTAGTTCCAGTGCCTTGTCCAACAGGCCTTGGGGGTATCTTCAAGAGAAGGTGGTAGGTTCTGCCTTAGTAAGACTGGAGCAGCTAGGTGTCCCACAGAAAGAACATTTCAAGACACAAGCTTGCAACTGCTTGCTGATGTGGATATCTTTCAAATCAGGACAGAGTGTGCCCCACACTCTGAAATACGATATGTGTCTGCACATCCTTCAAACAACCTGCAAGCAATTCTGGGTGTCAGGACCTGGCCACTGCAATATATTGCCTTGCAGAAGTTGGTTTTCATCTTTCTGAAGGATAGTTCTCACCCACAAATTGGGATAATAACACTCCATCTTTTGGAGAGGCCTAAATGCTCTAGTGTGAGGAAGAAAATGTGGTGGAATAGATCAGATAAGACCCTCACTAAATCAAACACAAAGCAAGTGCAAAATATATGACCTCGAAAAAGATAAGTTTAGGTCAGGATTTGAACAGCATTTTTGCACGGAAATGCAATAAATGCAACCTATGAAAGATATGGCATCTTTGTTAAACAATACTGCTGTCTTATTTTACTCATCTCAGCAGAGAAAAGAGCTAATCACAAAGCTGAGTTTTAAGAGAAAAAGAGAGAAAAACTCCAGTTGGCAGCTGCATCCTTTTCCAAGAGTGGGCTTTTCTTTGAATGCTAAATATAGGAACTTTTCTTGTGCATTCATTGACCTTATCAAACTGTCTAGTTGAAAGGAAGAGAATATGATGATCAGCCACTGAATATGCTGAAATAGGAGTAAGAGTAAATTGTGTGTGATCTGAAATAGGTTTTTGACATTTTGAGTTTCTAATTTCATTTTCATTTAACACATCAGAAATACAATTTGTCCTGCAAGCTGTGGTTTCAGTAATATCAATTAGCCAGTCTCAGGGCATGTGTGATTATTGAGACACGGGCAGAACCTTTGAAAGACAGGAAGGTTTTTGTCTGCTTCTTATGTCTCTTCTGTGATATAATTATCTCTCTACAAGAGTATCTTTCACTATTAATGCTATTTATTAGGCACAAACCAATTTAAGCAAAAACAGAAAATTAATTTTATTCTTAGTCTTGGAACAAAATTAAATTAATGATGTATTAGAGATCACCCATATGAACAAGAAACAAAATGAATTTGGCTATAACTAATGCAGGCACAAAGGTGACAATTCCATTAACAGCTGGAATTTGCACCTGAGCCATTGTGGAAAAAACATTCCCAATTCTCCAGTGGTAGGAGACTCCCCTAAGCCTTGGATCATTCTCAGCAAAATGGCCACTGCTGAAAAAAAGGGGAGGAGGAGAATTTTCTTCAATCTGTATTATATGTTTTGTCATATATGCTTTGAGTCAAAGAGATTTTGGGTATACATACCCTTTCTCAGGTCTGAAGCAGATTCAGTACAATTGGAAGCTGTGCCATCAGTTGACCTCCTAAAAGAGAAGTGTAAACTTGTAGCAAAAGAGTCCCTGGAATTCCTCTCACCAAGCCCTCCAAAATACAAGCTTGGTAGCAAAAAATCCAAAGTTAACCCGAAGTATTCAGCCTCCATAGTGGCAGTTTCAGAACAGTGGTTTTGTTCCTTGACAAGAGGCCTAAGTGAATGGTTGATTTGGTTTAAGCCAAAACCAAAATGAAAAATAATGATCCAAAAGATTTAACACTTTTATGGCATCATTTTTGCTCTGTTCCCCTCACATCAAGCTTCCTCTTGAGATGAATGGATTTTATTGTTTTAAAAAAAACATTCCTGAGGGAGAGAAGATGAGAGGAAATAGTCTTGAGTGACAGAACTAGAAAGCTGGGCAAAGGGGTATCTTTAGAAACCAAATTCCAAATATAAGACTTGATGCAAGAGCGGCTACAGTCAGTGGAAACATTGCCCCAAGCCTGTTCAAACATTTCACTAGCAGGAATAGATTCACTCAAAGTTAGTTGTGCAGAATTGGACATAAAGAACTTGGTTTAAGATACAAGAAGAAAATAGAGTATGACTCCTATGTCACAATTATCCTCCACAGGAACATTATTGTTTAAGATGCAAGGAAAGGATACCTCTCTTCAAAAATGCAGAGAGCTCAATTCAGAAACAAAGAACTTATGACTCATCATTGTTGTGACTAACGAGACCAGGTACTTTGGAACCTTCTAAGCTGTCAATAGGATGCAGATTCAATTTCTCCCTTTTGTTAAACTCCAAGACTCCCTTTCTCCTGACACAGAAAGAATTAAATTATTAGTAGAGTCATAGCAGGTTCCTGGTAGCTACCTAGAGATAGGAAGCTATTTAGAAGTGAAAAGAATGGATAATGCCTGTCAATATATGAACCCACTGGAGAGACACTAAATTCCCATTACCTAGAGTAGTGCCTTCAAGATGCTGATTTACTGTGCCTGATGGGAGAGGTTTTGGTACCAACCAGCATTGCTGGTTGGCTTGGTCACTTGGTCTGGAGGCCCTGGCTTAATACAGAGGAAAATAATTGCTTCCCAGAGAAGAACAGAAGGGTGCAGTGGCTGAGTTCTGTCCTTGGAAACAAGATAACCTTTATTTATTTTTTTCTTCTTCAATGAGAACCACTTGTGAATGTTCTAGGCAAAAAGATGCTTTGAATGGGTCCTAGCAGTCCGAAAAGCTGTCATACTTGCAGTGCTGGATTGCTCTGTTGCAAATCTTACTCAGATGACTTTGAAATCTAGCTTATTTCTAGATCCCAATGCCTGAATTTACTTTGAATGTGTCTGGCAGCCCAGACAATTGACTGTGGCCCACATCACACTGTGAAAGTGCATGTAGACAGTGCACGGGGTAGCATCTGTCTACTTGATTTGTAGTGCTGGCAACAGGCTGGTAACACATATCCAGTTAGTCATATGCACCAGCATAGATTCCTAGGACCTGTTGCCTCCTGGATAGTTATGGTATGCCAACTCTGTGCAATACAAAATGATGCCCGTAGCTCTGACCAAAGCTGGGATTCCCGTATGGCATAATGCTTTCAGTCCTGGAAGGACCAAAGGCCCTGCCTGCAATTCCAGAGCTGGACAGGCCTCAACCTCCTGTATCTGTGGAGAGAAAGGCACATGAGCCACTCTTCATCACCATGTTGCCCACACGCTGTATTTAGGCTAGAAAAAGTTCTGCTACTTCAAGGACAACATTAACACTTCACTTATTGTTGTTTGACTTAATTAAATGTCTCTAAGTAGCAACTGTCTGGGGAATGAAAGTAAATGTGTTTTTAACACGAATGCTAAAAAATGTCCAGGAAGGTGGGATGGAAAAAGTATCGCAAACATAATTTACCAGCCCCCGTTGATTTGTTTGATGGGCCTTCTGTTTAGTTGTAATTCTGGTCACCAGAACACCAGTACATAAGCACCACAGCTCTAGGTGGCCCCCCAAGACCTCTTTATGGTCTAACGAGGTCAGCACAGTTAAATCAACAGTCAGACACTGATCATTACCCTACAATGTGTCTACATGAGCTCATACAGTGTGACAGACTGAAGCACTATTAATCATTTAGACAGTGAGAAGCTGTAACTCATCAGTTGACCTGCATAAGAATAACTTTATTTACATTCCTTTTGCTGATCCTTCAGTACTCCTTTTATCGAGAATTTGTCCAGTATAAATATTTATGCATGAGTTAATTTCCTGAAAATCAGACTTTGTAGTGGAAATGGTGACACAACTGCATCTCTAATGATGTAGCAGGCACTTCTGTAATGTTCTCCCAAATCAAACTGAAATCTCAAAACTGACTGCAAAAAAAAAAGTAATAATCACTGTTTCTTATTGTCCCTGTCCATGTAGCTTGTACTCCTAGGAAGATTTTCAATGCAGTCATTACACAAGGATTTCAGACACAGCTCTCACTAGGTACACATTTAGAAGAAAATCTTTCAGAACTTCTTGTCATGCAGACAGGAAAAAAAAATTCTAATTCCATGAGTGTGACAGTTTCTTCACAGTTTTTAATTCTTTGACCTCCTTCATTTTTGTCCACACCTTTAGAAGTCTCTCTTGATTTATCAGCTATTGGTGTGGCATCATCATCTTCTGTCAAACATGTGGCCTAGCAGAGACAAGCACAGCTTCAGGAATAAGCCCAACCTAAAAAGAGCAGGGGATATTTAGGGTTTTTTAAATTATTTCTGAAGCAAGGATGGGACTTATTTGAAACTTTCCCTAATAAGGAGTGTTTCAGTTTAAAGACACATAAAAGTTCAGTGGGAGGAGTGGGTTATGCTATCATCCTATTACGAATGAACTTAAGTCCTCTTCTGGAGCTACACAAACACCTCTGGGGGGCACTTGCCTTTCTAGAGAGCTGAAGTCTGTCTTCACAGCCTGAGGGCATCCAAAGATGCTATCAGGAGCTCCTGGCTTAGCAGAAGTGTCTGTGCAGAGGTGGCCCGCTCTCCTGGGCTTAGTCACCTTTTATCACAAGCCAGCGTTTCCACAGTAGTGATCACATCCCTCTCTTCTCATATCCTTGGCACGATGGGTATCAATACGTTTTCAAGCAACGATTCACATGTGGCTCCTCTAATCAGCATGTGCAGCACACACACACACAAACCCTACATTGTTCTTTGTGGGGACAGGGAAATGGGTCCCCTGAGGAAGCAGTGGTTTGGTAGCTGTGGTTGGCCTTGGAGTTTTTACAGCACATGTGCAGGACATGACTGTCCTGAGAGACAGATATTCTAATTACTTTTTCAAGGGAGTAATTTAACCTTCCCATTGAAGTCCATTTAAGTATGAACCTGTAATCAAGATTCAACACTCAGTAAATTAAAGTCTTTCTCAAATTACTGTGCTACAGAAACATCGAAAAGAGAGACAGGAGTATTGTGACTGGCTGTCTCCCACTCTTTTTTTACGAGAGCTGGCCTTACCTAAGGTATTCCTATGAAAGATATGTATCTAGCATGCTCTTCCATCATTCTTTCACCACTCCATCCCAGTACTCCATAATCTTTGCTGTAGAATGTTTTTCTCAGTTCTAGATTTGTCTTCTTGAAACTCAATCCATTTTTTATAATTATGAGCAAACTATTGTATTTCAAATGGAATTCCTATGATTTTGGGCAAGCTCCCATGGATAAATTCACTGAGGAACAATAGAAGACTTAGGCTCTAAGACTGGGGAGTTATCCCATTTGAATGGGTGAGGCATAATGGAGCTTCAGAAGCTTCTGGATCAGGAAGCAGGACATAATACTATAAGCACGTGTAAGCCTTGTTTTACATTTATAACAGTTGTTAGCTTCTGAAATATGGGCTTGAGGGTTTTTTTCAATTTTATTTAATTGTTGGAAATCAGAAAGCTATGGCAGTTATATAACAGACATAGAGAAAACCTTCATTTTATTTAGAAAAAATGCATCATACATAATATTCTTAATACAAAACCAGTTTTTAGCTATTCCATTAGTTCAAGTTCTGCTTGAAAAGCAATTTAAATTAATTAGAAGTCTGCAAAACAGCTTTTAAAAATCTGCTTTTATTTATATTTTCTGCTTTAAGTCTGTTGAATGTACATAGAGGGGGGGAAAAAAAATAACCAGAACAAATTTTCCATCCTGAAATTGATTTTTTTAAACAAAATAAACACAACTAATAAGCAAATGGGTTTAATCGCCCAGTGTCGCTCACCATGGGTTTCAAGATCTCAAAATCAGTTGCCACTTGAATTACATGGGAAAAAATACATTCTGCTACTCTTTCTCCCAACTTCAAGTAGTTTGCCCAACTCCCAGTAAACGAGTCACTGAAATAATTTTGGTATATAAAGGAAAAGCACAAGGGCATTGTTATGATTACAAGCCAGGGAAGGGAGATGTAGCAATGAATATTCGTACCACTACATCATCTGAAGGGGGGGCCACCCACTCAGTGTGGAGAGTTGGAGGGGGGTTGTTTTGCCATGGGTAAAATTTGTGCCTCAGCCTCAGCCACCACCATCAACCTCCCTTGCCTTGCCAGGTCAGCAGCCAAGCTGGAAGCCGCTGACTCACCGTGTCGTGTCAGAATCACAGAATCATGAGATCAGACAGGTTGGAAAGGACCTCTGAGATCATCAAGTCCAACCCTTGGTCCACTACCACCGTGGTTACTAGAGCATGGCACTCAGTGCCACATCCAGCCTCATCTTGAAAACCTCCAGGGACAGAGAATCCACCACTTCCCTGGGCAGCCCATTCCAATGCCTGATTACCCTCTCTGGAAAGAATTTCTTCCTTATATCCAACCCGAACTTCCCCTGGCACAGCTTAAGCCCATGCCCTCTTATCTTACTGAAGTTGCCTGGGAGAAGAGACCAACCCCCACCTGGCTACAACCTCCTGTCAGGGAGTTGTAGAGAGCGATGAGGTCTCCCCTGAGCCTTCTCNCTGAGGGGCCCAGAACTGGACACAGCACTCCAGGGGTGGCCTCACCCGCGCCGAGTACAGGGGCAGAATCACCTCCCTGCTCCTGCTGCCACACTGTTCCTGATCCAGGCCAGGATCCACTGGCCTTCTTGGCCCCCTGGGCACACTCTGGCTCATGTTCAGCTTCCTGTCCATCCAAACTCCCAGGTCCCTTCCTGCCTGGCTGCTCTCCAGCCACTCTGTGCCAGCCTGTAGCGCTGCAGGGGGTTGTTGTGGCCAAAGTGCAGGACCCGGCACTTGGCCTTGTTGAACCTCATCCCATTGGAACCAGCCCAGCTCTCCAGCCTGTCCAGATCCCTCTGCAGAGCCCTCCTGCCTTCCAGCTGATCGACACTCCCCCCCAGCTTGGTGTCATCTGCCCACTCACCGCTCATTTGCTGCCTGGAAGCGCTACCCGTGACGGAACCCCTGCCAGTGCTGGGACCACCGACACGGAGGGAGTGAAAGTGGAATGAATCACCACCCACAGCCCAGCCAAGCCAATTGGGACAACACATGGCAGGGAGCAAAGAGATTCCAAAATGGTACCACAGCTGCAGCTAAGACCTGAACCTCACTGGGTGGCATCAAGTGGCCAGTTTGGTAGTGTGACTGCACGTGAGCAGCACAGTTTTCCTGGCTTTTGCCCCTGCTCTCCCATTGCTTTCTTTTGTTTTGCTGGGTGATTGGCAGGGAGGACCCTCTGCCATTTTTTTCCCCCCTTGTTCCCAGGGGACCACGTGATGCAGTGAATTCCCTTTTTATTCTGCAGGCAAACCATTTCCCTTATATCTCTGTGGTGCTGCTATTTTCCCTTGTCGGTAAACTGTTATTTTTTCACTTATAACCTCCAGGCATTTTTTGTCTCCCTATATTGGGGGGAGAATAAAAAAGGAGAGGGAGTTCATTTTATTTGAGTTCCCATACCAATATTTATCTTTAAACCAAGACAGACATTTTTGCTGCAGTACTTACATGGACATCAGGCTGAACCTGCCTTCCTACACCAATATGGCCAAGTTTTTCATCACAGCCTTTCACAGGTCATGTTTAGCCAGTGTTCTGTCCCTGAAAATGCATAATAGAGATAAATCATTTTAGCAAATATTATCAAAAGTAGTTGCAGTCAGTGTTTATTATAATATGGAATTTATATTCCTTCAGTGAGTTTTCTATATTTATATTCAATATTTGAATTTAAATTTCTAAGGAAAAAATTCATTCACTTGGAGGTACAAAGCAATATCATGGCCTAGGAAGACAACAGAATTCTCTGCCAGCAGGGATATCCATCTTTCTCCACAGACATTACACAGAGCAACAGACCTTTGTAAGTTACAGCCACTAGATGAGGTATCAAAAAAACACCCTATACAGTGGTGGATCATTTTTGTGATACCTTTGTTTTTCTCTGTAGTTGTCATAACATGAAGTCATTATGCATTTTTGGAAACCTTCTAACTACCAGAATCAGAATCCATGGAGCTGTTAAGAAATTCTCTGGGTTCACGTGTTTTCCTGTGGCCATTTTTCAATGGAGTCTTTTCTCATTCCGCTAACACCATCTACACGTCTCTTTCAGGATGTCTCAATGTTTAGCCAAGGGAAGCACAGCTGCTTTCCCTTTCCAAGTGACCTTGTAAGAACCATTAACTAGTCATGCAAGAGAAAAGATAAAAGAACATCTGAACAGCCTTGGGGTTTCTTGACACAGAAGGCCAAAATTAGATGCACTTCTTTTTCTAAACATCGGCATTTCCAAACTTGTTAACATGACTATGCATTTCAGGAAAAAATCACCTTCAGCTACAGGACCCCTCTATACCCTGCATCTCTTTAATACCCCAGAAAAGGAGCTAGTTCTAGACAGGTATGAGATCTGGGTGCGTAACACCTCCTGGATGTTCTGTAGGGGATAGAGCTTCATGCCTACCACACCAACCCTGGGTATGAACCCCGTGTTTCCCCATGCAGAAATGGAATTGTTATCCAGCTGCGCAAAGTTGGCCAGGTTTGTCCCCTTGCAAAAGGTAGGGAGGGAAGAAGGGAGGGAGAAGGATAGACACACAAGGGCAACATACTATATACAAATTTTTTTCTCTTCATAGAAGACACCAACTGACAGGATCTTACTGTTTGAGAGGGTTGCCTTGAGCCTTCCTTTGCAATTGTCTTGGACTCCAAGTGTACAGGAATTTCTTTCCTCATGGAAGTTAGGAAAAGAGACAGAATGCCACATCATCCTTAGAGAACCAACAACCTGTCCCATAACGTGTATTAAGATGGTCCAACAGACATTTCAGAAAAATAGTTTTGTGCCTATTGTAATATCAGAGGCCTAGAAAAATACATGGGAATCCTTTCTGGGCAACTCTGATTGCTCCTAGATTTCCCTCTAAAAGAAAGAAAGCAGAAACATCTGCATGCTGAGCTAAAAATTCTGTTTTGTTTCAGTGTGAGTCAGCAGTTTTCTGCAACAGTGACTTTCCCCATAAATAGAAAATTCTGGTTCAGTTCCATTACTGACAAGACATGTAGCAGATTCAAAGTATCACAGGGAGCCATGCATAGCAAGCGTGTTGAATTTCTGTGAAACAAACACCAACTGCTTGTGATATGGTTAGTACTCCGTGCACCAGAGATTGACTTTATGGTTTAAAAGATAGAATGAAGAGTGACGGTTCTTTTTCTTACTGCAAGCAAAATCTTTGATACAGAGATGATGAATGTCTTAGCTTAAGACAAATGCTGGGGCGGAGACTCCAACAAATGAGCTCCCTCCCTTTTCTCCAATACAGAGAGACAAAATGCAAGGAGATGTGAGTGAAAAAATAAGTTTACTGACAAGAAATGTAGCAGCAACAATGGCAATACAAACTGAATGGCTCAAGCCAACAACAGAAAGAGAGATCGCCCCCAGCCCCTCCCCACTCTTTTTGTGTATAGACAAAAACGGTGACCAACACATACTTCCCCTCAGCCACTCCCCCCGGGAAGAACAAAAGAAAAAAACCTGTGGGCGACAAAATCCCCGCAGTTTAACACCCTCCCCAGCTAGGCAAAAACCACGAGGAAACGGGGGCAAAGCAAAAACCCAAGATGCTGTGTCATCCCAAAAGAAGTCAAGTTGCTGAGGGCCCAGCGTGGATGGTGTTTTGGGTCAGGCTCGGCTCCATTCCAGCTTGGATCGGCTCCTCAGGATGGTTCCAACAGACCGTGGGTCTGTCTCTCTCCCTCTCTCCGCTCCGCCAGCGCGGGGAACATGGTTCCACCTAGATGGAGAGGGCTTCACTTCCATTCAGCGCCAACTCAGCTGGCGTTGCGCCCTCAGCAAGGACTACAGGAGTGCTCTCCTTCCTCCCTGGCCAGCCGTGGCGAGGCGTTTGCTCTTAGAAACCAATTCCAAGGCAGCGTTGGAAAAGGGAATGGAAAACAAAATCTACTCTAACCGCGGCAATTAACACGTTGGCCTTTCCGAAACAAAACCAAACAAAACAAAAACCCAAGCCCAGAAACAACCAAAAGAACCATGCGAACAAACAAACCCACCAGAAACAAACTAACAAAAAGTAATTAAAAAAACCCACACCAAAAACAAACAAAGACCCACCGACAACCACTTGGCAACGGGAAATTGATTTTCATGTAGTCTTTTTACAGATTTCAGAAAGGGAAAGTGGTGCTCTATTCTTTCATTTTCGTCAAGGATGTGTCAAATTTTTACTTTAAAATCCTGAAAAACATTTTACAAAGGATTTAGGAAGATTAAACCCCTTGCATGTTGCATTTAACATACATGCCAGCTCTGACAGGGACTTTGCTGTCTGCGTTGGCTCGCATTTGTGTCAAGTAGCAATTTGCAGGGTCTTACAGTACTGTGAGAAATTCAGTGCTAATTAATGCTTTTTAAAAGCTTAGAAGGTTTTTTATTTTTCATTTTCAGCTTTAGAAACATAGGGAAATTTTCTGTGTTGACAAATCTATCCTGACACCAGGTCACAACTCTTCTGGAAGCTTTAATAACGATCAGTAGCCTGAAAGCCCAGTGCATTTTATGTATTATGCATTCTGATGATGATATTGTAAAATTCCTTGTTAGAGATTTAGAATGCATTTGAGCTCTTAAAATTATGACACTTTAATATACACTCTAAGAGGGTGATGTAGATACTCAAGATTTTTCCATCAAGGTGAAAAAAACTCAGTATAATTGTTCAGAAACATTATTTTCCCATCAACTACCTACCAAAAAAAAAAAAAAAAAGACAAGAAAAAACCCCCGAACAAAAGATGAATCAAATATTGTCCCTTTATAAAGCGTTCCAAGCAACATGATAATGCTCTGGCTTGATTCAGCAAGCTAAAATTTTCCTGTCTGAGCCAGTTCTGCTTGATCTATTTGTTTGTGTATGAATATGGCAATTCTTCAGAGCTTTAGTTTGCTTGTTACTGTGCCATGTCTCTCTTACACTTTGGGTTCCCTACCTGGATTATGGATAACTTAATCTGAGAAAAGGGCCTTACTTAGCTTGGGAACCTTTATTTGCAAAATTGTAGAATGTGGTGTTTGGGGAGCATTGCAGAGAGAGGAATCTGACAGTATGGGTATTATGTTTATTCTCTGTTCCAATCAAATCCAAATATTTCATCAATTCTAAAATGAAATGCTGAGAATCTCCTTTCTAAGCTGAATCAAAATATTTTGATCCATCACTGTCATTTGCTGTGGAACAATACTTTGCAACATTGACATTTTTCACAGGTTTGCCATTTACACAAAAAATGTAGGCTGGCAGAGATTTCTAGCACTTTCCAGTCCTGCCCCTTTACTTAAAGTGGTATCAACTAGACCAGCTTGCCAAGGGACTTCTCCAGCAAAAGGTTGGATGTCTTCAAGCATCTCCCTACCTCTCTCTTGTGGGCTGCGCAGCTGTCGAGGGAAAGAAGTTTTTCCATATGTCAGATGAGGATTTCTCTTGTTTAATTTATGGCCATAGCCTTTTGTTCTCTCACCATGCACATCCAGAAAAAGTCTGTACCCATCTTTTTCTGTGAGAATGACCCGCGCCCCGTCCCACCACACAACACCTTGGCAAAACTGGTGAAATGCAAATGTGAGTGTAAGCAGTGTGTGCACACAACACACTCAAAATTGCCCAAAATAGTTTGTGCCTCAGCTAATAGCATTGAGGAGAAGGACAACCATCAGCCAGATCAAACCATAACCAGGAGATTACCAAGCAACTTTTAAACACAGGGACAGTCAAATAGAAAAGCAGAAAAGAAGCATGAAATTGTAGTGATGGGGAGCCACGCTGGAGAGGAGCAGTGAGGCCAGAGCAGCAGTCAGGCCAAGTTGGGCATTGCAAGAAATAGCACTGCTAGTGTCACACCCTCCATCACAGATGAAGGCATCAACACAGCCTGGCAGATCAGCCTCCACATTGCCAGCAGATGCTATGACCAATTTGCATGAGTATTCCCTGACCTGATCATTTTCCAACAAGATGTGTCTTCCTTGCTCCAGAATTCCCCCGATCTCTGTGGAGCGGCATTCCTGAATGACAGTCTTGACAGTAAAGTCCGAGGCAAAGAAAAGCAGTAAGTAATCAAGCTTTGCAATGTCCAGTCTCAGCAGGACTCCCACTTCTTTTGACACTGGGCCCATATTTTCACTGGACTTCCTTTTGTCACTGTGTAATTATAAAAGCCTTTACAGAAGCTCCAGTCCGGACTGTGAATGTATCATACCCTCATTAATTATGTGCATTTAACAAATCAATAAACCACTTGGATCTTGATTTGATTAAAAATAAGAGAATTGACCATGTTTCCCTTGAGATATCTGCCCAGGTAGATGTAGCTGTAATAAGAACTCTCCTTCACATTGGCATTCCTAGACTGATCAAAAGCTTTCCTTTTTCTTCAGAACGTCTCTCCAAGTCTATCCTCCTCTCAGTTCCCTCCACTGGTTTTCCATGGGAATTGCGAGACATCTTCCTGGTTTTCTGCTGTTTTCCAGATAGTATCTACTAATGCATCTCTGTCCTTATATCTGGAGAGCCATGTTAACAATCCCCCATATAACATGAGTGCAATTTTTAATTCCTGGGAATATGCAACTGCTGGCAAAGTGTATAGCACTCCTGAGGACTTCAGTATCTGCTCATTACCTTTGCCACTCCCTACAAAGTGGTGCACGTAAGCATATCTTGTCTCAGAGAGGCAATTTTATCCTTCATAAGGCTTGAAAGCTTAAAGTGCATTTTACTCTGTCACAAGGAGGGTTACGACAGACATTTGCACCAAAAGGGATCAAACACAAAAGAAGTACACGAAGAAGATACAGATTATAATGGAGATACTTCAACTTTTTAAATGCCTTGCCCTAAGTTTATTCTGGTATCATCAGTAGACAGCTTCCACCCCTTTTCCCGGAGCAGGAGTGTTAGGAGTCACAGAGCTTTACCTGTCAGCTCTGTGTCATTCCATGATAACTAACTCTTATTATTTTCAGCTCCTTGCAAAGTTTTGTCTTTGTAGTGCTGGTGACAGATATGGGATGTCACATGGAAATCCATACAATCTTACTTTTTTCTCTTTTTTGTTGTTTAAGTTTCTTCATTAGTGAGCTCACAGTACCCTCACAGTCACTCTTCTTTCCCTGCTGTAGCTGTTTGCTGAATTACCTTGTAAGGATCTCTGAAGACACATGATTTATGACAAAGAATCAAAACAATCCTTCTATAAGTTGCCTGATTTACCTCACAGACATTGTATGAGCATTCTTCACAGAGCTGTCTGAAAGGAAACCATGGTGATCTCAGGAGAGGAGTAGTTTCAAAGCGTCCTACCTTCTCCTGCTTTATATTTTCTATATGCCTTGTGAAAGTGGAGAGCTAGAAGCTGAACCACGGAAATTACTATAAAATGAGAGTTTGCAAGTGCTGAGTGTTTCTCCTTGAATACGAGTTAAACAGTTCAGGATGTAAAGAGCTGTCAGCCAAGTCTGATGAAGATACCAAAGTAGTTGTACAAGCAGTCCTGTAAACCACTGAGTAGAGGTGTAAGCTCAAGACTAAAAGGACCAGTTCTGATACAAAAAAACACGATCAGATCTTTGAAATCAAGGTCTTCATTAGGACTGGTACATCTAATATAACAGCCTGTGCTGCTTTGTTCATTTCAGCTTTGCTCTTACTAACAAAAAATAAAAAATAAAATGCTTCTCAGAGCTATCCAAAAAGTCAAAAACAGGCACAATTTTCCTGTTTGTGATTTAATGGGTTTTTTCCAAAACATCAGTGGCACTTGACATTGGGCAGATATTTAATCTGTTCATGTCAGAAGAAAGAAATATTTAGTGGGAATGGGAAATTGAGTTGGAAGCCATGCTTTGTGGAAAATACTGTTTGAAGGCTTCACCAAAAATTTGGAAAACTGCACAAAAAGATTATAAAGTGAAAGAGGACAGAAACTACAGAAGCAGCACTCACCATCATAATAAAACTAGAAATACTCATTGCTCTTAATCCAGTGACCAGCCTGTGTAATGAAGAACTCAAAGCAACAGCGACTTTCCTATGAGCAGTCTGGGGTACAGTGATGTTACTGGCATCAGAGCTATCAGGTGGAATCTGATCCAGTACAACAGGGACCAAAGTAAGCAGGAAATAATATTTTCCAAAAATACAGCACAGCCTTCACCACTGGTGCAAGACAGACTGAGATAGTGATCTAGCTGGAACAACTCCATACAGTCATTCCATACCAACCACAAGCAATCCAGGTTAAGAAAAAGTCTTAAAAAGTGATTAAAGACAATGTCAAAGATCCTTCAGACCAGGCATCACTTAGAAACATGTTGAGCCTTTCACTGTGAATGCTAAGCTCTTACAAACCACTCTCAGAAAGACAGAGTTGGAAACTTCTGTGAAATGAGCAAAGTTCAAAGCGGGAGGAAACATGTTCCATTACCTAAAGCTGCTGTTCAGTGTCTCATAGAAAATATCCCTACAGTGATATTCATTCCACAGTTTACCATCCAGGCAGACTGCTCTGATGCTATCTCTCAGATCAGCTAAGCCACTAGCTGGACAAGGCAGAAAGGGCAAAAGCACCGTGTGAGAAGTGCATCTCTGTTTGCTTTTGTAACAGCTGCACTACAAGTACCATTAGAACAAACTTGAAAAATACCCATGCTCTGTCCTAAGGATGAAACATGGGGCAGAGGCAGAGGCAGCCACAAGACACAGAAAATTTACAGCTGAATTGCTCAGAGGGAACAGCAGTCTGGGTCCTCTGGTGTAGAACCAGAGGTGTTCGCCCACTTAAAGCCAAGCAGAGCCTATTCTTATCATTTGGTTCATGAATTAGAAGAGGAAAGGATATGAAATACTGTGTAAAATCTAGAGTTTCCCCATGAAAAATCAGTTACTACATTAAAAAGGCTAATAACAGGCTAGAGGAAAAATACCACCCATTCCTTAAATCAGTGATAGTCCTGGCAGCTGCACAGATATAGGCATGATGAAAGCTAAATAGGGCTCCCAAAGACATATTGCTGTTTAGCAGAGTTCATGTGTTTTTTGTACTTGTAAGAAGTACTAATGCAGAGTCTTCCCTGAGCAAGCAGCTTGGGATCCAAGCTCACATCTTGGCAGAGAGAAAATATGAAGAACTGTGAAGGATGCTAGTGATGACAGATCTGATCAGTCATCCAGCTTGCCAAGTGGTAACGCAGCTTCCCAATACACCAGCTATTTTCCCGTGTACAGAGACTTCCACAGATGACTGGATTTCAACTGTTTCTTTTGCCTTCTGACTCCCAAACCAGAGAATCATCCTGCACTTCTGTTTGGACTTTCTTATTGTTCTCTGGTCATCTACACTGGAATTATCGCTTGCCAATCCTTTCCATTAACTCTTGTAGACTAGCACTTCCAGTTTTGCAGATCTTGTGCACCCTCTGGTTAATGTAAGACTGGATCTAACCCATAAAGTGAGATCTTTGCTGCTCTACCTGAAAAATGAAGAGGTTATGTTTGCACCAGGATGCCTACAATCCCATTTCATTTGGGAGCCCGGTGGCCCATTTTCTGCTCCAAGCTTTCTCTTTTGCATAGCTGACTGTACTTTCTCCCTAAGCTTTTCTGGCTCACGCTAAGATCCCCAAGACAGCTTCCCTCCACCCTCCCCAACCTCTCATCCCATCACACTCAACATACATATGTTTTAAATACCACCTATTCCCAAAGAAGTTTGTAGCTGCTGGAGCTAACGCTGTCTGAAGGGACACGGGAAAAGCCCTTTCTTTACAAAGGCCAAAAGAAAGGCTTAACACCTCAAATCTGGGTTTTCCTATGCAGAGTGCACACATTTACCAGCCCAGTTCAGTCACATGCTGCTAGTAAATGACCTCTGCTGCACAGCATAAGGGTATGAAAGCGGTGACAGTCAGCACAACACCCTCTCAGCAGCAGAGCTGTGGTCACAGCCTGTGGAGGACAAGCAAAGGGACCCAGAGAAGAGGAAAGAAGGCTGAAGTTCGGCAGGACATTGTGCAAACAAACGGTTTTGAACTGAGGAATGCCAGAAGTTCCCAAAAGCAAAAACATGATGTGCAGATCAGGGAGAATGTAATTTCAGGGAGAAGAATCTTGAATGTGATGCCTTCTAGCACCTGG